>SSNR01000008.1:2985145-3072977 GCA_006937965.1 Callopanchax toddi | reverse complement strand
TTTTTTTTTTTTTAACTTTGTTTTTTATTATTTTTCACATACAACAAACATAACCAAAACATACATAACAGTCAACAACAGCCTGAATAATACAGTCTTTCTTATTTCATTCTTTACCTTCAGTCACTTGCCATCAATGTTTTTAAATTATTATTTATTTATTTTTATTTTATGTGTATGTGTCACTTGCAAAAAGTATCCATTTTCTCCCTTGTTTGTAGAACTTGGGTTCTTTTAATCTGAGCTTATAGGTCATTTTTTCCATCTCTAAAATTTCCTCCACTATCTTGATCCAGTCTTCTTGACTTGGTGGGTCAGGTTTAAGCCAGCTTTTTGTTATTGCTTTTTTGCTTGCCGCTAAGATTATTTTCATCAAGAACATATCCTCGCTTTCCACCACATCCATTATTTTCCCCATGTACAATACCACACAGTTGTTTGGGATTTTATATCCAAGAATTTGATTTATTGTTGCTCCAACTTGCTCCCAGTACCTGGTTATTTTACTGCAACTCCAAAAGATGTGCGTGTGATTAACATCTACTTCTCCACATTTCCTCCAGCAGTCTTGTTGAGTGGAGATTTGTTTGCTTTTAATTTTAGGTGTAATGAAATAACGTGTTAAATTTTTCCAACAGAATTCTCTCCATAGAGGTGAGTTTGTTGAATTGTGTTGTACTTCACACATTTGATACCATTCCTCATCTGTTATTTTAATTGATAATTCTGTTTCCCATTTTTCCTTCAGGTATATTGTTGATTCCTCTCTATTCTCCACCAAAGCGTTATAGAAGGCTGAGATGATTTTAATTCTTTTTTGTAAATATGAGTCTATCACCACTCCGATTATACTGTAGTTTGTATCTAATAATTTGGGTTTAATATGTTTCCTATAATAATCTCTTACTTGCAGGTATCTAAAAAAATCTTTGTCTTCTAGGTCATATTTTGATTTCAGCTCCTGAAATTCCATTAATTTTCCCTTTTTTAGTAGAGTAATAATTGCAGTGATTCCTCTTATTTCCCATTCTTTGTATGCTTGATCTAATTGTCCTGGTCTGAATTTAGAATCATATCTGAACCATTTTAATAGTAGAGCCTTTTCCTTGAGTTTGTATTTTTCTATTACCATGTACCATGTTTCCAATGTGAATTTAACTATTTGGTTCATTTTGTTCTTCAGGGATGTTACTAGTTGTTTATCCGATAGTAATATTTGGATTTTATATCCTTGTACCTCTTGTTCAATTGTTTTCCAACGAGACTCATAATCTGTTCTACACCAACAAGCAACTGATCTTAGTTGAGCTGCGAAAAAGTACTCTCTCAGGTTTGGCAATGCCATTCCTCCTTTATTTTTTGGGAGCTGTAAAGTTGTATATTTTATTCGCGGCTTTTTCCCTCCCCATATAAATCTTGAAATCATTTTGTCCCATGTTTTGAATCTACTTTGAGGAACAGGGAGTGGAAGCGATTGGAATAAATAAAGCAGTCTAGGGAGAACGTTCATTTTTATTGTTTGTATCCGAGTGCTAAATTCTGTTGGCAATGTTGCCCACCTATCCAAGTCTTTTTTAATATTTTCTTCTATTTTATTATAATTAATATCCATCATGGTAGAGAGTGACTTAGTCAGGATTACACCCAAGTATTTGAGAGATTTGGAGTTCCATTTTANTTAAATGATAAAATTTGTGTTTTTGTTATGTTTATTTTGTAGCCTGAATAGTATTCATATGTTGAGAAAAGGTCCATTAAATTTGGAATACAATAGTCTGGTTCTCGGAGAAAAACTATAACATCATCGGCAAAAAGTCCTATGCGATACTCTGCTCCCGCTAATTTGACACCCTTTAGATTTTGGCTTTGCCTAACTGCTTGAGCAAGGGGTTCAGCATATAGAGCAAAAAGTAGAGGGGATAAGCCACATCCCTGTTTGTTTCCTCTTTTAAGCTGTATTCTATTTGTTAAGCTGCCATTTACCTTGATTCTGGCTGTGAGGTTATGATACAGTGTTTTAACACACTGGATTGAGTTTTCTTTGAATCCAAATCGTTCTAATGTTTCATATAGGAACGCCCAGTCTACACTATCAAATGCTTTTTCCTGGTCCAAACTGATTAACACTGAACTAATATCTGATTTTTGTACTTGATCTATAATGTGGAGAACTCTCCTTATGTTATCTTGGGTCTGTCTCTCTCTTATGAACCCCGTTTGGTCTATGTCGATTAAGTCTGGTAAGAAAGTCTCAAGCCTTTTACTAATAATTGAAGTGTATATTTTATAGTCTACATTAAGTAATGATATTGGCCTATAGTTTTTACATTGCTCCCTATCCCTGCCCTCTTTAGGAATCAGTGTGATGATAGACTCACTCCACGATGGAGGAGCCACTCCTTGTTTAAGAGTCCAGTTGAAGCATGCTAAGAGTAAAGGCTTGAGTTCCTCCCTAAAGACTTTATAAAATTCAGATTGGAAGCCGTCGCTGCCCGGTGACTTATTTGTTTTCTGTTTACCAATCGCTGACTCCAAGTCTTTATCTGTTATCTGTGATACAATCAGTTTATTTTGAACTTCCCCAATGCTGGGTAGGTCAAGTGAATTTAAGAATTGTCTAATAGATTTTTGGTCTGTAGATTGTGGTTGTGAATAGAGTTTTGTGTAATATTTCTCAAACTCATTTTCTATTTCCTGTGGCTTGTAGTATAACTGGTTGCTGTCCTCATCTCTGATTTTATTTACAGTCGTTGATTCCTGCTGTTTGCGCAGTCGTCTCGCTAGAAGTTTAGTTGCTTTGGGCCCTGATTCATAGCTTTGTTTTGTGAATCTTACTTTCTTCTCAATGTCTTCTGTAAGTGTCTCATTAATTTCTTCTCTAATTTTCTCCATTTGTTGTAGAGCTGATTGATGTCCAGTTTTTTTATGTTCATCCTCTAGACACTTAAGTTTTTCAGTCATGTTTTTATATGTCCATATCCTAGTACGTTTATGTGCTGCTGTTAAAGCGATTATTTTCCCTCTTAAAACCGCTTTCAATGAGTCCCACAATATGGCTGGGTTCACATCTCCTGTGTCATTTTCATCAACATATTGTTTAATGTCTTCTTTAATTTGCTTTATAATATCTTCCCTATTTAAGATACCCAAGTTGAGTTTCCATGTTGTATTGATTTTCCTATTACCCAGGTTGATATTTAAGCTAATCATACTATGGTCTGAAACGTCTGCTACCTCAATTTCACATTCTAGTACATTATATATTTCTTCTGAGTTAATCAAAAAATAATCAATTCTTGAGTAGACTTTATGTGTGGCTGAATAATGTGTATAGTCCTTTGCTTGAGGATGAAGCTCTCTCCAGATATCTACCAATCCCACCTCCTGTATAATTGTATTCATTAATTTAGTCACACTGTTTTTGTTATTTTTGATACTGGTTGTATCCATATTACGGTTTAAGACAACGTTAAAGTCCCCTCCACTAATCAGCATACCCTCTGACTCCTGAGCAACCACATTAAACATTTCTTTGTAAAATTGATTCTTACTTTCTGGCGGAGCATATATATTAACCAAGGTTACAAGTTTATTCTCCAATTTTCCTTTAACCAACACATATCTACCCTCTTTGTCTATGACCTTTTTGTAGCTTTCAAACTGTACCTGGTTTGCAATTAGGATAGCTACTCCCCTTTTTTGACTCGATTTATAGGAACTATAGAACATCTTTCTGTAGCCAAACCTCTTCAATTTTTCATGTTCTTGTGTGGACAGATGTGTCTCCTGCAGAAAAATTATTTGAGGCTTTTCCTTTTTAAGTTTAGTCATGACCTTACTTCTTTTAACTGGATTATTTAACCCGTTTACATTTAGTGACACTAACTTAATACCATTAAAAAGCATTTGATTGAAAAGAAGTATATATTGAAGATTTCCAGGCAAAGAAAGAACATAGGCCTGAACATGTGGCCAAATGTGAATGCACCGTCAAAACAAAAAAACAAAACAACAACAAAAAAGAAGAAAAACAAACAAACAAAAAATAAGTATATACAGTAAAAACAAAAATCTGACTTCCAATATGGGACGTTTCCTCCACGTCCCCAGTCCCCGTTGGCAGGCTGAGGGGTAATTCTCTTTAAGGAGGGCCCCTCTCTGGAGGTGAGATGCTCCATTTCACCCATCCAAAAGTCCAACGCAACCCGATAGCACTTATTTAGGTTTCAAAAAAGGTCAACTTGATGTATCAAAAATAAATGGAAAAAAAGGGGTTTCATCTGCAGCTCCCACAGGAAAACAAACGAACACACACAGAAAAAAAAAAAAGGTGACTGCTGAGGTTTTACCTACTGTTCATGAGTCTTGTGCTGCTTTATCCTCCCAGTCATTCATTTAGTTGCGCCAGTTGATTGCCATGTTGACGCTCGAGCCAGACGCTCCAGCTCTTTGTCCACGTCCCTCGTAGTAGATTCCGGCAGCTGCACCGAATGTCCTCTTCTCCTCATTTCCTCCGCAGCTTCTCGTGCACTACCATATGTACGCGTTCCTGAGTCCCAGTGGATGCGTATCTTGTCCAATGGTGTTTGAAATCTAATGTTTTTGTCCCTCAGAATTCTTTTGATGTTGGCATATTCCCTGCGCTTCTGTACGACTTCCGTGGCGTAGTCGTGGTCAAACGATAATCGTTTACCTTCATATATGACTTTGTTGCTCCATGCCTTCTTTAATAAATCTTCCTTAATGATGTGGTCCCGAAAGTTTATTATCATTGACCGGGGTGGGGCATTCGAGCCCGGTTTTGTCGTCGGCGCTCTGTGGGCTCGCTGTATATTCAGGCTCATGTCTTCTGGTAAAGAGAGCGCAGTTTTTAACAGCTTGTCAACAAACTGTGGCACCGAGTCACCCTCCTTTCCTTCAGGGACCCCATATAGGCGAATATTATTCCTCCTGGATCTCCCTTCTAGATCCGTTAGTTTTCTTTGGACATCTTTATGTGTTTCCAAAACTTTAACCAGTGCGTCTTTCATGGCAGCGTTCAGCGTCTCTGTCTCAGCTATCCGTGTTTCGGCCTCTATTAGCTTGTTTTCGAGTGTTTTAATTTTCTCAGTGTTGACGGACATACTTTGGTAGATTTCCGTCTTCATTTCTTTTAGCTCGGTTTTCATGTCTTTTTTAATTTCTTCCTTGAGTCTTTGAAAGTCCTGTTTGCTTTCTTTTCGGAATTCCCGCAGCTCCGTTTTGATCGCTTGTAGCATCTGGCTTACGTTTTCCTCGCAGTGCTGCTGTTCATCCATTTTCTTGTTTTCTTCTTTTATTTCGCGTTTTATTTGACCTCTCGTTCTTGAGCCCCTTGTCATTCCAGCGTGGTTATTGTGATGCCGGTTTACCTTGAATTTAGAGGCTTTCTTGTTTGGTGCTGTCGGATCCTAAAGTTATGCGGCCATTGCAGTTACTCGCCGACCCGGAAGTCCCTGCCATTTATTTCCCATTGTTGATAGATAGATGATAGATAGATTTACTGAACAAAGAGTTGTCATAATCTGAGGTTTTGTGAGGATCCTGGAGCAACACAACAGCCGGAGGAAACAGGAGGTAAGTAAAACAAATGTTTTATTATAAGATTTTGGTGGAGTGGAGGTGGATCCAGGAGGATCCGTGGGATCCGGGTACAGGAGTCTTCACTGAGAGGAGAGAGGAGAGTGAGTATATGGAGATGAGGATAATACGTGCCGAGATGAATATTGAATGGAGGTCTTACTGGTAGGATGAAGATAGGGATCTTGGGAGGTTTTGTCTGTCCTGGGTGAGGATGGTTGGAGCAGTGGTGAGAAGTTGATGGAGGATGAATGGAGTGGAGGCAGCTGGCTGGCAGGGGGACAGGCAGACCAGGCGGACATGAGGTTTGAGGAGGACTCTGGAGGATCTTGAGGTGGACGGCGCCGGGTAGATGGACTGGAGGAACAAGGATATAAGGTTACAAAAAGGTCAAAGACAAGGTTTTAAATAGCAGACCTGTGTTTACCACTGGTGAGGTGGAAAAGACTGGCGTCGTCCCTCTGTAGATCTGCTCCTTATGAAGGTCCTCCTCTGATGAAGCTGATGAGCTGCAGCTGGAGAGGATCTGCCTGCCACGCCCTGAGGGAGAAACACAGACTGCCTGCAGGCACCCAGGACATGACAAGAGTAAGAAAATAAATAGCTAAATGGAAAATTATGTGGTTTTCCTTCTTGTCATTTTTAAAACTTTAGAAAATTATAACTTAAAACTAAAGACAACGCTTATTTGAAAGATTTACATTTTAAATAAACGTTTCTTTTTGCCTTTTTGCCATTATTCTTTATGCACATAAAAAAAAACATTAAACTTTTATTTTGGTGGGCAAAAAGACGATCCGGAAGTACCTATTCTACGCTTCCGGTTTGAATTGCTACCAAATTTATTGTCCCAGTTAGTTTGTTTTTAGCATTCGGAAGGTTATTTGCACGTTATAATTTATTTTTCTTTACACTTGTAACTTCTTTACACCTCACGGGGAATTTACCAGCTTTAAAGGCTCACAGTTTTACAGTTCTTCGCTGTTTTTAAAAAACCCGCTTGACATTTAAACAAGTAGCAGCCGTGTTAGCTTGTAGCTAACCATTGAAGCAGGTGGAATTTTAATGTTGACTCCAAAACACTAAACCTGGGTCAATAATGGCAGCTCGGCAGGCCTTCACTGACTCGGATACTGCGGATGAAGCGGTGAGGGCGACCTGTGACGATGCAACAACCTGCAAAAGGTATTAAAAAGGTTAATAAAACCAAGAATTAACCAGCTAATTAAACAGCATTAAGCCCAACAAGCTTCATTTCACGTAATATTTGGAACAGAAAGCTACACAGGTCCATCCTAGTAGGATCAGATTTACTGTTATCTGTTTAATTTTTCTAGAAATAACAGGAAAACAAATAGTTGTAATTACTTATACATGATGACTTTATCCTGTGTGTTTGTTTCTTTAGGTTTGCTACCAGTCAAGGTTACTGGAAGGATCCATACATCCAGTACTTTGTGAGAAATGTTGGAGAGAGGAAAGCCCCTGAAATCAACAGAGGCGAGTAATATTACTAAATGTTGATATTTCCCTTGGATTAAACTGAGTCATGTTGTACATAAGTTGCAGATTTACAGGAAAATAATAATTATTTGAAGATTCATTATTAACAGGGTAACTACAGCCACACAGTTGTTTCTGTACAGCTGTATGAACAAAACAGAAATATCCAATCCACTTTATTTATAAAGCACATTTAAAACGACAACCAAAGTGCTGCACAGTGCAATTAAAATACATGTTTAAAATGCATAAAACCAAGATAAAAAAGAATCACAAGGTGTTAAAAGTGACTGAAAACAGATGTGATTTTAAGTTAGATTTTAAAATGGCAAGAGAAGGGGCCTGTCTTATAGATGAGGGTGATTCAGGAGCGCTAGTACAAATAATACAAATAATTATGAAGAAAAGGAAAATATTTATAACTAATAAGATCACAATTTAAAGTGATAATATGCATCTTTTTCATAATTTTAAATCTTTTCCTTGAGCCAGTATGTGCTAATATGACCCTTTACAGGGTTACTGAAAAGGCAATTAGCCCCATCTGGTGATTAGATCCGGAATACCACGGCTGTGTTCGAATTCAGGGGTAGGATGCTTAGAGGACGTGTACTTGCTGGTCTACCTAGGTTGGGTCCTTGCTCGACCGCTAAGACAGGAAATAAACGGCTCTGAATTCAGACGGTCTAGCCTCATACTTATCCCCGCCCCTCAATCCAGTCGCTTAGCAACCATGACAGCGCCGACAGACAGGCTAAAGCTAATAAAATGGATCTAAAGAAACACTTTAAGCTCTTTTATGGTGATTTATTTCCTGAACTTTCATTTAAAACATTCAAGCTAGCTTACATTGATTTCTTGTCTTAAATTACATGAAAAATAAAACATTCAACCTCTTTTGTGGAGATTTTTATTATTAAACTTCATATAAAGAGAAGCAAAAAATTTCTAAACACAAGCTTTTTATGTTTTGAGAAACTGACATTTTAAACTGTACTGCTCTCTGGTTTTTTCTGCCAAGGCTGCAAAATTGAACCAGTAGAATCCAACTGTGTCCTGTGTTGTAAATTCAATAAAGTTGAGAAAAAAAAAGTAGAATCCAACGGCCGGCACGCAAAGCATCCTGGGATAGCCTTGGCCAGCGAGGATACACCAGACCCGTCCTCGAAATTGGGATGGATGGAGCGAGGACGCATGGATGAGTATCCTTCGAATTCGGACAGCACTCGTCGTGTCGCTGTGACGTCATCGGCCTCAAAATGCGTCCTCATAAGCGTCCTACCGCTGAATTCGGACACAGCCCACGATTGCAAGATCTCCGTCGCCGTCCCGGTACCCAGGAAGTCACGTGTCTCACGAGGGTTAGGCTAACCCAAAGTGGCTAGCTGTTATGCTAGCTCTGGAGTGTTTTTAGCTCATGATTCCTGATTTTTTTCAATCTCTCCCTGCTTGAACACAGCTGATTTCTTTGAAGGAGTAAATAACCGCTCCTGTAGAAAGCTATGAAGGCTGAGGAGACATTTAAATGGTGATTTAAAACGGACACCAGAGGGAGCCCAAAACAAGCAAAACTGCATATTATCACTTTGAGGGGGCTCTTGAAGAATCACAGCAGCTGATGTTCAAATCAGTCTATTCATTCTTTTAGCCACAGTCAGTGGTTATAAGTGAGTGTAACCTTTTCTAAATGTCCACTCGTTTGATTTGACAGGTTACTACGCTCGAGTTAAAGGAGTGAACCTTCATCTTGATGCATTTATTAAAAAAACTGAGTGTAAATGCCAAATAATCAACCTGGGTGCTGGTCTGGACACCACGTTTTGGAGATTAAAGGTTAGATATGAACGTGATGTGACTTTTAGTCTCTTTTCTTTTGATTTGGTCACAGATTCAAAGTGTGTGTGTTTGTGTAACAGGATGAAAACCTTCTGCCACAGAAGTTGTTTGAAGTCGACTTTCCAGCTGTTGTGGCCAAGAAAATACATTATATAAAGTAAGGCTTTTGATTGATTTAAATTAAGTTAATGATTAAATCACCTCATGTGTATAACTGACAAAAATTAGAGTAATTGATGAAAGTTTCTGCTTGAAGGATGTTCTTTTGACCATTTTTAATTGTTAGTCTGTGTAAAAGTTAAATATTATATAATATAAATCTATCTTAGCTGCTGTAGGGCTTCCTGAGTGGCCTCTGTTTGGAGAAATAGTTTACATCTGAATACAGCCAAGACCAGCGTGTTTAGCTGTGCTCTATTCTCTTAACCCTCTGGGCGCCAAAGTCGCAATATTGCGACAAGCGTCATTACTGAGTTTAATGAGCTCCAGCTGCTGACAGGAGCCCTTTTTTAGTTTCTACTTTACACCAGAGGATCGTGGACACCTGTAACTTCATACTGAGCAACATTTTTGGTGTTTATATTGAAAGTTTTGGAGAAAAGGGAGTTTGAAAACCTCCTCCTTTCGGAGCAGACGGGAGGGGAGTGGTTACCGCAGCCGCGCCGCTCAGAGTGAGTTTCAGAGCGAGGAGGGAGAAAACTTACTCTGAGGAGACTTCTGTTCACTGTTCACCAAGCACTATCAGGTAATGGCTGACTCAGACTCTGAAGAGGAAAATCCATCCTCTGATGAAGATGATCAGTCGTCCAGTGAGAGTGCAGCTCTGTCTGCAGGCAGCGAGGGCGACCCAGTTCGCCATGGCGGCCCAAAAGCAGCTCGTAGGTCCGGTTCGGTTCAGTTTTGCTTTACGGTGTCCAGAGAGGAAGGATGTGGTGTCCATAGCAAGCAAGGGTAGTAAAAACACCGCGAATAGTAACAAAGGGAGCGGAAATGTAAAAATTCGTGGCAAACTCAGCAGAACCCGCGGGAGAAAAAAAACTGTAAATAGACGGAACGCAGCGTTCACTGTCCCTCTGTAAATGAGGATGATGATGGTGGGGTTTTCCCAGGGGATGATGAAGAGTAGCACAGGTGCATCAGACACTTTGATGAACTTGTTGAGTGTTTGGAAACAGAACTGTCCAGTTCTGAGCCCACTGGTTTCCTGTCTGTTCTTTTAGATGATGGATTATATACTTTTATGTTTTTATACATATATATATATATATATATATAGATATGTGTGTGTGTGTTACACACATATACTGTATATAAAATCAAAAAATGTACAAAATAAAGATAAATGCCTGTAAAAGTTACACACCCAATAGTGCTGCTGCCTGATGATGTCATAATATGCAAATTAGACAAGTGAATTTGTTCTAATCACAAACTTTGATTAAAACTGAACATTTCTCTCATTGACACTATGCCTTTATCTATAACCATATTAAAGTTACGCCCTTTTGAAATTGTAATGTCAAAAAAGATGATTTTCTTGGAAAAAAACTCTGGCGCCCAAAGGGTTAAATTATACAGCATTTGTTATTTTTTTAAACTTTTACACAATCAGTTTGGGGTCAAGTCCAGGAAAACAACAGTGTAATGTGAAACTGGCGAAAGTGTAAAAGTTCACACCCAGACTAGCTGTTAGCTCATCGGTCCTGAAGGACATAAACTCTATTTCTCTGAAGAGAGGCTGTTCAGGATAAAGCTTTTATTTATAACTTTTACACAGAAAAGTCCTTTGAACTTGCAGATTATTGGATAAAACTGGCTTCCTTTATGAGATAAAAACCTGTTTTAGAGATGCAATGTGAAGTAACGCCCACTAGGGGGAGCCAAAACCTTTTCATCAAGGTTCTATTTAATCATGTTTCCCTGCATGTATCTAATGTAGATTGATTTGTATAATAATGATATAACTTTAATACTTTGTCATATGTTTTATTTTAATCTGATTTCATCTTTAAGAGCAGTTTTGTTTTAGTTGTTTGAAGCTGAAGCTATAAATCAGTTTAATTTATTGATAATGCTCGGTTTAGATGTTTTTTAGACCAATATGTAGATTTATTCATTGACTGCTGCATAGCTTTCTTGTCTTTTTGCTGTTTTTTAACCTGTAATTGTGTTTTTTTTAGGACAAAACCTCCTCTGTCCAAACCCATCATTGAAATGCACTCAACAGACTCCTTACTTCTAGGTATATAACAACATTTACTGTTATTGTTAGGACTTATTCATCAGTATTACCTGTTTGATGCCACAAATGGTTTGTTTGTTCCTTCAGACGCTCACATTCTGGACTCTGATCGTTACTGCATCATCGGAGCCGACCTCAGAGATGTTTCAAGCTTGGATGAAAAGCTGAAGAAGTTCAATCTTAACCCAGAGTATGTCAGATGAATTATTTAATTTATCATTGATGCCAAATTAACCTTAGGTCAATTATATTTTTATATATATATATATATAAAAAAATAGGTAGTTTTTCACTTTTGAGGTCAGAGAATTGCAGCTTATCTCCATGTTTTCTCACAGAGAGAGGCCTTAGATAAGACTGACTGTAAAGCGTGAGGGAAGGATTGCAGTGCAGATGTAATGTCTGCCATCTGGAGCCTGGTTTGAGAGCACACCACACCCAGAAAGAGCGTTTTTAGTTTCAAACAACAAAGCTTCTTTCAAAGCGCCTTTATGCTCAGTCCTACTTTTACCAAAGTATCACTAAATGGTAAAACAACAGATGACTCCCTGGCGTTTTATGTATCAGGGCATAATAAAACAAGGTTTATGATTATTCAAATCTGACCTGAAGTGTTTCAGGTCTGGAGAAAACCAAACAGTGGATCAGCACAGTGGTAGAAGGCTGGTGGTTTGGGCTCCTGCAGTCGTGGAGGTGACCTCTGTGGACTAAAGCAGCTGAAGTTTGGACCAAACTGGGTCATAAAACACAACCATAAAATGTCTTTATTGCTATTATACACATGTACATGAGATTAAAACAACACCTTCTGCAGAGCTGACAAGAGGACGGGTTGGTGCACAGGTCTCGGTTCTGAGGCATTAAACACGTATTGATGCACCTGTAGTGCCTCTCTTGTTGGGGTCCAGATTGTGCTTCTTGAGGACCCCCAGGAAACGTAGCTGCTTCTGTGTTGTCAGACCAGGACGTGTAATCTGAGATGAGGACACAGAGAAACCAGAAGGGTGGACCCTCTTTGCACACTTACCGTTGATGTAAAGGGGGGCTAAGTTGGAGCTGGGCCTCCTGAAGTCCACTGGTGTTCTTGGTAATCAGACCAAGCTGTCAATGTCTGGACCTCCTCTCCGTAGACGGCTTCTCTTTGAGATGAGTCCGATCCAGGGTGTAAGGGGACAAACTTTTTCACAGTACTGTAATCTGTCATTCATTTTCTGAACCAGGTTACCAACACTGTTCCTGTCGGAGTGCGTCCTGGTCTACATGACACCGTCTCAGTCCTCCAACCTTGTCCACTGGGCAGCAGAAACCTTCCACACCGCCATGTTTATAAACTACGAGCAGGTAAACACAGCAGGTCTTCAAACACAGCTGGACTCTAGAATCTCGGTGGTTAAGATGAATGTGTTACCCAGGATAAACTTCTTGAATTCTATGATCCCCCTTCCCCCTCCGGTAGGCTATTGGCGCAGAATAGACTCTATATTGCGGAGTTATATCTGGAACAATAAGCGTCCCGGCCTTAGGTAGTCAGTGTTGCAGTCTAAGAAAGCTCATGGAGGATGTGGATGTCCTAACTTTAAGCTGTATCACTGGGCTTACTGTATGTTTTAAGGAGTATCTCTTGCTGGTTGGATGATAAAAGGAACCCCTCATGGAAAACTATTGAGCAAGATCTTATCCATCCAGTGAGATTAAAGGATTTCCTTATTGCACGGATGTCAGCTAAAAAATGTAACTTACAATACGGACCGATTATGAAGTACATGTTAGTAATATTTAGGGCTGTAGAGAAATATTTAAAATAAAAAAATCGGTGGTATGCATCATCTCCATTATGGAACAATAACTGCCTCCTGTCAGGGGGGAAAACCTTTCTATAACAAGAACTGGGAGAGTAAGGGTATTAAGACTTTGCAAGATATTAGTGGTGAAACATCAATCCTCACCTTCCAAGAGTTGATGTCCAGATATGATGTCGATAGGCATTCCATGTTTTTTTACTTCAGGATGAGGTCTGCTTGTAAAGCCTACGGGTTCCCCTGGGGATCAGAGCTGACTAACCACCCAATTTACTGTTGGCTACAGGGTGCACCCAGAAAGACTGTTTCTTATATATATAACAACCTGATAACCCATAATAGCACGTTTTCTTCTGGAATGAAGGCTTGGGAGAATGATCTGTCTGCACAGGGCCCTAAACCTGATTGGGAAAAAATATGGCGTAACGTTGATAGAGCCTCAAAAAACCCTAATCATCGATATATACATATGAAATTTTGTCATAGAGCTTATTTGACCCCAATTGTTAGACATAAAATGGGCGCTGCACCGGACCCTTATTGTCAGTTCTGCTCCCCTGGAACTCTGGGCTCATTTATCCACGTTGTTTGGGAATGTTCAGGATCTTTGGGTGAAAGTAACTCGCTGTTTTTCTGAGTTAACCCGAGTTCATCTCCCCTTGGATCCTGTTGTCCAGTTATTAAATGATGACTCGCAGCTGGCTCACACGAAGAAAAGCTGTAAAATCTGGCTTGCAGGACTGACTGCAGCAAAGAAAATTATAGCTCAAAGATGGAAGCCGCCTTATAGCACATCGTATGTTCACTGGCTCAGAATGTATTTGGATATGGCCTATATGGAACTTTCAACTTCAAGGATCAATAACGCATCCCCAGAAACCGTCACATGTTGGATCGACTTAACAACTAACCTTAAGAGACTACTTTCTGAATAAGATATTCTTACATTGAACTGGCTGATTGGTGGACACTGGGAAAGGGGTGGGGGGGTGGGTCTCGGGGTTAAAATGTCAATATGTTAAAACAGGAAGGTTACAAATAAGAATAGGTTGTATTGTATGTTGATGTACATGTTCTTCCTTAATAAAAAAGTTAATGATAAAAAAAACCAGCTGGACTCCAGGATGTAGTCGGTGTAGTGTTGATGTTGTTTTCTCGTCCAGGTGAACATGAGCGATCGGTTTGGTCAGGTGATGATCGAGAACCTTCAGCGTCGTCAGTGCGCCCTGGCAGGAGTGGAGGCCTGCCAGTCTCTGGACTCTCAGGTGACTTGTAGCTCTTTTATTTTTGTTTTGTTTTAAGATGATCTATTTACGACGGTGGCTCAGAAGGTTCAACGAATACTAAGCCACAACACGACAACAAAACTTTGTTGTGTTGTGGCTTTTGTATTGGTTGAACCTTCTGGGCCACCGTATCTTTTAGATTAAATAGTTCCTTGTTTGGTTTTTGCAGAAGGAGCGGTTTCTGAAGACCGGCTGGGAGCACGCTGACGCTCTAGACATGATGACGGTCTACAGTATGCTCCCTCAGCACGACGTGGCCAGGTACTTCATCCTTAACAGGAGCATAGATTTTTAAACAGATGGAAGGAGAAAATACTTATTTATTCAGCAAATGCAAATAAAAATTGTTTTCAGTGTAAATAATGAAGAATTTGGTGGATTTAATCTTTTTCAAAGGTTTTACTCAAAGATCACGTTGGTGTCTGAAGATTTTCCTGTCAAAATGTGAAAAATCGAAACACATTTTCTAAATGATCAACAAATCCAGTGAAATGTTGGTGCATTGCACAAAGCTTTCACTGTGATTGTGTGTTACAGGATGGCAGGAAATCAAAGTTTAAGTGAGCAATTAAAGACCTAGATATTCTTACGGTATTCACTCCAGCCCATCGGGCTGGAAGGCAGAGGTGAAACTAACTAACAAACAAGGAGCAACTTTTACCGCCACGGCATAAAAATGAGATTAAAAATGTGCATTTTGATGAGATTCCAGAAAAAAGTCAACAATTTACTTTCTGGAAAAGTCAAACGGTTGAGTAAAAAGTCAACGTATTTCCAGGAAAGAGCCACACAGTCAATATATTTCCAAATGAAAGTTAACCAGAAACACTGAGATTTTGAGGGGAAAAAATGTGCATATTTCCAGAAAAAACGTTGAAATCCTGAGGAAAAGTCTACATGATATTTCCAGAAGTCAGTCCATAAATAAGTCAACATGTTGAGAAAACACTCAACATATTTCCAGAATAAAGTTGAAATGAGGATTTTTCTAGAATAGCCTGACAAACTGAACCTCCTGAACCTGAATGTATTTTTCGTTTTTGTTATTTTATCAAAGAGTTCTGGTTGTGTTTCTACTGAGTAAAACTATAGAAACCGAGGCTTTTTTAGTGAGTATCAGGTGAAGTCTTCCACAGCAGGAACTCCAATTCTTTCTTCACGAGGAAAGTCACAAACGTGTATGAAAATAGTTCAATTTTTAAAGCATAAGCTTCATGTTTTGACGTCTCCTTCTTATTTAATTCTTCACCTGTCAGCAGCAGGTGGTTGATAAACGCTCCTGGACCTTTAGCTTCGTGACAGCATGAACCTGAGATGAAATCCGGACTTCTCTTTCTTTCTCTCCTGCAGGATTGAGCAGTTGGAGTTCCTGGATGAGAGGGAGCTGCTGCAGCAGCTTCTCCAACATTACTGCATCTGCTGGGCCTCCAAGGACAAACTCAACCTGGGTAACGGTGCATCTGATTTATAGTTTTGCCTGTTAAATCATGTAAATTGTGTTAAATTTGATACATTCTCCCAGTTTGAGTGTCAGTAATAGGAACACTTCTGTTTCCTCAGGTTTGCCCCAGTTGGGGTTTTGAGTTTGAAACTTGGGAGCCAACAGAAGGAGGAAACTGTTGTGATGCCAGAAGTTCTGACAGCATCAGCGTGCGTCTGGTGTTGAAGCATGATGAAGACGTTTACAGACTGTAAAACTAAACAGGTTTTCACTCAGACAACTTCCATCTGTGACAAAATGGTGAAAACGTTCAAATCATTTCATCAAGTTTGGAAATTAAAGCGTGTATGAAGTTTAAAGCCTTTCAGACGCCGTGTTTTTGTGCTCATCTGGTTTTTATTTAGACATTTATTTATCAGATACACGGAAGAAACACAAACAAACAATATTTCACCATCATTTCCTCCTGAATCCTGATTAGATTGTAGATTTATGGACTTATTTCCGGCCTGATCATGAGCTGTAATGTGCTTGTGTTGACTAGAACGGGGTGGAACGTCCAGATTAGGGTTTGTAAACAAGTAGTTTTCACATTGTTCTGCCTCTCGTTGGCATATAGGTGCTGTTATCGCCTCTTTATAACGTCATTAGTGACACGAAGAGTAAAGTCCATGTTGTTTATGGAAGAGGGGGACTCTTTAACCCCACCGTGACTCAGGGATGGAGCTCCTGCTGGTCCTGGCTAAAGTAAAGAATTATTATTTCACTATTTTGTGTCCAAACTAAACCCAACGCCACGTTAAAGAAGAAAAATCATCACTGTGAGTCAAAGGTTTCAAATTAAAACGTTAATGTTTGACCCAGAGTTGGTTTTGAACCCTTAAAAGCTTGTTAGGATGTTTAATGAGGAATAAAAATAAATAATATCTAATGAAATTTGCTTTCACCACATGTAGTGCCGAGATCATCCACTAGAGGGCAACATGGGTTAAATGCAGCAGATTTTTGCAAGAGTACCTGGCTGCAGACACAAGATGGCGGACAGCCACTCTCGTACTACCGTACCGGAAGCTCTCTACCGGAAGTGACGTAATTCTCCGTACCGGAAGCGAATATCCTTTTTCTAGATTGGCTGTGGGGATTTCAAGCAAGGTCAACAACCCTCCCCCTAACCTAACCCTAACCAATTCCGGTACGGTATACGGAGGTTGCTGTCCGCCATCTTTGTCCGCCATCTTGTGTCTGCAGCCAGGTACATGTGGTTTTGGGAGAAAATTTGTTGAAACTGACTTTAATTTTCATTGTACACTGAATTTTCTTTTTTGTTAAGTGAAATAGAAATATATAATAAAAGCATAGAGATCACCTGAAGAAAAAAAAAGGGCAGGGGGGCCCGGGCCCCCCCGGCCCCCCCCAGAACCGCCCCTGGTTGGTGTTAAAATTAATTAACAGACTATTTGATCAGATTAATGCGTTTTAGATGGTTTAGTTTTAGTGTTTTTACTTCATAATTAACTAATATATATATTCCATTTACAATCTTAGTGTTAATGTTTGGTTTAAAGTCCTGAATCTAAAATTGTTTTACTGCTTGAGCCGATAAAGGACAAGATGATTGACAATATAAATCAACAACAGAGTCATAAACTGGCGCCCTTTAATCACATGGAGCCACATCGCCGTGCGATGGCGTCAAAAACCTAAAACTAAATGTAGGGTGTCATAAACACATACATTGGTGTAAAATCCTCCCAGCTGATGCATATTAGCTGTACACTTCTTGTTTCAGTTCTCCAGATCACTGGTTGACACACATTGACCTTCAAAATAAAAGCCTCAGTGATTCGTTACCCTGAATTTTGCTACTGATACTTATTAAAGTATAAAAACATGGCTGATATATATATATATTTTACCTTTAATAGACAGTTTTTATTCCTATGTAACGGTTAGGGATCATTAAAAAAATATTACTACATTCCCAGAGTCCCACCTGATCTTGGTTTAACCTCTAGTCTACCTGACCTTGTCCATCCACTGATGCTACTTCCAGCAGGATGACGCTCCGTGTCTCAGAGCTCAGATCATCTCTAACTGGTTTCTAGATCTTGATGAGTTCACTGGACAGTCACCAGATCTCAGTCCAGTCCAGAACCTCTGGTGGATCAGGAGATTGACACCATGATGGAACTGAGTGATGCCGTCATGTTGATCTGGACCAGAACCTCTGAGGAGCGTTTCCTTGTTGAATCCATGACATGAAGCATTAAAGCAGCTCTGAAGACAAAAAATAGAAAAAAATATAAGAACTAAATGAATGTTTAGTATGAAAGAGTTAAAAATAACTAAATATAAACTAAAGCTGTGTGTGTGTTGAGTGGTTATGTAATGAGAGCAGAGTTCAGCAGCACACTGACCTCTCTGACGGGCTGTAAACTGATCCCAGGTCTGTTTTATCTTTATAGGCTCCAGTTGGTTGTTGTAGTCTCAGCTGTGCGACCACTTAACGCCGAGACGATGATCGTTGTGAATAAATAACCTCTAACTGGGGTCGGATCATGCTCTGCTCTGAGTCTCGTCGACTGCTTTTGGAAAGTGTCCGGAGACGTTTTGCTGGAGGGAGACGTGCTGGGCGGGCGGAGAGGTGGACCCTTATCCTTCACCTCTGGTGATTTATGACCGAAAACCAACAGCACTTTGCAGGTCATTGGTTCAGTCGGCAGACGGGTTCAGGAGCTGGAGAAGAAGAGTCCTTCAAACATGGAGAAAATGGAAGTGGAGGACGCAGCAGAGTCTACGCTGATGAAGACGGGTAAGAGAGAGTCCAGAGCTCAGAACAGATATGAGAGGCTGTTCCAGCCCTGCCTGGCTGAGGTCGTAGGGACCATGTTCTTCGTTTTTATTGGCTGTGTGTCCGTCATCGAGAATGTTCCAGCAGCTGGACGGCTGCAGCCGGCTCTGGTTCACGGGCTGGCTGTGGCTGTGATGGTGTCCCTCATGGACAAAATCAGGTAACTTCCTTTATTTAATCACTTTGGGCTGATTTGTGACCTGATTAGAGTAAAATATCTTCTCCTCTGCTTCCAGCGGCTCCCATTTCAACCCTCCCTTCACTATAGCTGTCTACCTGTGTGGAGGCATGGAGCTGATGATGGTGGGGCCCTACCTCGTCAGCCAGCTGATTGGAGGAGTACTCGGAGCTGGAATGGCAAAGGTCAGCTGATAGTTGACACCCTAAAATGACACATCTGCGTTTTAACCTTTCTGCTGACTCCTGTTTTGCAGCTGATGACCCCTGCAGAGCGCTACAACAACGCCACAGGAGCAGCGTTCAGCATCCTTCAGTCCGACAGCCAGCTGTTTGAGGCCTTCTTTGGAGAGGTGGCGATGACCTGCCTGGTGACCATGGTGGTGCTGCTGGGGGCCGTCAACAACAAGACCAAAACGCCACTCGCGCCGCTTCTGGTGGGCTGCACCGTCGTCATCAACATCCTGGCGGGGTGAGATGGAACGCTGACGTGTGATTGGTCAAATTAGGATGAAGTTATGGGCAGACTGTCCTCTCCTCCAGCGGGACCCCCAGACCAGCTGGGTCGACCTGGGGGCCTCCTGCCAGCAGGATATACACTGCAAAAACTGATTTCTAAGAAAGTAAAATCACCTCGTTTTTAGACATTTTGACTTATTTTTGTCTAAAAAGAAAATATATCCTTACAGCCCTACTTGAAATAGGTCAAATCTTCTTAAATATGGTCAAATATTCTAGATTTGAGCAAAAAAATCTGCCAATGGGGTAAACAAAATTCGCTTGGCTAGATTCCTTAAAAATAGCAAAATTTTCAACATTTAGAGAACAATTCGCTACACTCTAAAAAATAAAAACACTATTTACTTAAATTTTTTAGTGTAACATTTTACACTCAAGAATTTTGAGTAGATTGGAGACAATTATCTTAAGTAAAAGCCAACTTTATCAATATAATTGTCTCCAATCTACTCAAAATTCTTGAGTGTAAAAATGTTACACAGATTAAATTAAGTAACGTGCAGGATTATTTTTTTCAGTGTAGTTTTAAGGAATTTAAGCACATTTTGTTTACCCTATTGGCAGATTTTTTTGCTCAAATCTAGAAAATGTGACCATATTTAAGAAGACTTGGCCTTTTTCAAGTAGGGCTGTAAGAATAGATTTTCTTTTTAGACAAAAATAAGTCAAAATGTCTAAAAACAAAATGTTTTTTATTTTTATTTCTAAGTTTATTCGTTAAGATTAGCTTGCTGTATTGTTCTATTTTTTATTTATTTATTTCAGATATGTGTGGCCAGTTTTTACAGCAAGTTGACTCGAAAATACAGAAAAATATTCATTTTCTGGTGGATTTGGTGTTAAAGTGTGACCAGATTTCATATCAGAAGCAATGTGAGAAAATATAAACACGGCAGTAAAACAGATCAGTGCATTTTAAACACGTCTTTTGCAGAAATGCTAGCCGTATTTGGCTAATTGACCTGTGTAAACGCTGCATCCTGCAAAGACTTGGATGAAATTTGCTAAAACCATCAGTTCTTTTTATCAAATGAAGCATAAACACTCAGGTTTGTGTAAGTTTTGGTCAGCGTTATGAGAAGCCCCTTTAGGGGGCGGGGCTAAAGAACTGTAGGCTCCCTGGACTAGCCGCTAGCTTATCAGTCATACTTCTGAAAACAGAGAGGGTCCAGGAAGTGGTTTTAACTCATCCAGCCTGCTTATTTTGACCAATCAGAGCAGACTTTGTCTAAAGCAGGACGTTGGACTACTAATGCTTCAGTTTAGGAAAAACAATGGTTTCAAATATTTATTACTATAAAATAAAACCATAAAAATCATTTTTGACATTTACAGCTTCAAATTAAATAGTATTTTTCTATGAATTTATGATAACATTTTATTAGAATAATAAATACTAAATTTAAAAATACAAGTAAAAACATTTATTTACATAGTATATATTATATTTATTTACAGTATTCTATTTTAAATTGATTAATTCCCTAAAACTAATTAAATTTTGCTTTATTTTATTATTACTTGTGTATTTAAAAGTCAGCCTGACTGTTCTAACATTAATATTTATGACTATAACCATTACAAGACCTAACATATCAGGATAGTAAATAAAATCAACTATTTACATTGATATTATTTTGATTATTTCTGTACAGAGGTGATATTTCGGGGACGTGTCTGAACCCGGCCAGGGCTTTTGGTCCTGCTGTGTTTGCGAACTACTGGACCTACCACTGGGTGTACTGGGCCGGACCCATCGGAGGAGGACTGGTGGCGGCGGTTTTGGTCAGGTGAGAAAAACCACGATGCGACGAGAGGATCAGACGAGATGAGAACTCTGATCCACTCTGTTTTGTTTCAGGCTCGTTCTGGGAGATCATAAGTTACGACTCATCATGAAATCATAACCATCTGGACCTGGAGGTGGGAACAGACCTCTAAAGCTCCTGGTTTTATGTCACAGTGTTTTTATATTTCACCAGTGTTCTGTAATCTGAGTTTTTATGTGAAGGAAACATTAAAATAATTGTGTTTTTGACCATTTCTCTGTTTGATTTGTGCACAAATTAAAAAATATTCACACGTTGAAGCACAAAGAGGATGTGAAACTTGCAGTTTATTGTTGCATTTTTATTTCACCACATGTGCATCAGCTTAGCGGTACTTCTCAGACAGAGCCAGGGCCACGTTGGACAGGAACTTGTCCAGAGCCACGTGGGCCTCTGGGGTGAACTCCTTAGGGAACATGGTGGAGATGACCACCAGAAGGCAGTGGGCCAGGATCTGCAGGCAGAGAAATAAACACGATTAACCGACCAATCACAAGCTGTGTTTTAGTCTAGAATAATCCAGTCCAGGTTCCAGATTAAAGATGATCCTGCTCCTCACCTTGAAGTTGGCCGGGTCCACCCTCAGCTGGAAGGCGTGCAGCTCGCTGAGCTCCAGCAGACCTCCGCTCAGGTCATCGATCTTCGCCACAGCCTGAGCGACTCCAGACATGATCTTCTTACCGTGTTTGGTGACGGGAGCAGAGCCGGGGCTCAGGTCGGGCCAGTGGGAGAAGTAGGTCTTAGTCTGGGGGTAGACGGCCAGCATCCTGAGGAGAAACCAGAGGAGTCAGTTAAACTGGTCTCAGGTCAGCAGTGGCGCAATTGGTCAGCGCGCAGTACTTATAGGACAGTCAGCGAGGAGGAGAGATGCTGAGGTTGTGAGTTCGATCCTCACCTGGAGCAGTAAGGTTTTAATCTTCAAAGGTCAAATTATTAGGTCACCTTAAAGTAGGATTTACAGCCTGAAGATGGAACTGATAAAAATGTTTTAGTAAGAACTACACTGAAAAAAAGAAAACATTGGTTTAACTTTTAAAAATTGAAGTAATCGGTCACAAGTAATTAAATTAAGTTCTTTCAAAGTTAATTTATTAAGTTTGTTCAAAGTAAACTTAAAAAGATTAACTTGGATAAACCTAATTAAATTACTTGTGACCGATTACTTCAATTTTTTTAAGTTAGACCAATGTTTTCTTTTTTCAGTGTATATTTTTAATTGTAAAAGCCAAAAAATAAAAAAACTATATTAGAAAATAATAAATCAATAAAAAGGTAAAAATTAAAAATATGAATACTGGCATTCAAAAAAATATAAAGGAAAATAATTAAAAGTTAAAATAAAAACCCAACAGAAACATTTAAGGTAAAAATTACAAAAATGTTAATCAAGTAACTAAATAAAATAACCTAAAAATTTATAAAAGTTAAAAATGTTCACAAAAAGTTAAATAAATTTTTTTTAATTAAATTAAATTTAAAGAAAAAGCTAGTATTTAAAATTCTAAATAAAAATAAAATAACTAAATAAAGTAAACAAAAAAATATTAAAAGTTAAAAAGTAGAAAGGTTCAAAAAAAGTTAAATAATAAAAAAAAATAATTAAATTTAATTTAAAGAAAAAGCTAGTATTTAAAATTCTAAATAAAAATAACTAAATAAAATAAACAAAAAAATATTAAAAGTTAAAAAGTAGAAAGGTTCAAAAAAGTTATATAATTATAAAATTTTTTTTATTAAATAAAATTTAAAGAAAATGCTAGTATTTAAAATTCTAAATAAAAATTTTAATAACTGAATAAAATAACCAAAAAATTAATAAAAGTTAAAAAGTAGAAATGTTCAAAAAAATTATATAATTATAAAAAAAATAATTTGATTAAATAAAATTTAAAGAAAATGCTAGTATTTAAAATTCTAAATAAAAATATAAATAACTAAATAAAATAAACAAAAAAGTTAAAGTTAGAACTTGAACTAAATTTAAAAAATACAAATATTATAAAAGAAACCTGTAAATGTGGTTAAGACGTTCAAATGCTTAAAAATGAAACTAAAATACAAATCAAATCATCAGAAAACGTCCTTTAGACGTCCTCCTCTCACTGGTTGAACTTTTAATTTTTCAGGTTGAGCCTCTCTAAAGGGTTCAGCTTTAGTTTGAAGTTTGAGCCTTTGGATCATTTTTAATTAAATTTTTTTTGCGTCATTACGCACAGTTTTATTAGGATTTACCCTGAATGGTTTCCCTTTTTTCTAAACTGTAGATTTTTTGTTACCATTTAAAAATAAAACATCACATTTTAAAGTTTTTATAAAAGATTTTCATTATATCCAGTAAAACTACACTGTAAAAAAAATGTAAATTTTACAGTAAAAAACTGGCAGCTGCACTCTAAAAAGTAAAACCATCATTTATTTAAATTCTTTGGTGTAACATTTTACACTCAATAATTTTGAGTAGATTGGAGACAATTATATTGATAAAGTTGGCTTTTTCTTAACATTTTTACTTAACAAACCGTGTTTACCACAGTAATACAGACGCCTTGGAGCTACAGATGAAAAGGCTCTGTCTCCTTTGGCTTTTCATCTGGATTATTTCATCTAATTATGATTTGTTCAGTAACATTTTTTACATGTGCACAGTATTTTTTACAGAATTATTCTGGCAACCACAGCTGCCAGTTTTTTACTGTAAAAATTACTTTTTATTTTTTACAGTGTAGAATTAAAATAATGAACCTGAATTTCCTGAAATAAAGAAAAACAACAAAATCTCCACTGGCCCTGCCGTTTGATCAGTGAACACCTGTTGTTGTTGTTGTTGTTTACCTGCTGAGCGCGTCAGACCCGATGGCATCGGAGGCCTTGGAGATCTGGGCCCACAGAGCCTTGACGGCTGCCTTGTCCTTCTCAGTCAAACTCATGTCTGCTTCTGGTTCCGACCTGGATCAGATTCCAGCCTCCCTCCGGGGACCAGCTTAAATCCAGTTGGTCCCCAAAGTCACACCCATGAGATCCGGTGCCAGGGCGCGTCCGCTGACGCAGATAGGACCCCCAGACCGGGTCTGATAGAGGGTCCGGGGCCGCTATCAGCTCCACGCATCACGAGGCTTCAGAAACCAGCACGCGGTTTGTGACAAAACATGTTTGAGACGAGGTGGATAAGTCCAGAGGATCTGGAGTTAAACTAACCAATAGGATCTCATCAAATATTATATAACAATTATCAATTAATTATTTATGTTTAAGTCAAAACTGTTGAGAAGTTTGACCAAAAATCATCATCTTTCTATAAAAAAAAGACAAAATAAAATCACCTTTTAGTAACTTTTTGTGGAATTATTTGTCATAAAACAAATGTTTTAGTACTTAAATGGTTTATCTAGAAAATCAGAGTAAACATCTATTTATGTCTCACTTTTGTAGCTTCAAGACACATCAAAAATGATAAAAAATGTAACATTTTTGATATTTTTATGCAATTTTAGGAACCTATAAACCAGAACATGAAGCTAATAATTATTCTTTTATTATTCGTCCATTCAAAAACTACAAAATACAAAAATAAAACCTTCAGATTTCATAGTTAGAATCAATCTTATTGAATCCTTCACAGATTTATCTCTGATTGCATTTTTTTAATTGCACTATTTTTTCCTTTTGGCTTCGACGATACATTTATTTCCTATCTTGAGGAGGAAATGTTGCTGCAGGTCTTTATCTCTGAGCTCAGGTCGTGTTCTTAATCAAACCGGTGCTCGGGGGGTTCTGGGTGGAGGGTGGAGGGTGCAGGGTGGGGGGGCTGATAACTCAGGGTGGCTTCAGCAGATAAACGCTCTCAGGCTGTTTGGAGGAAAAACTAAAGCAAGTTAGAATTCACTGAGCGACAATTTAAAACGAGACTGAGGGTTTAAATCACTTTAAACTCGTAGTTTTAACAGAATTCTTTGGTTTTTTTAAAGTTTTATTTTATTTCGACAGAATAATTGAGCTTTAAGTGTTTCGTTTGGAGCAGTTTATGAAATAAAAACACATTTTTTAAATAAATAGTGCACAAAATGATAGTGAACGTCACATTAAACCACTTAGATTGTAGTCATTTCACAAATTAGTCATTATAGTTATTGAAAATACATCAAAAAACAACAAAATAAAGAAAATAATTCAACAATACGTTGTACTGTGGTTTATACATTTAAAACCAGACGTTTAAATTTAATTAAAAAACACAAACAAGGTTTTTTTTTTCCACAGATTGAAGTCGAATCCGACCAAACGTCTCAGTTTCAGGTCAGTTAGAATCAGCTAAATGTTTGAACGATCCCTGTCTCTTTAATGAGACCAGATGATGATGTCACGCTTCTACGTAAAAAGGTTACCTGACATATCTGAGTTCATTGGAGGCTCACCTGTGGAGGTGTTTTAAGGCCACGCCTCCAATATTCTGCTTTCTTGGATTGGGAAAAGTCCAGAAAAACCACAGGATGTGGAGCTGCACCAGACTGGTTCATCCTTAGGGACAGCAACCAGATTCATGTATAGATATGATGTCCAACCATCACACCACCAGACGGTCCCGAGATGTTTTAGTCTGAAATGAGAACCCGAGCTGAGAACCTGGTGAAGATGATGATGTCGTTATTCAGTGAAACGTATCCTGAACCAACAACAGAAACATAAAAATGCCAGATTGCAGTTTGTAAAAGCACACAGAGACAAAGTCCTTCTCTTTTGGACACATGTTCTGTGGTCTGATGACGTCAAAGGTGACCTGTTTGTCCATAATCTCAGGAAAAGGGGAGACGCTTGTGATTCTGGGAACACCGTCCTGCAGCATCAGGCTGTGGGACGCTCTGCTGCAGGAGGAACTTCATCAAGTTTGAGCAAAAACATCAGGAGGAGATGGGATAAATGTGTTGTTTTTTTTATTCAGTTAAACTTCTGGTTTCAGCTTGGGGCGATCGGAGGATGAGAGGTCGTCCACTGATCGGAGGTCAGGGGTCAAACCCAGGCAAAAACAGAACCTGAAACTGGCTGCTGCTAATGAGGACTACGATAATTCAGCTGTTATAATAATAAAATAATTGTTGTGAAAACCAATATTCCAATATGTTTTACAACATTTTTACTTATTATGTATTTATAGCTGATTTTGTCACTAACATTCAGTTCATGCTTCAATAATCTGATAAATGTTTGATCTTTCCAGGCTAAATGTGTCATGATTTATAGCTAGGTTCTATGTTTTTCATGTTCTCTTGTCATGTTTTGGTTCAGGTTTAGTTCTTTGCTGATGTTTCCGTTCAGTTTTAGATCTCCATTCTGAGTTTTTAGTCTACAGTATAGTTTAGTCTTCTGTGCTTATGAGCTGCTTTCCAACAGAAAAGTTCTAAGAACTGAGTTCTCAGAACCATTTAGTTCTTATAACTAGCCTTCCCAGGGGAACCTTTTCAGATTCCGTTCATACAGGAGTCAGGGAACCTTTGACGGAGACGATGTGACGAAACTGCCTGTGATAGACGTGTTGGAGTAAAAGGAGGAAAGAAAAAACACCACAAAGTTATTTTAAAGCTTGTTTTAATAATCTTGTTGAGTCTCCTATTTGGGATTACTTTGACTTTAGCGTCCGTTTGTGCCGACGGCAGGAAAAGATTCTAACATACGTGTTCTCTATCCGGCTGAAGCTAACACCGCTATCAGCTGCTGCTGCTGCTCCGTCACCAAATCGCTCAAACAGACTTTAAACTACAGCAGAGATTTATTTAATGGCAGTGACATGTTCACTGAAGGAGGCATTTTTCATTATTTTAGTTTTTGTTTAATTTTGTATTTTTAGCTGAATCCGTACGACAGATAACAACTGGACCGGTGTTCCGACTCACCGAATTCCTACAGCAGCAGCACCGGTAGCCTAACACCGACCATAAACACGTGGAAAAAAACCCCAGTCTCCATTTGCTTCCCTCCCCACCACCATGGTTATTATTTTAATAAATGTATTTTCTGAAGATGGGCTGCTGACATCCTGTCTGTCACAGAGTTGAGTAAATAAATCACCAGCAGGAGGAGGAAATAACTGCTCTCAGCTGGAAGGATTCTGTATAACATTTAAAACTGCATTATTTATTCATTTTTACGTGGGTTTTGGCTTCAAAGCATTGATATTAAATAAGAAAACTAATTTATAGTGTAATAAAAAACTTACAAGGGGCGTAGCTCATACGGGTTCACCAAACACGTCATATGAGCTCCACTGGAACCACAGAAAGGCCAGAGTAGGAGCTAAAAAGGTTATAGGAACTGTGGGCCATGGTCCCTAGTTCCTATCTGTCTGAACATGCAAAAAAACGGCCTGGTTCCTGAAAAGGTTATAGGAACTACAAAAGGTTCCTGCAGTCGGAAAGGGGCTATAGTCTAGATAGTTCCTGTGTTTAGTTAGTTCCTGTGTTTAGTTAGTTCCTGTGTTTAGTTAGTTCCCTGTGTTTAGTTAGTTCCTGTGTTTAGTTAGTTCCCTGTGTTTAGTTAGTTCCCTGTGTTTAGTTAGTTCCTGTGTTTAGTTAGTTCCCTGTGTTTAGTTAGTTCCTGTGTTTAGTTAGTTCCCTGTGTTTAGTTAGTTCCCTGTGTTTAGTTAGTTCCCTGTGTTTAGTTAGTTCCTGTGTTTAGTTAGTTCCCTGTGTTTAGTTAGTTCCTGTGTTTAGTTAGTTCCTGTGTTTAGTTAGTTCCCTGTGTTTAGTTAGTTCCTGTGTTTTCTGTTTTATTCTTCATGTCCTGCCCTGTGTCTTGTTAGCGTTGGTTCCTGTATAGCTCATGTTGTGGTTCTGGTTTTGTCTTTGTTCATCTTTCGGTTTAGTTGTCCCTCTGTTTCCGTCCATGCTCACTCCCTGCTCTCCACCCCCCCCTCACCTGTTGATTGCTCATTGTCCTCACCTGTTCTTGTCACACACCTGCCCTGTGCTCCTCTGATTGCTCCTCGGGTATTTAAACCCTTCATGTCCCATTGTCGGTTTGTCCTGTGACAGTACTGTCATGTTTACAGTCTTGCAGTTCTGTACAAGTCTAGTTTAGTACTTTTTTAATAAACACCTATTTTGGATTTTACCTCTGTCTCCTGGTTCTGCCTCCTCCTGCGTTTTGGGTTCTACCTCCTGCGTTCCTGACATTAATGATTATTTTTTTCATTTGAAATCAGACCCTTCTGGAAACCAGTGGTTAGTTTATATAGTTTTTATGATTTAAAATAATAAAATGCTGTCTGTAAAAAATACAGTAATCATTTTAACAACTCAAATTGTTCAAGCATGAATATTTGTGACCTCACTGAGCCCTGTGACATCATAAAACACATGAAACATGGACTGAACGTTTATTATAAAAAATAAATATTTTTCATCATTTCTATTTTACTGTCCTAAATGTCCTTCAGTTTTCTTCATTAACAGGTTACAAAGAAATAAAATGTGCTTTAATGTTTTAACCCTTTAAACGACAAGTGACCACATTTAATCGTTTTGTTTTGCAAACCTTTACAAAAATTATTTAAAAAGTGTAAACTATAAATAAAAGTAAGAAAACGTGTACAAAAGATTTAAGAAAGTTAAATGTTTGTTAAAAATATTTAAAACAGCAGATAAATGTCCTTAAATGAACCTCACTGAAGAACTCTAAAGTTTTAACCACTGAGTTCATTACAGCTGTTTAATAATTGTTGATTTTTAACATTTTACTTTTTTATAATTGAATTTATTTCACTCAAAAGGAGAACACAAAACAAAACATTTACACTACATATTTGAAAAGGGACAGAAGGAAGAAAATATCTTATATAATCTGTCCCCATTTTGAAATTATTTGACTTATTACTTGTTTTTTTGTTGGTTTAAAACATTTGTACTTTTAAAAAACTTTTTCAAATCATTTAAACTTTCTTCTAACCTGAAAAAGTTTAAAAGATTTTTCTGTAAAAGTTTTGTGTTTTTAAAGTTTTGGGTTTTTAAAGTTTTAGGTTTTTAAAGTTTTGTGGTTTTAAAGTTTTTGTTTTTAAAGTTTTTGTTTTTAAAGTTTTGTGTTTTTGAAGTTTTGTGTTTTTAAAGTTTTGGGTTTTTAAAGTTTTTGTTTTTAAAGTTTTGTGGTTTTAAAGTTTTTGTTTTTAAAGTTTTGTGTTTTTAAAGTTTTGGGTTTTTAAAGTGTTTGTTTTTAAAGTTTTGTGTTTTTAAAGTGTTGTATTTTTAAAGTTTTTGTTTTTAAAGTTTTGTGTTTTTAAAGTTTTGTGTTTTTAAAGTGTTGTATTTTTAAAGTTTTTGTTTTTAAAGTTTTGTGTTTTTAAAGTTTTGTGTTTTTAAAGTTTTGGGCTTTTAAAGTTTTGTGTTTTTAAAGTTTTGTGTTTTTAAAGTTTTTGTTTTTAAAGTTTTGTGTTTTTAAAGTTTTGTGTTTTTAAAGTTTTTGTTTTTAAAGTTTTGTGTTTTTAAAGTTTTGTGTTTTTAAAGTTTTTGTTTTTGAAGTTTTGTGTTTTTAAAGTTTTGTGTTTTTAAAGTTTTTGTTTTTAAAGTTTTGTGTTTTTAAAGTTTTGGGTTTTTAAAGTTTTGGGTTTTTAAAGTTTTGGGTTTTTAAAGTTTTGGGTTTTTAAAGTTTTGGGTTTTTAAAGTTTTGGGTTTTTAAAGTTTTGGGTTTTTAAAGTTTTGTGTTTTTAAAGTTTTGGGTTTTTAAAGTTTTGTGTTTTTAAAGTTTTGGGTCTAAGCTGCACATCAGAAAACTGAAATCCAACCCAAGTGATCAGAAATGGTGACTTGTCCTAATAAAAGAACTCAAACTGTTGATGGATGAAGATTTTAACCTAAAGTCAACATCAAGCCTCCATAAATGAGCAAACTGCATTGAAATCTGGCAGCTGCAGTAACACTTGACCTTCTGGGTCCTTCCAGCAGCTTCTGGAGGCCTTTGGTTTATCTCCAGCGCATCATCTCCAGCCTATCAGCAGCCTCCTGCTCCAGGGCGTGGAGGAGGTCTGGAGGATTAAAAAGGGCCAGGATCCAGATGAAGAACCACTCAGCGTTTTCTCTCAAGCCTGAACAAAACAGCAACTCGCAGCCATGGTTGAGTGGACCGAGCAGGAGCGCAGCATCATCACCACCATCTTCTCCAACCTGGACTATGAAGATGTGGGCCCCAAGGCTCTGGTCAGGTAGGAACCCCTGGAGGTCCTTCAGCTGGAAGCCCAACTCCTCCTCTATCATCATCGTCATCCTCCTCCTCTCTCCTTCCCCTCCAGGTGCCTGATCGTCTACCCCTGGACTCAGAGGTACTTCGCCAGCTTCGGAAACCTCTACAACGCTGATGCCATCAAGACCAACCCGAACATCGCGGCCCACGGAACCAAGGTGCTGCACGGTCTGGACCGCGCCGTGAAGAACCTGGACAACATCAAGGCCACCTACGCCGAGCTGAGCGTGCTGCACTCCGAGAAGCTGCACGTCGACCCCGACAACTTCAAGGTAGGACCTGGAGGGTCCGGCTCCAGGAGGTCCACATGCAGGAGAACACCGTCTAACTCTTTATTTCTGTTTTCTTCTCAATCAGCTGCTGGCCGACTGCCTAACCATCGTGATCGCCGCCAAGCTGGGATCCGCCTTCACCCCAGAGACCCAGGCTGCCTTCCAGAAGTTCCTGGCTGTGGTGGTGTCCGCTCTGGGCAGACAGTACCACTAAACCCGGCAGCTGCACGCACCGGGGAGGAGATGTGTCCAAATGTGTCTCCTTTATGAAATAAAACCCTATAAAAGCAAAATGATCCTGTTGTTCCGGTTTTTTATCTTTACAGAGCTGTCAGGTGTAAAAGAAATAAATATAATCAGGTTAAAATCAGCTTTAAGGGGTGAAACAAATGTTTTATTCTTGTTTTTACGCACAACCTTGGTCTCAGGTGGAGGATGAGGAGCAGAGTTTTACATCTAGAGCTCCAAAACAACAATCAGCTCAAAACAGGAGAAAAACTCTTCAAAACAGCTGATTGCATTAAAAAAAAAAAACACAGAAAGGGTCAATAAAAACAAAACAAAAAACTAAACCTCCTCCAGATTAACAGCTTAAAGAGCTGGAGATAAATAAAGTTTATTTCTAGCACCTGTCGCAGAAAAAAATCACAAAAAACATCAGAATTTCAACCTGATAAGAGACAAACAAGATTTAAGAAAGACTATAAAACAAATAAAGATCATCAAATGAATAAATGTCACTATAACACAAACTGGTCATAAAAAAAGATGGTTAAAAAGTAAGTAAAGTGTTTCCGGTTCACTGATGGTTACAGGTGATTTTCTGTGTGACCATTGAGAGGAAAAGATCACTGATCACTGAGGGACAAACTCAAAATGAGCTGCTGATGATTTTCACAAGCCTGAATCAACAAACACAAATATATAAATTCATGTTTGTTTGGCAACTAAACAGAAAAAGTGTTGTTGGCCCCGCCCACCCATGTTAGCTCCACCCCCCACCCTCCAAAAGGTCAGGAGTTCACGTTTATCATTAAAATGAGAGAATCTCTGCTCACAAGCTGCAGATGCTCGTTTATCCAGCAGGTGGCGCCATGAGCACACTTCACTTTTTTATTTTATTTAGAAATTTATTTCATTCAAAACAAAAATTTAAAAGATAAACACAATAAACAAACACAATAAAAATACAGATGATTTTCTACCCCCCATTTACCAAACAGAAATCTTGATTCATTCATATTTTTACAACTTACAGTTTTATCACATTCATATTCTTATTTCCTAAATGAATCACAGACACTGACTTAATTTATAATTTCATAATTCTGAAATACATTTGATTTAATACATCTTTTAAATACATTACTTCGATTATTTCATTTCCAAACTAAGGTTGTTCCACAGTTTCACCCCATTTACTGAAATACTCACTTCCTTTATTCTGGTTCTAAATCTCGGTTTTTTAAAGTCTTTAGTTCCTTTTCACATATAACTACTAACTCTCTATTCAAACATCTTCTGAATATTTGTTGGTAATGTATCCGTACAAGCTTTGTACATTGTTTGCAATATTTTCAAATCCACCAAATCATGAAATTTCCATATTTTGTACCTGATAAACAACGGATTGGAGGGTTCTCTGTAGTATTAATTATTCTCAATGCTCTTTTCTGTAAAATAGACAAAGGCTGTATGTAAGTTTTACACATGGCTCCCCAGATTTCTACACAATAAGTTAAGTACGGAACAACCAGTGAATTATATGAGCCCAGAACTATTCAATAAAAATGTCACTCTATGTAATACAGCAATGGCTTTTCATTAAAAACTGAAATTTACAGCTTTATTTTTATAGCTCGTATTTTTTTCACAAGGGGGAAAAGCTCAAAGTTGAAGGTGTTGATTTTATTTAAAGGATTCTTTCAGACAAATGTGCATTTTTTATGTGTAAGTATCAGGCAAATGGGAAATTACTAAAATATATAAACATTTTAACCTAGTTGGAGCGTTTTCCAAGCCTCACAGATTAATCAGAATTAGATCAAACCCAGGTTTCATTCAGCACCAGGGACAGCTCCTAATTATCCTTTGAAAGCTGCATAATTAAAGCATCAGGACCATGGAGAGCTCAGGGTTTATCATTCAGCACCACGGACAGCTCATTTATCAGGCTGCAGCATAAATCAAATCAAAAGGCTGGTTTCAGCACCATGGACAGAGCATCCTGCTGGTTTGACAAACTCTTTATTTTCACAATTTTCTTAATCTAACTAATTAGGAATAAACTCATTGATCTTATTTCAACAGCTCTCCCCTTTATGCAACTTATCACTGTTTAAGATTTGAAAAAATATCATAATAAAATAAAATGAACCACAGTTTTTACTGATGTAATGATCAAAATGAATAAAAACGGGTGAAACAAACATTTAAGTTGAAGAATTAAGTTCTGAGACTTGGTAATAATAACAACACGATTACTGTAGTTTTAATTAAAACAAAACCTTTTTAATGAAACATTAATGTATAATTCTAAAGACATTCTGGTGACGACGCGGTTGGGTCTCATCTGTACTTCTCAGCCAGAACGGCGGCGAAGGCTGACAGGAACTTGTCCATGGCTGCGTGTGCGACCGGAGTGAAGTCCTCCCCCAGGTAACAGGCCAGCGTGATGAGCATACAGTGAGACAGCAGCTGCAGGACGACAAGACAGCTCTGAGGGTTATCTCATCAAGTTCTCTAGAACAGTAAAAATAAAGACACATGTAAAGCAGATCATATGCTACTCTAAGTTTATAAAATCTCTACCTCTTCAACAGGATCAATACTTTTCTAAAAACCAGTTTTATTATGTCCCATATGTCCCCTGCCATCTGGTGGAGGATATAAGTACTGCAGGTGTCAGCCCTGATGCATCCAGTAAAAACCAGAGCAGATTTATCGGCTGCAGGAAGCTGATCTGGGTTCAGTTCTCTGGACCAGACGGACTGAGTGTGTTATGTGGAGACAACACTGCTGCAGTGTAACTAAAAGCTAACACTTTTTTGTAGTTTCTATATAAAACAGTGTAATATTGGCATCATTTGACCGTACAGAGCTGTGAAAAGTTTTTGCCCCTTACAGGTATATTTTGTTTTTGCTGACTCGTTACTGTTAAATGATCAGATCAACAAACAAATTTCTGAATCAAGTGAAACTGAGTAAATATTAAAAGTAATTTATCAATAAAGATTTTATTGTTTAGGAGAACAAAGCTCTGTGAAAAAATAACTGACCCCTAAATGTACTAACAGGTAGTGACTCCTGGTCAGTGGGAACTAGTAATGAGTCTCTGTGGAGGAGTCTCTGTCCCACTCTTCTTTACAGAATTGTTTCACTTTGACTCCAGGTGGAACGGGGCACACACCTTCAGGAGGAACGGGACACACACCTTCAGGTGGAACGGGACACACACCTTCAGGTGGAACGGGACACACACCTTCAGGTGGAACGGGACACACACCTTCAGGTGGAACGGGACACACACCTTCAGGTGGAACGGGGCACACACCTTCAGGTGGAACGGGACACACACCTTCAGGTGGAACGGGACACACACCTTCAGGTGGAACGGGACACACACCTTCAGGTGGAACGGGACACACACCTTCAGGTGGAACGGGGCACACACCTTCAGGAGGAACGGGACACACACCTTCAGGTGGAACGGGACACACACCTTCAGGTGGAACGGGACACACACCTTCAGGTGGAATGGGACACACACCTTCAGGTGGAACGGGACACACACCTTCCAGGAAGTTCAGCTTTTGTCTCATCAGTTGACAGAATATTTCCCAGAAGTCTTTGGGAGCACCTAGATGTTTTTATCTGATGTGAGACGGGTATTTGTGTTGATCTTGGTCAGAAGAGGTTTTGACCTTTGACCTCTCTGATGGAGGACATTTTTGTCTCGCCTCTTTCTTATTGCTGAATCTTGACCTCTGACCTCTTAACTCTAACCAGTGAGTCCTGCAGAGCTTTAGATGTTCTGGTTCTTTAGTTCTTGTATTCCTTAAGAACAAGTCAGGATGTGTTGGTTTTTGAGCTCTTTTACCCTCCTTCATGTTGTCAGACAGGTTCTGTTAAAGTGGATTATTAAGTCTACAGGTCTGGTAGAGATCAGGTCTGGTAGTGATCAGGTCTAGTAGTGATCAGGTCTGGTAGAGATCAGGTCTAGTAGTGATCAGGTCTGGTAGAGATCAGATCTGGTAGTGATCAGGTCTAGTAGTGATCAGGTCTAGTAGTGATCAGGTCTAGTAGTGATCAGGTCTAGTAGTGATCAGGTCTAGTAGTGATCAGGTCTTGTAGTGATCAGGTCTAGTAGTGATCAGGTCTAGTAGTGATCAGGTCTAGTAGTGATCAGGTCTTGTAGTGATCAGGTCTAGTAGTGATCAGGTCTAGTAGTGATCAGGTCTAGTAGTGATCAGGTCTAGTAGTGATCAGCTTTACTAATAACCTGAATCTTTAAATAGTTTTTATTTACTCAGCTTCTTTTTTCTGATACTAAACTTTTTTGCTGATCTGAAACATTTAAAAGTGACGAGTCAGCAAAAACAGAAGCAATCTGAAAGAGGGTAAACACGTTTCCACAGCACTGTATTAGAAAACATGTGAGGTAAAATAAGTGAGACCCCCTCCACTAGGAGACCTTTCAGAGCAGGTGTTTGTTTGAGAACCTTAAAGTTTGTGGGGTCGATCCGGAGCTGGTAGGCGTGCAGCGTCTGCAGAGGACCCAGGGTGACGGTCAGCTGACTGATGTCTTTGGCTCCCTCTGCGATGGCCAGGACAATCTTCTTCCCGTGAGAATAGAGGTGGGAGGAGCCGGGGCTGATGTCTAGATGGGAGAAGTACGTCTTTGTGCCGGGATAGGAAGCAAACATCCTGCATGGAAGAAGAGAATCATCAAGTTTTCCTTTAATTTATAATAATAGCTGACATTAGAGCTCTTTTCTAAGTCCTGGACCACTGATAGGTTGAAGCTGCTTTGGAGAAAGTGTCAGTAAAATGAATAAACATGTTAGGAGGTAGAAGAAGCTGACCTACCTAAGGAGTGCGTCTGACCCGATGTCTTCAGCCACAGGAGTCAGTCGCTCCCACATTTCTTTAATCAGCTCTTTCTCCTTCTTTGACAGCATCCTGATTAAAATCTAGACAAAAATATCCAAATATGTCTTTACAGGTAACAGAGCTGCGCTTTAATCCACCATTTTATCATCACTTTAAATAAAAACAGAAATAAATGAGGAATAATTCCAGCTGATGGATGAAAAGGAGACGCGATGCTACGGGTGGTGTTGGTTTCCCTCCTCTGTTATCAGACAGGAGCCAGGACAGGGTGGAGGCTCCTCAGCTGCTTCCTGTGCGTCACGCAAGATTACTGTTTATTAATTACAGCTGCTGGGACGTTTTCCTCTTTTTAAATGAAAAAAAGCTACTTTTAAAATGATTTAATCAGGAGTGGGAGCTGCAACTTTTTATTTGCTGTTAGATTTTAACCAGTTCAGTCAGAATCTTCTTAACTAAACTACAGTTTAATTCCCTTGTGAAAGAGGTTTGATCTTAATAAAATATATCTTTTCTTCTTTTGGGATCCAGTTTAACCATTTTAATAGGCAGAATAATTCATAAATGTAAGTTTTAAGTTAAAGGTCTCATGTAAAACATAAATACTCTTTAGGTTGTTAGATAAAGTTTTTCTGTTGTTATCAGCAGCTGCTGTTTGGAGTCAGTGGGTGTGAAGCTCTGATAATACGCTTCATAAACTGCACAACTCTGGAGTTGTAACAAGTAAATAAAGTAAGTCAAAGTTTATTTGCACAGATAAACCTCAGAAAGCAACATCAGAGCAACATTTTAATCCAGTAAAATACATCAGTAGAGCACATTTATTTATTAATAATTAATAGACAACACATGTAATAAACTGTGTAGAAAGTAGAATTAATAACAGATGATAAATGAAAGAAGTCTGTCCTGAAAAAAATTAAAAATACAAGAAAAACTAACAAAAATCCTGTTTCCACAAGAAAAACACAACCTAATACTGTACACTGTAAAAACAAATGTAATTTTACAGTAAAAAACTGGCAGCTGTAGTTTCCAGAATAATTCCGTAAAAAATACTGTCCACATGTAAAAAATTTTACTGAACAAATCATAATTAGATGAAATAATACAGATGAAAAGCCATTTACACGGTTTGTTCAGTAAAAATTTTACGGTTCACAGTATTTTTACTGAATTTTTCTGGCAACCACAGCTGCCAGTTTTTTACTGTAAAAATAAATTTTTTTTACAGTGTAAAAAAAAAAAGAACCCCCACATAATTGTTTTGACATAAAGAAAAAACATACGAAACTGGGCGGGCTGATTCTAGATCAAAATAAAAACAGAATGTTAAGGAACCAAACCTACACTGTAAAAAAATAGTAATTTTTACAGTAAAAAAATTGGCAGCTGTGGTTGCAGAATGATTCCGTAAAAAATACTGTCCACATGTAAAAAATTTTACTGAACAAATCACAATTAGATGAAATAATCCAGATGAAAAGCCAAAGGAGACAGAGCCTTTTCATCTGTAGCTCCAAGGCATCTGTATTACTGTGGTAAACACGGTTTGTTCAGTAAAAATGTTTACGGTGCACAGTATTTTTTACTGAATTTTTCTGGCAACCACAGCTGCCAGTTTTTTACTGTAAAAATTACATTGTGTACAGTGTAAAAAAAAACTAACAACCCCCCCCCCCCCCCCCCCCACATAATTGTTTTTAAAATAAAGGAAAAACATACGAAACTGGGCGGGCTGATTCTAGATCAAAATTACATAAAATTAAAAAACTAAACTAAAGAATCAGTAAAGAATAAAAGTTACATTTTTTTACAGTGTACGTATGAACAAAAACACCACAGAGAGAGAAAATAAATATTAACACGACACAAAACTTTAAACGTTCTCTGATAATATTTGGGGTTTTAGTTGCATTGATATAGATATAAATATATAGATATCTTGTTTCTTATTTTTGTAGTTCCATTATATTTTAAAAAACAATCACTAAAATACTTGGAATTTATCACGTCATGTGTGCTCTCTGGTTCTGTTAGAAGACATTTTATTCAGCTTTAAAAAATATTTTTCTAATACTCTGTACCCAGTTTTAAAAAAATTGAAACTAAAAAAAAAATACCTATTTTTCTTACAGTTTTACTTTTTTAAAATACATTTTTCCTTTTATTTACATTTTTTATATCTAATTTAAAAAATAGCTTAAAAATATTTTATAGTGTTTACACATTTTTTTCCTACTGTTTTACTTTTTATAAATCTTTTTAAATCCTGATTTTGAGAATTTTCATGTTGAGGTTTTACAGTAAAGCTCATATTCAAACAGTCCCTTTCACTCATTTTAACTAAAATGTGCTTGTTTTTTGTTGTTATTCCTGTTTTTTGCTCTTTTCTAAAAGCTGTTTATTTTTTACGTATACGGTTTTTAGGCTGCTGTGTTCTCAGAATGGTGAAACCCTGCATGAATTCCTGCAGAACTTTAGAAAGTTAACAGTAAAAACGGAGAGTGGGTGAAAACGGGACGTTGGCAGCAGCAAGATTATCATCGGTTGAACCCGTTGCCCCCTGACGACTGACACGTAGAGCAGAGGAATTTAAAAAAAAAACCCAGTAAAGTCATGACTCAGCATGTTGAAGCTCCTACGAACTGCACAGTCATGCTCTTTGGTTCAGCCTTTTCTATAAGCCACACATTTAGAGAGAAAGCTTCATTTTCTCAAATTATTTTTTTTAAAGCATGTGTTTTTGGTTAAAAGTGCGTTAATTTAATCTTAAATTCTTAAGTTTTAGAAGAACGTTTATTTGCATTTCAAATTGTTCATTGTTTTTCTCTCTTTGGTGATTCTACACTGTAAAAATAAATAGTTGATCCAACTTAGAAAATTGCTTCAATTGGTAACAAGCAATTGAATTAGGTTTATCCTACTTAAATTTATTAACTTAATTTAAAACAAACTTTAAAAAATGTAACTTGCATAAACTTAATTCAATTGCTTGTTACCAATTGAAGCAATTTTTAAACGTATACCCCAGAATACATTTTTACAGTGTAAATAAAATGGAAAGAAATGTTGATAATGTTAACTTTTTTTTTCAAACAGCATAACCAGCGTCAGCTTTAAGGACCTTTGTGTGTTTAAGAATTGTTCATTGATGCATCACTTAGTCTTTCATCACCTGATCACGCTGAAGATCAGATCAAATCTAGTTAAATTATCTTCAGACCAGGGTCGTCACCACACTGTAAAAAGCAAATCAGGGTCCAACTTTTAAAAAATGTAAAATGTAACAAATAATGGAATTAAATGTATTAAAAATGTTAAGTTTGTTTTAAACAAACGTCATACATTTAAGTTGGTTAACTTAATTTTTAATGTTGGATCAACTGAAAGCCTCAAGAACTGCAGGGAAAATGTCCTCAGCTTCTTTTTTCACTTATGTAAATGTAACTGAACTTCAGGGGCGGAGCTACAAGGGGGGGCAACTGCCCTCTCAGCAGCCCCCCCCCCCACACACACACACTTTTATGTATTTTAATTACTTATAAAAACATTGTCCAAAAGCTTTTTATAATATTTAAATTAGATTATATTTCACAAAAACAAATAAGTGTAAATATAATCTTTGTTCCCTGTAAATCTTATTTACGGCCCTGTAACAAACACCGTCTGCCCTCCGCTCTGCAGCCACTGCTTGGTTTGGTATTTTACTGAATTACTGAATTTACACCACAGAGACATTTCTCCAGCTAACGTCAGTTTCTCCGTGTGTTTTTACACAAACATTGAATTAAATGTCTGCTGTTTGAGAGGGACGGTCACTTTTCCACATTTTGTTGTTTCAGCCTTATTCCAAAATTGATTAAAATCATTTTTTTTCCCTCAAAGTTCTACAAACAACACCCCATAATGACAACATGAAAACAGTTACTAATATAGTGTTCTAACTGTAGAGGTTAGCTATCAGGTAATTTTCAAAATCTCTTTCTTCTTTTACCTTTTCAACCACCATGACACCAGAACCCATCCCCACCACACCCTGAAACACCACCTGGCCGTGCTCGTATGAAAACCACATACGATCCATTTACGGGCCTGGAACCTCCGAGCTGTATCCAGTCACAACCATTGGTGCAGTGGCTGAATGCTGTGGTGAGCATCAGCCATGAGAAATGATGGTTAGATGAACCCAGATGGCTGCAGGATGGGTGAGGACAGTAAGGAGATCCATGAGGGAACAGAACACCCACCCTGCAGGGCCGTGCTGTTTCAGGTGGACTGAAAAACCACAAAATTAAATAAGATTAAAAGCTTTTTGTCACAAAGAGCATGTAGAAGAAAGAAATGTCACTTCAAAACAGACTACTAGTGCAATACATCAAGTGACACAGTGCAACAATTTGAGAAACTAGTAGCTACTTCAAGCAAGACTACGAATGAGCCTGAGAACAGGTCTGAAGGACCTTGGTTCAACAGGAACATGTCATGTGACCTCATCCAGCAGCCTCCTGTAGTTTATTGGAGGATGTAGCTCTGTGGGTTTGATGGGAGGACACCAGGAATAGTTTTGTAAATAAAGAGAAAAACATGTGAATGGTTTCATCTGATGAAGGAGTTACTGGTTGAGGAATCAAATGTTAAACTTTGCTGCCACAAACTTGAAAAGTATTTTCCTGCCTCACTTTCAAAGCTACTATGAAGTAACCAAAGGTTACCTCTGTGTCTGCTGTCTAATAAATAGAAAAAACACACACACACTATATATATATAGATGTAGGGTAGTGTCTGAAATATGTCAGCAGAGGACGCCCAGCTGCCATATCCTGTTAAAAACTGTTACCAAGATGTTTATTGTTTAAACCTGTGCAGTTATTGAGGTGTTAGTGCACATAAAAATAGAAGTTTGTAAGTTTAAGACTTTATTTAATTAACAACTATAAGTTTAGCTGGTTTCTCCCTGGTATATCCTGGGTTCTGTCTGCTGCACAAAGGGGGCTTCGGTTACTGCTGGCGATGATCCCTTGGGGGTCTTGAAGAGCCACGAATCCGGGTCACGGCACCAAAGATGTAACCCTATCCATGTGAGACGACACCTCACAACTCCTGAAGACTCTGCGTTGTGTTTTAAAAGTTGTTGTCAGGGTGTAGGTTGAGGCAAGAGTCGGACACACGGTGGTTGAGTCGTGGTTGGGACCATGCAATTGATTCTTATGCACTTGCCAGCTGTTTCATCTATTCAAACAATGGAGAAACACTGCACATTAACATTCACCTTTAAGTGAGTTTCAAAATACAGTATCAAACAAACAAAACCAAAAAAATACAATACTCCTCAATAAAACATAAAAAAAATGAAATTATTTGAATATTTTTGTGCAGCAGACAGAACCCAGGATATACCAGGGAGAAACCAGCTAAACTTATAGTTGTTAATTAAATAAAGTCTTAAACTTACAAACTTCTATTTTTATGTGCACTAACACCTCAATAACTGCACAGGTTTAAACAATAAACATCTTGGTAACAGTTTTTAACAGGATATTCGAATAAATTGTGGAGCTAGCAACCAGCAGACCTTAACTATTCAAACAATGGAGAAACACTGAACAAGATCCTACTAGCACATGGTAACACCACCCCAAGTACGGTGTCCAGCAAAGGACAAACAACACCAGTAGCTTAAACCCAGAGAACTTACATGGCAGCTGGGCGCCCTCTGCTGACATATTTCAGACACTACCCTACACATATATATATATATATATATATATATATATATATATATATATATATATATATATATATATATATATATATATATATGTATATATATATATGCTGCCCGTGGGCCTCTCTACCACCGGGCTTAGCAAGTTTTCTGGGGGAAACCCTGCATTGGACGACAAAAATGAATTAATTAATGTTATAAATTCATCAGCACCAATGTATTTCCACCACTTCGCGGTAAAAACAAACCGATGTTATTATGATGATAATTTAATCATTTCCTTCTGATCAATCAGTAATTATTTAGTATCAATGGATTCCCTAAAATATCAGGATTGTAAAGATGCTGCTGACATCACTTTATCTGATTATCTGAATGAACCAGACTTCAAAAACTGTCATTTTTATACCAAATAAGCTGTTATAATTTACATTTAATAAATCGAAAACTCAGAATAAAAAATATAAACATTTGTTGGCTAATTTTAATATAAGTAAATATAAATACATTAACTAATCTTAACATTAACATTGTTATAACAATCATTTACATTAACATTATTTATTTTTCAATTGTTAAATAAAGCAGCAGTAATAAAACTAATACTGGTACAATTTGAAATGGCCAACCTCAGTACTTTAATCCTCCACAAGAGGGCAGAAAACCTGTTAAAGATTCAAAACAGAAGCTTTTTGAGGAAAATGCAAATCTTGTTAAAAAGAGAGCTCCAAGAAACTTAGAAATATGTGAATCAGATTTAATACAGATGGTGTTAAAGGGTTTTAACAGAGTTAAATAAGTCAAATGGAATAGGAGGTGAATTTACCCATTTTAAAGCCAGAATGATTGATGGATAAGACTGATTATTATAGAACAAAATGTTAGAGCTTCAGATTTAATACATATTAAAAACAATTTGATTTAGAAAAAGTTCCATCTTTAATAATCCACTCTAATCCACTTTATTTATAAAGCACATTCCAAAACAACAAGGTAGTGCTGTTCAGTGCATGCACAGGTAAAATATACTGGTATGTTTAAAAAGGAAGACATAAAACCAAGAAAAAAATTAAAATCAAGATAAAAAACATAAAATCTGAAAACATAATATAACCAAAGCTAGTAAGTGAGATACAATTATTATTAGGGATGCACCGATACCGATACTGGTACCGGTGCATCGATATCGGTATTGATGCCGATATCGGTATCAGTTAAAGTTACCCAATACCAGGAACTGATACCAGTGGCTTCACTGTCTGTGACTTGTGATTTCTGTTGTAGTTTCCTATATTGAACACTAGGGGGAGCTATTGAGCTAAAGTGTGGGTTGAGAGCTGGAGATGGTGCCAAATAGTTCATTTTATTTGGTTAAAATGTGGAAAACTGCAATAATTTCACTGTGAAATCACAGAAAATTGTTATTTTTCACCTTATATTTTAGTTTTGTGATCATTTTTTAATATATATATATATTTTTTTTTTAAATCTAACTCAGTTATTTGTTGTAAAAAGCAGAGAAGAAAAAATAAAACATAAAACAAAATAAAACAGATTTTCAGCTGTGGTTGCCAGAAATATTCAGTAAAAAATCCTGTGATCCGTAAACATTTTTACTGAACAAACCGTGTTTACCACAGTAATACAGATGGAAAGGCTCTGTCTCCTTTGGCTTTTCATCTGTATTATTTCATCTAATTACGATTTGTTCAGTAAAATTTTTTACATGTGCACGGTATTTTTTACGGAATTATTCTGGCAACCACAGCTGCCAGTTTTTTACTGTAAAATTACTTTTTTTTTTTTTTTTTTTACAGTGAAGCCCCAGAATTTGGTGCTACGCCCCTGCGAAGCGCTAACCACTCCACCTATTTGCCGGTTTTTGAAATGGGTGGGGGGGTCAGCTTCACTGAGGTGCTCAAAAGCCCAAGAGAACCGGATAAAACGGAGCTTGTTTCTATGTCACGTGACCGCCGCCCTCACGAGTCGGATTTGGGGCTCGCGCTCGTAAGTGACACCACTCTTCCTCGTGGCCGTGCGTGACGGGGGATGCCTTATGAAGTAACCGGGGTTGGCGTCTCACGGAGGACCCGGACCAGGCGGGAGGAACCGGACTCTGGTTGAAGGTAAGCGAGGAGACTCTGCCTGGCTGTCATAGCCGACCATGTGGCTCCTCTCCCCGGCTGTGAGAGCGCACACAGCCCGGTGGGAACGCGGAGCCAGCACCAGTCTCCGGTCGGTAACGGGGCTGCTGCGGAACACGGGGGTCTCTGGGTGGGGTCTCCAGGCTCACGGACCCCGGAGCAGCTTTGACACATCTGGACCATCTTGAGCTTAAAACATCTGGTTCAGGAGAACATCAGCATCCTGGATCTCCATCAATATGAAGTTTATGAGACTCCACCTAAAACTGGGTCTTCTAAACAAACATCTGGGTTTATTCCTCATAGAGGACACAACGTCCACTTCTAAAAACTGCTATAAAAATATTTCTGATTAATATTTTCTCTGATTTTTTTTAAATACCTCCAGGTCAACCCCCTGAATCAGCCTCTATCTCTGACTGAATCAGACACTAAACAGACAGACAGCTACTAAAATAAAACAAATTGTGAGGATTTTTAAAAAATAAAAAGCTAATATTTCTATATTCTGTAATTATTACCATATAGTTCTTAGAAAATATCAATTCTAACTCTCATCGCTCCAAATGAATCAGAAAAATTCAAAACAGACTTTTGTTTTTTTCTTGGTGTGGGAGTTAAAGAGTTAAACTTCCATCCTGCTCAAAACTACAAACATTCCACCTCTTTGAGGATTTAAACCCTTTAAATGCCAGTTTATTTATCTAATGTTGCAGTTGTTGTTTAAAAAAACTCAGAGAAATGAGTTATTTCCCATAAATCAATATTTTGATGGTTTTTTACTTCAGATCAGACTCTGATAAGTCAAAGAAAATCTACAAAATTGACTTTGTTTCTTGCTTTTCTGCAGCATCAGTTTTAAAATTGACTCCCCTCTCGAGTCACTGCAGGACAAAATGCCCTTTATGTTCCATTAAAATCAGTTGTTTTTAATCCCATATATGATCAGAAATAATCATGCATTATGTTTAATGTTCATCTCTGAAATCATCCATTCCTCCTTCATTAGATCATCAGATAGTTTTATTTAAGTCTACATGAACTCTCTAATAGTTTTTGTTGTTCCACTTTAAAATGAGGACTTGTTTTTGTTTACCTGCCTTGTCTTCTGGGTTCATGTAGATTTGAATAAATAATAGCAATTTTTGGGTGTTTTTTTCATTAAATAAGTAGCACAATGTAATCAAACTGGCATTTAAAGGGCTAAAATCCTGATAATAATTTAATATTTGGTTGTTTTGATCAAGTTGATTAAGAGATTCAACCCCCCAAAAATATTGTTTTTATAGTTATGTTTTGGATGAGGACATCTTTGTCCTCTATCGACTCCAGAGGGTAGTAAATAGTTTTCACAGTGTTCTAGAGGTCGATTAAAGATATTACAATTTTAATTTAAAAATCTGTCACACACACATACACATACACACACAGAGGCTGTAGGAGTGATAAATTGATTTCAAAGTTCTCCAGGCTCCACTGCTGCCAGGATGAAGTTGTGCAGAAATCCCGCAGAGACAATTAAACTACTGACCGGAGTATCCCAGGATTTGTTTTTACTTCCTGTTTGGAAAGATAACAGGAAGTAGATTTCTGGGCCAGATGGCAGAACATGAACACCTGGAACATCTGGACTGTTGTTTACTATTTAACTTTAAATTCATAGAATTTGTTTTTAAAGAAATGTTGCAGCAGTAGCCTCGTTTCCACTATCGGAACTTCGGGGTAATTTCTGTGAGGGGGAAAGTGACTGGGACATTCCTGTGGCTCGGTCCTCTCAGCTGTTGTGTTTCCATTACAGCCCCCACCTTTCCGGAACTTTTGTAAGACGTCAGCATCGACGTCACTGACAAGCGTAAAGGCGCCAACAGACAAGGAAGTGGAGAATAATAAATAGATCAAGGATGGACGAAGAAGCGATGGTTGCGGCGTATTTCGCTGTTTTTATCCATCGTGATGGGAGTGCTGAACAGAAGGATGAGTATACTTCATGACGAACTAATCCAACTTCGGAGACACGGTCATTTTGCAAGCTCCGACAACAACACACAGGTCATTTATCTCGGCGCGGTCTGCTTTCATCATTTTCCTTCATCCCACGACCAATCAGCACGAGTTAACCACATTTACCACTCTGCGAGTCTATCGGGCCGATGCGAGTACCTGCCCCTGATCAGGGACTCCGTTGGTCCCTCAAAGTTCTGGTAAAATTACCCCGAAGTTTCGACAGTGGAAACGGGCCTTTAAAGTGTAGTTTCACTTCTGTGTTATGGCTTTGTACGGTAATCTAGTGACATCATCATCTTTCTGTGAGGGCCATATTGTTTTAAGTTTGTTTCAGAATTAGACAACTATCTCCTGACCCACTAGACCAAGTCTAATGAATCAGGTTATTAGAGCTGTGAATCTTTCAACAACTCACGATTCGACTCGATTCCGATTCTTGGGGTGACGATTCGATCCTGAATCGATTTTCGATCCTGTGCGATTTTCGATTCACAAGTCTGAGCTGCTGCTCCTCCAAATCGAGAGGAGCCAGTTCAGGTGGACCTCTGGTTGCCTCCTGGACGCCTCCCCGTGGAGGTGTTTTGTACAGGAGGCCCTCAGGTCGACCCAGGACACGTTGGAGGAGAAATATCTTCAGGCTGGTCTAGGAATTCCTTTGGGTTTATGAGAGGACAGTCTGGGATTCCCTATTTGGGATGCTGCCCTCACAGCCCAGCAGCCCAGACCTGTATAAGCAAAGTAGAGCAATGTGAGGCTGAGGCGATAGATTTGGAGTCAACCCTGTCTGCTAGCTAAATACATCATGAACCGTTGGATGATATGAATGAAACTTTCAGCAAGTCTTCGATGGATGTACATCTACAACTGAGTCATTTGGCTCTTAAACACTGACTGTGTGTGTGGTTGTTTTTTTAGATCATTTAAAAAATGTAAAATCCTTTCTTACTACCTCTTTTGAGAGCTGCTTTTAAGCTAATGCAGTGGGAATTTCATTATATATTTGTGCAATGACAAATAAGAGAATGATGGATCCTTACAGCTAATCAACATTAGCAAAAACAAAAATGGCTATTTCTTATAAGAGAGCTATGAGGAAACTGAAAAGTGGATCACATGGTCACAAGCTAAACGACACGCTTATAGACTATGAAACAGGAAGCTGACAGCATCCTGGAAGACGTTTCGTTCCATGAGGCTCGCCTCCTTGAGTAAACATTTAAAAATGGTTTGTCTGTAACCACGGAGGCAGTTTGCAGGTGATTTCCTTCCTTTCTTTCTTCCTTTCTTTCTCACCTGGCACACTCAGCTCTCAGCGTGTTCAAACAGGCTGAAGAGAAGGAGCAGAAGCAGGTTTAGTTCATGTTAGTACAGAGCCCCCGTCGGTCGGTCGGTCGGTCGGTCGGTCGGAGGGCATCAGGCTGGAAAACTGGTTTGGTTTTACAGGAGCCCTCTAGCATTTTAACAGAGCACTTTTAGATGAGTGTGTCTGCTCTGCTGTCCTACCAGTTTAGTTTGTCTTAGAAATGTTTGATGCCATTACTTATAAACTGTTTTGATTCCAAGAATTTAGAAGAACTGTAAAGCAGGGAAGAATGTATCAACCACATTCAAAGCTGACTTTTATAGCACAGGTCTTGGTAATAGTTGTAATATGTTGCGTGAGTCTTCTTGGCCAAAGTTAAGCAACATAACTAGTTACTAGGGGTATGTATTGGCAAGAATCTGGCAATATGATATGCATCACAATACCAGGGCAACAATACGATATATTGCAATACTACAAGCTAGGGCTGGGCGGTATGGCAACATTTTTTTTATCACGGTTTATCGGTTTTACGGAATTTTACGGTATTTTTTATGAAATACTTACTGCACTAGATCGGCTTTTAATAGTCCATTTTACTTTCATATGCAGAATATCATAGTTTTTTCATGTCCAGTCACAGGCAGGTAAATACATAAGCCCTTCAAAGTATGTTTGTCAAAAGAGAGAAGTTATTAAGATATAAATAACCTACCGTGGAACGTTTTTGCATTGTTATCTCGACCCACCGCTGGCTTTTTCTCAGAAACGGTCCCTTTAGCGAACACGTCTTTAATGGATGTCTGACTGACTGCTACTAGCCGCTTTAGCTGCGGAGGTGAAGGGTACAGATCTAAGCTTGAGACATTCCTGATAATTATTATTCCAAGACATGTTTTCGGCTAAGATGGTGAAGCTGCTGGTTAGCTCCGCCAGCTAGCGGCTAAGTCACGTTCAACTTTTTAAACCTGAAAAACCCCAAAACAACAGACGTGCGCGTGCCTCCTCTTTTTGGAATAAGTTCCTCTGGGTTCGTATTTTGTAAGTCGCCATGACAGCTCTCTCTAGTCGCCATTCTTGGTTCAAAAGTTTCACTCACACTGCGGTGTTGTGTGTCGCGGTGAAATGTGTCCCCACTGCCAACATTCGGGACGCTGTGTGGGCTGTTCACCGGTATATAAAAAATTCATATCATAACCAAAAAAAACACCGGTATCCGGTATGGACCGGTATACCGCCCAGCCCTACTACAAGCAATACAATATATGTATAGTGATATTTATTAATTTAATTGTTGGACTGAAAAGTTAGCCTCTTCAGTGTCCGCTGAGCAGAATGAATTTGCTTTATGATATAATGAGTCTATAATGCTATGTTGTCATGGTATTTGTTTATTTATTAGGATCCCCATTAGTTTCCACCGTAGTGGTTACTAATCTTCCTGGGGTCCAATTCACAAAATATACAACATCACCATAAACAATTGCCACAGTAAAATAAAATCACACATTTCAAATTCATAAGAACAGTGCACATAATAAAAACATTAAATATTTGGTTAAAACCAGTGCTATAATAATAATAAAAATAAAAAAAAATTATGCTTTTTTAAACCTTCAGTAGAAACATAAAATATAAAATATTTAAATAAAACCAGTGCTATAATAACATTTTATGCCTTTAAAACCTTTAATAGAAGCACAAACATTTATGTAAAACCAGTGTTATAATAAGATTTTAATGCTCTTTTAAAAGAATGTACGCTCTTCAGTCCCCTAACATTTCTGGGCAAGATGTTCCATTCTCGAGATGCTCTAAAAACAGCTGATTTATACAAGAAGTTTGTGTTGGCCCGTTTCACCATTAATTTCGTGTCATGTGCATATCTAGTGTCGTGGGTGTGTATCTGGTCAGAGTATACAAGCTTCTCACAAAATGACTCTGGCTGACCCGTTAAAATAATTTTTTGAATAAATAAAAGTAGATTGTGTTGCAGCTTGACTGTCAACAGGGGCCACAGTAATTTCACAGTAACATTTCCCACTCCGGTACTATCGCAAGGTCTTGATGTTTCGTGGAAGCGGAGGACTGCTGAGGACTAACGACTGCAGCCAACAAGCGACAGGAGGTTGAAATGCAACACAAAAATGAACTACTGTTCATTTTAGTATGTAAATTGTTAATAAGAAAGAAATCAATATTGTGCTTTAAGAATATCGATATAATATTGACACGAAATATCGTGATATTTCGGTGCATCGATTTTTTCTTACACTCCCACTAGTTACACCAATAATAGAGAATGTGTTAAAATTTGAAAAATGATTTGGCCTAAAAACTCTGTTTCTCACAAGATGTCACTTTGTCATGAGGACATTTGGTTGACAGATGTTTGTCAAAAGGTGTACAAAGAGATGGACTCAAAAGCAGGGTTTAATATGAGTCAAATGAGTTTGAAATAAAAAAAACACTGGAACCAAAAAACGATGACAAATCAAAATCATAAGGCTAAAGGGTAAACCTTGAATTTATGAACAAGGTCAGAAATCAAGGATCAAAGTGGTAAAAATGCTGAAACAAAGAGTACAAGACTATGAACTCACACAGCTGAGCGCAATCAGGGTCACGGCAAACAGGAAGTGGAGCAGAAACAAGAGTAGGCTCTACCATAGATATCACATATATCACTAGATGTCTCACCCGCGCTTTTCGTCAATGGACCCTGACGTCCCTACGCCGGCGGCCATCTTAGTTCGTACAGCTGCCCCATTTCTTACATTGGTGTCAATGATGTACTAATAAATACCTCTAACTTGCTCAATTTTTTACCGATTTTCAAACGGTTTGCATTTTTATAAACGTCAGAGACGTGGCTGTGGATATATATCAAAATATAACGATAATGGTCGGGAAATTCATAAATGGTAAAAGTATCAAATCTCAAGTCTATACATAATAAGGTTTGTAAGAAAGTAACCCATTTGTAAATCCGTTCATTTTTAATCGAGTTATGAGTGTTTTTAGTTATGCTGATCGCTCACTTTCCATCTGCTGCCATAGAGAGCAGAACATCAGCTGTACGAAGCAAGATGGCCGCCATGTAGGGACGCCGTACAGTCCCACCCACATATCTAGTGATATATATGATATCTATGGGCTCTACAAAATAAAACAGGAAGTGCAGAAGGAGGCCGGTCTCATGGAGGGACAGGACAGTGTGTCTGTAGGTTTTTAAATGTTTAAATATCAGTTACGAGGCGAGTCGACGTGAGGTCATTCAGATACAGTTGAGAAGATGGTGGCTGCAGGCTGGTAGTGGAGACTGAGATCCTTTGACGGTTTGCATTTATAAAATAATGTTCTGTAGCCCCAGCAGTAGAGGCGACCCCCTGGTGGTCCATCTTGTGGAGTGCACTACGATCAACATCTGTATAGCAGCTATAGATGTTTGTGACAGCTCTGAAAGGTCATATTTTAGTACCAGCCCTGGTGTCTGTGCTGCAGCTGTTTGGTGCCGGTTACATAAAACCAAATCAGCGGGATGTGATGTGAGAGTTCAGGTCTGCTCTAGTCACAGGGCTGTCGGGGTAAAAAATGTTCAGCTGCTACACAAAAGATTATCAACGTCAGGACTGTCTGTCCCAAGTCTAATTGAGCTCACTGACTTGTAATGGTTGCGGACAGTTACCGAGGCTGTCTGACAGCGTCTTTGATCCCGTCTCACCCTGGAAAGACCAAATGATCAAGATTTGAGCTGATCCCAGAGATCTGGATGAGGATTTCTCTAATCCTGTCTCAGGCTCTGAATCATTCTCTTGTATTTACACGATTCTGGTATTTTTCTTTCTCTTTGTTTTTTAAACACTCCTTCAAAAACTAGGAGTTCTTCAAATTGAGACACAAGTCAACACATGCTTTCAGTTTATTACAACAGTTATGGAAATCATCTTATTTGGTGTCAGTTTTCAGCGCTGCTCTAAACCTGAATACATGTTTTTCTGGTTCTACTGATCCACTTTTCTTCACTCAGCCTGACTTGACTGCTTTCCTTGTGACCTTCCTCCATGTAGATATTAACTAGCTAATTTTCGTTTTGTGTTTTCAGACTGACTCTACTTTTAATCTACACTGAAAAAAGAGAATAGTTGAACCAACTTAACTGAATTGCTTCAATTGGTACCAAGCAATTGAATTAAGTTTATCCAACTTAAATTAATACATTTGTACCTAGTAATTTAAGTTGGATAAACTTAATTCAATTGCTTGTTACCAACTGAAGCAATTCAATTAAGTTGATTCAACCTTTTCTTTTTACAGTGCACATAATTAGTTTGCCAGTACGCAAAACATGCATGCATACCAGAACCTACTGCAGGAACACGCCTTTGTGGACCAGCGCTTTTGCAATTCCGCGATCTGACGAGCTTCACATCCTGTTGCCGCGAATGAGTGATCACATGGCCTCTGAAGCTAGTAGACACACATGTGCAGGACCTCTGACAAACACGCGCAGCACGCAACTCACGCATGCCCAGCACTGGTGACACGCGCGCAGTGGTGCATACCCGACACCAGCGCCAGGTCCTCCCTGGACTGAAAAACTGTGCACCCTGGGACATAATGCACCAGAGTGACTTTATAGAGTCATAACTGTTTTAAAATTCTGACAATTTGATGCTAGTTTGACAGCAGTTTGAATTTTATGGACTACAACTTCCCGTTGGTGTGCGTGGACTTGAATCGCCGGCTTGTGCTTAATCAGATGTCTCCAGTGGGATCGCTGCAGAGGGATGTCATCATGAGGTTTTAGACTTTCGCCTTGACTTGTCTGACTGATTACTTGTTTGTCCTTCATCCACAGCAGCAGCCTTCTGTTTGTTTTGGCCTCTCTGTGTGGAGTAGCATGTCTGATACTGTGTAATTTACTAAATTAATAAAAATAAGATCAGGTTTCTTCTTTTTGTAACGAGTCAGTTTGATTGTAATATCATTCCAGAGTAAAGAGACATAAATCAGACATCAGCTGGGATTGAGAGTCCATGAATTGATTAAATAAGTCAGGAGGTGAAGTGGAGGATCAGCAAACGGGTTGCAGAAAGTTCAGCGGTGGATCACAGTGATGAGCGCACGAGGAGGCGATGGGCAGACGTGCGTCCATGTGGGTTTTTATGAAAGTGGATTGAAGCAGCATAACCAGGTTTTACTCGACTAAAGAGTCAGAGGAAACTCACTGGAATACGTGGAACGTTTAAAGTTGGAACCTTTTAGTTTGATTGGAGGATGCTGGGAAAATATTTTACATTTTTGATCATTTTTTGCAATGTTTTGCCTTTAAGTTCAAGGTTTTTAATCAGTTGTTTTATTTTGTACTTTTTAAATTTCTTGATGTTTTAATTTTTGCCATGTTTTTGCATTTTTTAAATATCTCGTTAAAGGCTGTTACTGATTCTCTGGACATGTAGTCTGACATCGGTCCACGTTCAGTTTTCTTTTACTTCCTGATCACTTCGGTATCGTTTATGACTGATCTCCACCACCACCACAGAGTTGTCCAGAGGGACGTTAAACTCGTCTCTGGAGACACTGAATAACTCATTTCTTGTCTCTCTGAAACCATAATTATGACCTCCATTTTCCCCTCTAAATATTCTTTTCAGAACCAACTCTTCAGCCCCCTGCTATCTTATCCCAATCTGTGGGTAATTACCATTAACTTCCATACAACGCCAGCCAACAGAGGAAGCCGTTGTAGTGGCGCTCACAGCCTGTATTGACTGGCTGTGTCGTAGAGGAGGCAGGAAGGAGGGATGGATGGATGACTGCTGAGGACGTCTATTCATGTTTCCAGGCGAGGCCACTTGACTAGACTCTTATTGTGGCGGTGACCTTCCTGTCACCGAGCCGGAAACACAAAGCAGCTTCATGTGGAGGTCAGCTGAGCTGCTTCCTCCGCTGTCAGTCTCCTACTCCAGACACGGAACGGGAGATAAAGACTTTGTACATTTTAGCCAAAAGAAGATGTTGAAATTCCAGCTTTTCCGCTCTGTGTGTAAGACGTCTTTTCAGCTAAAATTTCACTTAGTTTAAGGTCAGGGATTCTCAACTAGTGGGTCCTTCTGACCCTAAAGTGGGTCGTGGACCAGTTTTTAGTTCTGATCTCATTCTTTACCAGTAGGAATGAATAGGATGTAGTTCTATTCATTACACGTTTTACTTCTAGTTTGATTTTTATTTAACGTTTGTCTGAAAATGGCTGATTTTGTTAAAAAGGCAGATTTTGTCCCAGCTCTGATCGAACAGGTGGAATAAATAAAGAGTTCTGAAGTCCTTGAACATCCTGAGCAGCTCATTCAACCATTGGATCATCAGGGAAACAACTAAAAGATGCAGGATGGTGGCCCACGAGGGCCAGATTTGGACCCATGAGGCCTCCTTATGTTGGACATATGGGACCAATATCGACTCACTTTATGATTTGTAATTAAACGAAGCAACAGTTTCCTTGTTATCTTTTGTTTTGTTTTCCCTAAACTTTTTGCGTTGGTTTAGAAGCCAGACGGTGGTTATGGACATAAGCATGTGCAGAGATAAGACACATAAATGTGCATGTATGCACAAAACTGTGCACGTTTCTGCCACATGTTGCTCTGGAATGCATGCAGCTGTCTAAGTGAGAAATCCTTCCTGGTTTTCATTGATTTGTTTTCTCTCTCCATAGAATCAAGGTTGTTTCTATTGTCTCTGATGGGTTTTTTTCCACCTAATTTCTGTCTTTTTCACTTATTTCTGCTTGAGTTCATCTGATTTATTACATTTAGTGTCATTCCCAGACAAAAGGCAGAATGTCTAGTTGTAAAAAAGTGTTACAAGTGTGAACATGTGGCTCTTAGAGTTCATTAAAGCAGCGGCGGCTGCTTTGAGGTGGTAGTTTGCTTTGCAGAGATCACAGCATCTTTTCACGTCACTCTTCTTCCTGTGCAAACCACTCTGTCGGCGATCATGTGACAGGAAAGTGACATGCAGCAGGAAGCGTTTAGTCTGCCAGGTGTTTAACCTCCTAATGACTGACTAAAACTTTTGCATTATTCCAGAACTAAATCTTCTAGATTCCAGAAATGAAACATTTCCTGCATTGACGTCTTTAAAGAGAGGATGGAGCTCAGAGGACAGAGAGGATTGCACTGATTGTTTCTATGGATCTAAATCACTGTTAAACAGCTTTTTTAAATTCACTTCTCTTATTTATTATGGAGAAAAATGTTTGGTGATTGGGCTGAAAATCTAAAGTATACATGGCAAACATCAACAACATGATGGGTTTCAATTAACAGCTTTTTGCACCAGGACAGAAGAGTTTACAGTAAAATGTGATTTTATTTTTGTTTCCTGACACATTTAAGATCAATAGCAGCCTCCTATGAGTGTGTGTGGGTTTTTTTTGTGTGTAGTTTTGTTTGTGGGTGGGTTGGACTCATCACGCCTCTGCACCTGCACCCATGTGAGACCCTCGGTGTGTGTCTGGTAGTGGGTTTGGGGAGCAAATTCAGACAGATGAGTGATAAAACTAAATGCTGATGCTAGCATTTTGAAAACGCAGGTGGTATAAGAGCAGAAAACAAGTGGAGAATGATGTTTTGTGATCATAAAAGTGACCAAAAGCAGATAAATCTTCTGTTTTCCCATTTATTCCTGCCTCTTATGACAGATGCTTAATCACTTATTTGTGTTTGTTTGCATAGGTAGCAGCAGATTACACACACACACTCAGGCATTTAAAAGCAAAACTCTGCAAACAGAGAGGAAATGACCTACTGTGTTATGACTCTAACATCTGGCAGGGATGAGGGCTCGCAGCATACGTAGTCTGGTTGTGGTGGGGGTGGAGGGTTAGAGCAAACAGCATAATTCACTTTTAATCTGTGTGACCTACTCATGTATGTAACGTCAGAGAAGAATGGAGACGTTTCTAGAGGCTTCCACAGGCCGGATTTGTTTGGAGTGATATGATGAAGCAGATGAACTCTTATGAGAGGATTAGATCATATTTATTCATGATTTTTCAGCCAAATATAATTACTTGATTCGTAAACAAATGGGCATCCTGGACGAGCCCCCAATTCTTATGATATTATTCATTATTTATAAATGTTATTTATGATTTCATAGCCAAACAAGCAAATCAGCATCCTGGACGAGCCCCCAATTGTGATATTTATTGATTGATCTATAGCTCAGGTGGGAAGATCATTGCTCGATCCCTGGTCCTTGTAGGCCATGTATCAAAGTATCTTTGGGTAAGATACTGATCCCCTAATAGCTTCTCAAACTGTCCACCCTCTGCTCCTCAGAGATGCGTCAAATGCAGAGAACAAATTCTACCACGTTGTACTGAGGTATATACGTATGTGGACACAATCACTTCCCCTTTCCCATAACCCTCCTCCATTTCTGAATATTAAATAAACTATACATAAACAAGCAAATGAGCATCCCGGACAAGCCCCCAACTGTTATGATATTGTTATAATATCTGATTTCATAACTAGTTGATTCATATACAGGCAAATACGAGTCCCGGACAAGCCCCCAATTATTATGATATTGTTATAAGATCTATATTTCTGATTTCATAACTAGTTGATTCATATACGAGTCCCGGACAAGCCCCCAATTGTTATGATATTGTTATAATATCTATATTTCTGATTTCATAACTAGCTGATTCATATACAGGCAAATATGAGTCCCAGACAAGCCCCCAACTGTTATGATATTGTTATAATATCTGATTTCATAACTAGCTGATTCATATACAGGCAAATACGAGTCCCGGACAAGCCCCCAATTGTTATGATATTGTTATAATATCTATATTTCTGATTTCATAACTAGTTGATTCATATACGAGTCCCGGACAAGCCCCCAACTGTTATGATATTGTCATAATATCTATATTTCTGATTTCATAACTAGCTGATTCATATACGAGTCCCGGACAAGCCCCCAATTGTTATGACCTCCACTTTACCCCAATCCACTCGCCGTAGAAGAGGTAAAATGCCCTAATCCACTGAGATCTAGTTGTTTTTTATATACTTGATGCTTTCATAATGATTAAATATCATTTATAAATTTAAAATATGTCATTTTTGTCACTTTGACTCATGATTATACCATTTTAAGGCACTGCTTCTAGTCAACCATTATTAGGGTCCCTTCAGACACTTTCCATGGCATTACTTTAAAAAGTCCTGCAGTGAGTTAAAGTACCAGCTGCCAGTACTCAGTCTACTAGAGCAGAGCTGTAATTATAATTTTAGACTCCACCTGACCTGACTTAGGATTAATCTGCTGCTGAGTTCCAAACCAATTAACTTATATGTACACATTAATTTTACAGCGTTCACCTCTTGGAGAGCAAAGATAAAACAAAGACGATTAAAATACATTTTATGTCAAATTAGTTCCTGGATCTGAAAATTAGTACCCAGCATCTTTTTTTGATTTATCAAACGTAAATTCATCACCAGCAACTTGAACCCAAAAACTTATTTTATCTTCTTTTTCTTTGGTTTGTTCATTTTGTTTGTTATACACGGCTAATTTGTTGAAATCCAAAATAATCACTTTGATTTAATTTCAGAGGCAAAACTTTTGGCATCAAGATGATTTTTGGTTGAACCAGTGAGCTCCGTAAGCTGGGAACACTGGGATGTTTGACATGGACCAGAATGGATATCATGATTGTGCTGAGCATCCATATACATGTCCTCATGTACCTGATTAACTCTGAACTTGATACGTTCTCTTAAAGTCAGACACACTCAGCTGTTTTTCTCAGATGTTCCCCCTCTAAGAAAGGACAGGAGGACTTCCTTGTTTTCAGGTCTGTGTTGAACAAATATGTCAGATTATTCCCCGTCTTGTGCTTCTTCTGCTGTAGGATTGAGGACTTTAATATCAGTGTCACCACTTCCTGCTTGGTTTTGATTACACCATCGCAGCGTCCAATCAGAGCTCCTCATGAGCCTCTCAGACCGAGCAGCAGACCAATGTCATGCGGCGTACGGGATTACAGCCTTTAATCTGCTTGTCATGAAAACCCAACAGGATGAATAAAGAGAGATCACAATGAAGAACAGGATGCAATATGACAAGAACGATTTAGAACCTGCAACATCTTTAGCTTGATGGAGAACCACAGGAACACGGCGCGGGGGTCTGAGGCCAAGGCTGGCACGTGAGCTCAGTTTTTCTTTTTAGGATTTGTTTTATTTCTGCAGTTAATGGTAACACAGAGAGGCAAAGAATGTGGTTGTAGATTCATTTTAAAGGTTGTATTATTTTATGTTTTAGGAATATAAAGCAGTTTATGCTAAATGAGGTTTGCTGGGAACCTCTACGTGTTTTTGCTAAAGTGATAAAACTGCTAAAACGTCTTATTAATATTTGATTACTACCTCCTAATTAAAACCAAAGAATATGTTAGATTCCTCTTTTTAGATGTGGAGTTTTACTTTAAAAAAAAAAAAAAGTTTGATTGAAGGGTTTCAGTCATCCTGAAGTGGCGTCTATCAGTTATTGGACCACGCCTACTAGTGACATCACTCAAAAACAGGAAGTAGTCCTCTGACTGGAGAAACACTCATGGCTCGTCGGATCAGGAGAGACATTGCTGCAGATTGTTGTCAAACTATGACTAATTTTCAGGTGTTTAAAACAGATGATAAGGTTTTTAGATAAAAGCCTGTGCTAAGGCATCAGCAGCTGAGTAATCAGATTACTTTTGTTCTAGGGATGCGGCTCGATACCGATACCAGTATTGGTATTGGTATCGAGCCGATACCGATACTGGTATCGGTTCCTGGTATCGGGTAACTTTAACCGATACCGATACCAGGAACTGATACCAGTGGCTTCACTGTCTGTGACTTGTGATTTCTGTTGTAGTTTCCTATATTGAACACTAGGGGGAGCTATTGAGCTAAAAAGGAACAGTGTGGGTTGAGAGCTGGAGATGGTGCCAAGTAGTTCATTTTATTTGGTTAAAATGTGAAAAACTGCAATAATTTCACTGTGAAATCATAGAAAATTGTTATTTTTCACCTTATATTTTAGTAATTTTTATTAATATATTTTATTTTTTTTTATCTAACTCAGTTATTTGTTGTAAAAAGCAGAGAAGAAAAAATAAAACCTGTATTCCAATTTGTTGCATTTTTGTGTGTGGTAGAAGTATCGGTACTCAGTATCGGCGAGTACTCAGATTTAAGTATCGGTATCGGATCGGTTTTGAAAAAAGTGATATCGGTACATCCCTATTTTGTTCAAATGCTCACCTTTTACTGACATGTTTGAGATGTACAGATTGGAGATTTGATGGAGATTGTTAATAAGTCAAACAGCTTTAGCATCAACAAGACGCCTTTATGTAAAACCAGACGTTCCCTTTAGGTTTCTGCTGCCGCCTGGTGAGTGTCGGTCCGTGTGGCGACTCATGAGGTTTGGAAGCATCTTATCTGTATCCGAGAGGATCCAGAAGTCCCACAGCTGCTGGCGCTGGTTGCTTTTTGAGTTATTGGACTTGGCCGGAATCAGAGCTGCCTGAATATTGGCTCCAGCAGCTTGGATTGGGTGATGGAAGAGATTATTGTTTGGTTAATGGACTACTGGCAAAAGAAGAGCCTGTAATTTGTCACAGCCAGGAATCAGTGAAGGATTCACAGCTGAGGGATGCGGGAGTTCTTCACAGGTGGCCTCTCACTCCTCTTCATCAGACGGCCACACAGGTGTCCTATTATCTAGTGATGTATTATAGTTGGCTCAGCTATGACCCAACAGATAAATATTAATATTCTTTTGAAACGCATCTGCTTTTTCATTGTGTAGATAAGAAAGGTTTGTCACTCTGAGTCCAGGACCAGGATCTTCTAGACCAGGGGTGGGAAACCTCTGGCTCCTGGGCCGTATACGCCTCTGTAGCGTTGTGAATTAACTACACCCTCTTCAAGTAAATATTAAACTCATTTAAGGATTAAGAATGAGAAGTGATAAACTGTCATTTAACCGTGTAAAATGGCTAATATTTATTAGATTCTTTGAAGGTTGTATTTCAGGGAATAATACCTTTAGTAATCTGAGTCCCCTTTGATCTGAGTGATCTCTCTAACAATAAAAAAGAGTAAATACCAACTGGAAATAAATACAATCAATGTATTTTGCACTTGCCTATTAGGGCTTCAATGGAGGCAAACGGAACGAAGGTTTTGGGAAAAAGCTAACTTTTTGTTTTTTGTAATTAGCATTAATATCTTTTAAAATATGTTTTTCCTTGCCTCTCAGGGCTCCAAAATGAAAATAAAATAAAATAAAAAAATCAGAAATGCTAATGCTAATTTAATTTAACAATTTTTTTAGCCTTAAGAAGCAAGGATTTAAAAAAAAAGATGCTAATGCTAATTTTGTCATTGCTAATGCTAATGCTATTTTTTTCACAACTTTTGGAGCCCGGGGAGGGGGGAAGTGCTAATGCTAATTTAATTTAATCTTTTTTTTTAGCCTTGAGAAGCAAGAATTTTAAAAAAGATGCTAATGCTAATTTAGTCATTGCTAATGCTAATGCTATTTTTTTTTACAACTTTTGGAGTCTGGGGAGGGGAGAAATGCTAATGCTAATTTAATTTAATCTTTTTTTTTTAGCCTTGAGAAGCAAGAATTTAAAAAAAGATGTTAATGCTAATTTTGTCATTGCTCATGCTAATGCTATTTTTTACAACTTTTGGAGCCTGGGGAGGGGGGAAGTGCTAATGCTAATTTAATTTAACCATTTTTTTTAGCCTTGAGAAGCAAGATCTTTAAAAAAGATGCTAATGCTAATTTTGTCATTGCTAATGCTAATGCTATTTTTTAAATAACTTTTGAAGCCTGGGGTGGGGGGTGGGGGGTAGAAAATGCTAATGCTAAAATTGTTTATTTTTGTAATACTTGTTCTGGCCACTGGAGGGCAAAGTGCACCTCTGGCTCTCCCTCATACTAAGAGCTCATTAAAGGATAAACCCAAAGCTCTGGACTCAATCAGCTTCTTCCAGGTGACTTTATATAGGAGCTACATTTGAACTGCAGCTGTCTCAATACAGAGCTTTTACTTAATGACTAGCATGAGCTCTTAGCAGCCCCAAGTGAGGCACAACAGCACAAGCACGCCATCTACTGACATAAATATGCTTTACCTACCTAAGTGTGAAATAAATAAAAAAAGTTCACTTTTCAAACCACGGATCAAATGTACCTGGTCTTTAAAATATATGTATATATCTAAACTCTCCTGGAAGAAGCAGGCTAAGTCCAGAGTTGGGTTTGTCCATCCAAGAGATATAAAATTTAGCTAATTAAAAAAAAAAGATGGTTTATTTTGCAGTTTCAAAAAAACTTAATTGAATTGAAGTATTTATTTGAATTACTAGGTGAGATGTTTGTTTTCAGTCACTTTAAAATTAGGCGCTGCTGTTATTCTTAGTAATAGCTCTGGCTGCATGGTGGTGCAGGTGCTAGTACTGCTGCAAGAAGGTTGCAGGTTCATATCCCAGCTGCAGGCTTTCTGCGTAGTCATGTTCTCTCCATGCATGTGTGGGTTTTCTCCAGGTACTCCGGGTTCCCTCCACAGTTCACAACATGCCTGATAGGGTAATTGCTGACGGTGAATGTCACTTTGGTTTAAAGCATCTGCTAAGCAAATAAACATAATCACTTAACAGGGAAAAGGGAAATCTGTGGTCACATACGTAGAATCCCCAGTACAACATAGTGGAGTTTGTTCTCTGCGTTTGGCTCATCAGGTGTTTTAATAATGCCCAGAAGGCAGTTGGGGGTTCAGTATCTTTACTAAGAATACTTCGACATGGCTGGGGGTTTGAACCCTGGTTTCCCACATGGTATCTGGCCTTTCTTCCCCTGAACCACAGTCGCCAACCAGGTTTACTTTTCATACAGAGAATCTGAACAATCCTCTCTGGTTTGTGTTTTCCAGCTGGCAAGTCTAGATGGAGGCAGCGGATATGGATGAGACGGGAAGCAGGAACAGCAGCCTGCAGAGGAAGAAGCCACCGTGGCTCAAACTGGACATCCCAACCATCCAGCTGACGGCAGACGACGCGCCACCGCCGCCTCAGGTAGAGTCGTGGTAACATTAGCTGAACATTAGCTCTGTCTGATCGTGTCTTTGTCTGTTTGTGTGTGTTGCAGCCAGTGAAGCGGTTGCGCAGTGTCAGCATGCCAGGGGAAAATCCTCAGACTCAGATCGCTGCCTTGGAAACTTCCAACAACTACCTCAAACCTCCTCCGGAGAGGTTACCCTTCATTCAGTCCGTCAAGAGGTCAGATGGTCAATCTCCAGCTGCTGACTAACAAATCTCCCACACGTAGAATCCTTCATTCAACTCAAACTTCTTTCCAAGTACTAATCTTGCTGTTTGTCTCTTGTCCTTCCTTTTCTTTGACTCTTATTTAACACCTTTTCTTCCTGCCTGCCAACCTCTTATCCTGACGTGCGCGTAGCGAGAAAAGAGTGCGCTTTGATCGCGTCAACACAGTTCCCCCAAAAGGCCAGAGGGCCCCGAGGAGGGCGTCGACCTGCCGAAGGCGGTCCTGCATCCCCAAAATCCTGTCCAGACGGCGTTCGTCTATCCCCAAACAGATCATCAGGTACACGAGGGGCGGAAGGAAAACTCCTAAATACTACCTGGGATAACTGTCGTGACTCATTTAGCCTTTTAATAGATCCATGTTGTTTAAATTGATCTATTAATCAGCATAATGACACGAGTAGAAACGGCAAAACAACTGAAGGTCATCAGAGACCACAGAGTAAAAGTGGCTTGTAATAAAAAGCTGAGATTGTAACTTTACAGGTGGAACAAAAGAAAACCTTGGAAAGTAAACACTGGCAACGATCACATTTAGCATCATTTTTCATCATGTTGGAAACTCGTTTTCAGCAGCTTTTTGTGGAGTGTAACGTAAACGTTTATAGTTTATTGTTACACCCTCTGCGAGATTAATGAGCTCATATGAGGTTTTACATGGTACGTCTCTGCGGCCGTCACCAGGGATGTACCGATACCACTTTTTAAAAAACCGATTCAATACCGATACTTAAATCTGAGTACTCGCCGATACCGATACTTCTACCACACAAAAAATGCAACAAATTGGAATACAGGTTTTATTTTTTCTTTTCTGCTTTTTACAACGAATAACTGAGTTAGATAAAAAAATATATATTAATAAAAATGATCACAAAACTAAAATATAAGGTGAAAAATAACCATTTTCTGTGATTTCACAGTGAAATTATTGCAGTTTTCCACATTTTAACCAAATAAAATGAACTATTTGCCACCATCTCCAGCTCTCAACCCACACTGTTCCTCTTTAGCTCAATAGCTCCCCCTAGTGTTCAATATAGGAAACTACAACAGGAATCACAAGTCACAGACAGTGAAGCCACTGGTATCGGTTCCTGGTATCGGGTAACTTTAATCGGTATCGGTGCATCCCTAATTTTATTGTATTTTGTAGTATTGTAGTATTTTATTGTATTTTTGTAGTATTTTATTGTATTTTTGTAGTATTTTTATAGTATTGTAGTATTTTATTGTATTTTGTAGTAATTTTTTGCATATTTGTAGTATTTTATTGTATTTTTTAGTATTTTTATAGTATTGTATAGTATTTTTGTAGTATTTTATAGTATTTAAGAATATTTTTATAGTATTTTTGTAGAATTTTATAGTATAGTAGTACTTTATTGTATTTTTGTAGTATTTTATTGTATTTAATAATATTTTTATAGTATTTTTGTAGAATTTTATAGTATTTTTATAGTGTTTTATTGTATTTTTGTAGTATTTTTATAGTATTGTAGTATTTTATTTAGGGATGTACCGATACCACTTTTTTCAAAACCGATCTGATACCGATACTTAAATCTGAGTACTCGCCGATACCGAGTACCGATACCAATACTTCTACCACACAAAAAATGCAACAAATTGGAATACAGGTTTTATTTTTTCTTCTCTGCTTTTTACAACAAATAACTGAGTTAGATAAAAAAAAAAAATTAAAAAATGATCACAAAACTAAAATATAAGGTGAAAAATAACCATTTTCTGTTATTTCACAGTGAAATTATTGCAGTTTTCCACATTTTAACCAAATAAAATGAACTATTTGGCACCATCTCCAGCTCTCAACCCACACTGTTCCTCTTTAGCTCAATAGCTCCCCCTAGTGTTCAATATAGGAAACTACAACAGAAATCACAAGTCACAGACACTGGTATGTGATCGGGTATCGGTGCATCCCTACTTATGACTATTAATAATTGCAGGAAACTAGGTTCAGGCCGACCCCTGGAAGCGTTTCACCGGTAGCGGGTGCAGTGAAACCGGTTTGTCTCAGCGATGGCTCTCTGAGAACTCACTTTCAGGAAGTGGAGTTGAGCTAAAAGGGAACTGTAACTCAGGAGGATCCAATCAGAGTGAGGAGCGTCTTAAAGGGACCTATCAGGTGGAGACATTTGTCAGTGAACCGTTACCAAGTCACGGGCTCAGACTATTAAAATCACAGTACCTTAAGTAATAAACATTAATTTAACCTTAGCAAAGTAGGAATATGTAAACCATATGATTTGAGGTTTATATAAAAATAATACCGAAGCAGGATCAACACATTTATAACACTGTCGGTGAATGTGCAAATAATCACAATAAGAACATTCACGTAACAGTAGATTAACCAGTGTCATAAGAAAGAGACACCAGAGAGTCTTTAAGGTTATTATTACTAAAAGAGTCCCGTGGAATCTTCTAGAAAACTTTAGGAATGTTGATTCAGGTGATCAGAGGTTAAAGTTATGATGAAGAGTCACTATAATCCAAGTTAAGGGCAAAAAGAGAATTGTTGTGTGTGTGATGGTCAAGGGGTCAAAATGTCAGAGGAATAGCTGATCACGCTACAGGAGTGAGAACTAAAGATTACATGTGACATATTTGTAGTCACTAGATCTTTTTCTTCTGCTGCATTTTTGTGTTTGAGCAAACAAACCGTTGAGATAGATTCAGGGACGTTCGAAGGTTTAAACATGCCATGAATTTGCAAAAAGCGTCCAGTCTTTTTCCTGTTTGCCATGGCAACATGATCCACAATGTGGTCAATGTATCAAATACTGCATATCTGAAAAAAGGACAGGAAAATGATATTTTGATGCTGGTATCCGTCACCAGAGGCAGAGGTTATCCACCTGTCGGTCTCATGAACCTTCCTTACCTCACTCATGGACCAGACCCCGAGATACTTAAACTCCTCCCCTTATAGGACCTCTCCCCTTATAGGACCTCTCCCCTTATAGGACCTCTCCCCTTATAGGACCTCTCCCCTTATAGGACCTTTCCTCTGATAATATATATTCGAGGTCTAGATTTGGACGAGACAATAACTAATTCGATGACTCATAAATAAAGTGATGCTAACAGCTGATTGGATGCTGCTCTCAGCCATCCGACACTCACTCACAGCCTGAATTCAGCTGCTCGCTTACAACGTGGAGTACGGTAAAATCAGACGATGACAGCTGCATGATGGGAATGAGCAAAGACAGCTGGGAAGACAACCAGCATCTGAGGAGCAACAAGGATGCAAACGTTACCCCTTTATAGGGAAAGTGACCATATTTGGTCATTCGAAGCCTAAACGTGAAACTTTAAAACGTAAGAACAAACTAACTCTGAACTTTGTATATTTTTTATTATTATCTGATTTTTTTGGTTATCTAATTGTTTGGATAATGTGATGAATTGTCAGGTCCAAATACAAAATAGACTTCTTCACGATAAAGAGGAACTAGTTAAGGAGGTTTGTCTTTAAGACATGAAATGATTCTAGAATATCAGAGAAAAGGCGAACTTCATCGTTTTATTACTTCATAGATTTGGTTTATTTGAGCCTCTGATTGTTATTTTGTTCATGACACATAAAGAATGCACCTTTTTTCTAATTTAGCCCAGATGACACACATGATCTGAGACACATATAACACTCAGCTGACTCCTGAGAGACGCCTGAAAGCAGCTCCTTGATCCGCGATGAGGTGGATGAAGATGTTGGAGGAAGAAGCTCAAACTGAAGCGGGAGTCTATGGAGGAGAACGTGATGTTCGCCACAGGATAATCAGAGTTTATTTGTGCAACTTCTGGGGAGTTCATAAGGTCGGGATAAATCTTTACAACTCAAACAAAACATTTGTGAGACATTTACGGAGACGCGCTGACGATCTGGAGGAGGAGGAAAAGTCGTTTCTCGTGTGAAGACGCGATTTGTTTTGGCAGATCTGGATTTGATGATGCTCCTAATTATAAGGTTTGTTTTTTTCCTGAAAGCAGTGTCGTGTTCAGACATGTCCGACTGCCCCCTCCAGCTCTCCTCCCTCCACTTCTCCCTCTAAACTCCCGTTTCCTGTGGCGTGCTCGTCTCTTAGAGGAGAGCTGGTGTTTACGCACAGTGACTCAGACTGATGGGGATCTTTAAGGTTCTGGATGAGGAAGGGGGGAGCACTCAGTTTGACAAGGACCAGACTTCCTGTCATCCTCAGCCAGCAGGTCACATCCTTCTGCTTGACCCCTTCAGGACAGACAGCGGCTAACATTCACACACTCTTGACAGAAACCTCTGTTAGTGCTCGAGACAACAAGTCCAGGGAACGTAAGACCCTCCCCCTCAGTGAGCAGGTCCAGCTGGAGGAAAACTGGAAGTCCTCCCTTCTGGATCTGGTTTTCCATCAGTAGCAGTCAGAATCCCGTCTCACTGAGGAGATCAGCGCCTGCTTCTGATGACCCTGGACCTCTCTAAGCACGGCTGAGCTGTTTAACACAGTCTGGACGTGTTGATCCTTCCCCGTTTGCGTAACTCCAAGGTTCAGCTGGCCTGGATATCCTGAAATCCCCTTAACGCTGCATGTGTAATTTGTGACGGATCAGTTCAGCGGATCAGGGTTAAGGAGGGCCGCTGTGTGAGCGATGCTGCTGATGGCGTCCGCTCACCTCCAGAGGCAGGTATGACCCAGACCCTGATCCCCTCCTGGAGCTCTCTGGACAGGTAACAGGTCTGATCTTCTGGATTCATGGTGAAATGTTGGCTTCAGCTCAGACTAGTTGGCATGTTTTTATGTCCAAAATGTGACCCGCAGGCCATTTGTGGCCCTCAGAGGGATTTTATACGGCCCTCGGCTGCGATTCAATAATAGTACACTGTAAAAAATAAAATGTCATTTTTACAGTAAAAAACTTGCCGCTGTGGTTGCCAGAAAAATTCAGTAAAAAATACTGTGAACCGTAAACATTTTTACTAGGGATGTACCGATACCACTTATTTAAAAACCGATCCGATACCGATACTTAAATCTGAGTACTCGCCGATATCGAGTACCAATACTGATACTTCTACCACACAATAGTATTTTTATAGTATATTGTAGTATTTTATTGTATTTTTGTATTATTTTTATAGTATATTATAGTATTTTTGTAGTTTTTTTTTGTATTTTATTGTATTTTTGTAGTATTTTTATAGTATTGTAGTATTTTATTTACGGATGTACCGATACCACTTTTTTCAAAACTTGTGTTTTCATTGCAGCTAATAGAAATGCTGTCTATGCTTTTCAGTGCACGAGTAAAAGTAAACAAATCACAGCATAATAAGTCAAATGAAAGTCTTCTGATCTAAAGTTTTAATCATACCAGAGGAAGTAAACACTGTAAATAGTCTCTTTCTGATCTGCTTTAAAATCCCAGTTGGTCTTTGTTAGGTTTTCCCTCCAACCTGTTCCAGAAACATTCCTCTGGAGGAGCAACAGTCCTGTGCGCCGCCCTCAGCCTTAAAAGGCTTCTCCAGCTGGCGTTGAGTGTTTATTACAGAATGTTCTGCTCTCTAAACGCTTTCCCTAAGTGTGTCCTCCTCCTCCTCCTCCTCCTCCTCCTCCTCCTCCTCCTCCTCCTCCTGGAGGCCTGGTTTGCAGATCTTCGTGTGATCAGAAACTTTCCTTTATTATTATTTGAGGATTTCATCAGGTGACCTGCTGGAGCCGAAAGCTCTTTAAAACGACAACAAATGAATTTGGTCAAAGAGCAAAATAAAAGAAGGGATGTGCGGTCACATGACCTCATGACCCACGTCTAATCCTGAGTTTTTACCATTAAAATCCCTTCATCCTGAAGTGCAGCTGCTGCTAAAGGATGCTGTGGTTCCTGTTGATGTCTCTGCAGATTGGTATCCACTGAAGGACCTAATCTTCACGCTTTTCTTCCAACTTTATGTCATGATTTTAACATCATTAGAAGGTTTCAGACATCTTTTTTTCTTCTGAATGTTTAAGTTTAAGATTGTCTGTTGACTGGAGGAAGTCTGACTCCAGACATTAGATCACAAATGAAGCAGAGAGGCGAGGAACCCTTGGCCTTTTTGGGTTGATTTAATTTGAGGGGGGGCCAAGGCATCTGTTTGAGGGGGCATTGCCTCCCCTTCCCTCTGCGTATAGCCGGCCCTGCTGGAAAATCTTTAAAAGTCGTCTTGAAGGTGGAGGAGTGCTTAAATTGGGAAACTGCGCAAGAACCGTGCAGTTTAACAGCTAAAACGAAAGCGATGCAACTTTGAATTAATCTAAACGTCCTTGTTCTTTAAAGAAGAGACACAAAGTCAGCCTGCAGAAACTTTTATTTCAGGAAAGAAAATCAGGAGTTGAACTGTAATTTTTTCGCTACACATACATTTTGATTCCTACACTAAACACAAGCTCCAGTGGCGCAATCGGTCAGCGCGCGGTACTTATAGAACAGTGACCTGCAGAGCGATGCCGAGGTTGTGAGTTCGATCCTCACCTGGAGCATCGGGTTGTTTTTGTTCTAATCAGAGCGTGTTTTGTCCTCAGAGGCACAGCTGACTGGTTCGGTGTGAGTAAGGACGGCGACAGCACCCAGCGATGGAGGAGGAGGAGCCTGCAGCACTGCAGCCACCTCTACGGGGGTCTGAAGGCGCAGGTGATGAGGGAGATGGAGCTGCACAGCCAGGACAACCTGTCCCTAGCCAGCACTGAGACCCCCCCTCCCCTGTACCTCCCACCCCACCACCATCACCCTGGCATGCAGCGGGTAGGCCGTCGCCTCAGAGGGGACGAGGGCAACCATCACACCTCGGTCACATCGTCTCCCTCAAACTGGTTTTATTCCTCATCCTGCTTCACCTCTCTGCTTCCTCACCTTTCCTCCAGTGAAAAATAAAGTACTTTTGGATTAGCCAAATTAAAATCTGTAGCTCATAATTATTATGATGTCTTAACCAAACATAATATTCTCTAAAACAGTTTATTCCTGCAGCTTTAACCAGTGAACTGTCCAGAAGAGTCATCTCGTTGATGGCAGCGATCACCTAAACTTGTTTCTTATAAAGAAAATTCCTTCATATAGCAAGACAAATAAAAAACTGTCAACTTTAAGAGGTTAAATCATGATTTCAGGCCCTTTTTAGCTTTATTTTAGAGGATTTAAAGAGACAGACACTAAAATAAAGCAATGTGCTTCAGTAGTAAATAAATCTCTGAAGGTTTAAAACTTTCTGAGGTCCAATCAGCTGTTGCACTGGTTTATAATTAAAACTACATGTTTATGAATAATGATCATAATTAAGGTTATTTTGATAAATTTTGATTTTTAATATGATCACTAGGGATGTACCGATACCACTTTTTTCAAAACCGATCCGATACCGATACTTAAATCTGAGTACTCGCCGATACCGAGTACCGATACTTCTACCACACAAAAAAATGCAACAAATTGGAATACAGGTTTTATTTTTTTCTTCTCTGCTTTTTACAACAAATAACTGAGTTAGATAAAAAAATATATATATATTAATAAAAATGATCACAAAACTAAAATATAAGGTGAAAAATAACAATTTTCTGTGATTTCACAGTGAAATTATTACAGTTTTCCACATTTTAACCAATTAAAATGAACTATTTGGCACCATCTCCATCTCTCAACCCACACTGTTCCTCTTTAGCTCAATAGCTCCCCCTAGTGTTCAATATAGGAAACTACAACATAAATCAGAAGTCACAGACAGTGAAGTCACTGGTATCGGTTCCTGGTATCGGGTAACTTTAACCGGTATCGGTATCGGGCCGATACCAGTATCGGTATCAGTATCGGCCCATCCCTAATGATTACTTACAGAAAAAACACCCTGAGTTCACATTTTAAGGAGCCTGTAGCTGATTGATGTCAGTAGGGGCAGAGTTATGCTCTTTAGTGGTCATTACAGTAAAAAGTTATATCAAAATTACCTTTATCATACTACAATCAGTATAGACTACTATAAAATACTATTTAGGAAAAACATATGAGTTAAAATAGATGTTAGTTTAAAAATACATGTAGACACCAACAAGAGCAGCTACGGAAGCCCCAATGTCCAAAAAGAGAGTTGGCTTGCATAAAAATACCTGGAAAGTCACTGAATTCAGACCTAGAGGGTGGAGGTCAGAACTGAAAGTGCATTTTCTTTGTGTTTTACCTTCATTCTGTCATCTTTACTTGCCCTGAGTCTTTAAAACAGCGTGTCATTTGGAAGGCATTTCAAAATAAGAGCATGCATTCTAACAGAATTTTATTGGAAGAGTTTTGAGTTGATTATGTTGAATTTTTTTGATTGTTTATAGCTGAAATCTAAATTGAAGCCCAAACTGAATGAACTGGTAATCATTTTTTTTTATTAGTTTTTAAAAATGAGTAACATTTAGATTAGACCGACCTAATTAAAAAGCTTTGGCTGCATGGCTGCTGCTTTCTTTGATATTGATTGTATAACTAAATGTGGTGATTAAATACAAACATGCTGTGATTGTGTGTGTGTGTGTGTGTGTGTGTGTGTGTGTGTGTGTGTGTGTGTGTGTGTGTAAGCAGATTGTGGACCCCTTGGCTCGGGGTCGTGCCTTCCGCATGGTGGAGGAGGTGGACGGGCTCAGCGTCCCCCAGACCCCCATCACACCGGGCACCGCCTCCCTCTGCTCGTTTTCCAGCTCCCGCTCTGCACTCAACAGGTTGCCACGACGACGGAAGCGGGAGTCCGTCGCCGTCATGAGCCTCAGGGCTGCAGCGGCGCTAATGAAGGTGCTTTTTTTTGCATGAATTCCATCAGAAAACATTGCAAATCCATAAAGAAGCATTCATTTCTGTCCGGATAACCCTGAAATTAAACGCTCTTTTGCCAACATGCATTAATTTCATTTATGTCTCCCCCACTTCGATTGTATTAAAGACATTTGAAATCTGTTCTAGGAAATCGACCCAAACCCTCGTTTTAATCTCCATAAAAGTGTATTATTTTGTTATGTAAAACATCAGATCAGCTTGTCTTTCTGGAGATTAATCTTTGGTGAAATATGTTACAGTAGCGTCCAGGTGGCCCCGTGTACTCACTACAGTGTGTGTGTGTGTGTGTGTAAGGTGGCTCATGATAATACACAGCGGATGTTCAGATATGTGCTGGATTGAGGTCAGAAGATTCCAGAAGAGCAGAGCTAATCCACCGATACGTGCAGGCTGCAGCCTAAACGTCACACTCCACGATTAGGAGACGTTCTGCAGATTGTTATCACTTCCACGAGATGACGGGTGTAAATATTAGTCATGTGATGGTTGGAAAACACTTTGAAATGAAAGATTCAGGCCTTTTGCTGTCATTGAATTCATTTAAATAATGCAAATTTACAACAAAAGCCACCAGTAATAATCAGTTCTTATGAAAATGGGTCTGAATTCACAGCCAGTTGCATTCAGTCAATCCAGTTCAGTACAAATATAAACAGATTCAGTGGATTATAAAAAATTAGGGATGCACCGATACCACTTTTTTCAAAACCGATCCGATACCGAGTACCGATATTTCTACCACACAAAAAAATGCAACACATTGGAATACAGGTTTTATTTTTTCTTCTCTGCTTTTTACAACAAATAACTGAGTTAGATAAAAAAATAAAATATATTAATAAAAATGATCACAAAACTAAAATATAAGGTGAAAAATAACCATTTTCTGTGATTTCACAGTGAAATTATTGCAGTTTTCCACATTTTAACCAAATAAAATGAACTATTTGGCACCATCTCCAGCTCTCAACCCACACTGTTCCTCTTTAGCTCAATAGCTCCCCCTAGTGTTCAATATAGGAAACTACAACAGAAATCACAAGTCACAGACGGTGAAGCCACTGGTATCGGTTCCTGGTATCGGGTAACTTTAACCGATATCGGTATTGGCACATCCCTACTAATCAGTAAAAAGTTGTTTTATCTAAGGAGACCAGCTGATCTGAGCAGGTACAGTATGATGAGTGAGAGTAGAGAGAACCAGGATGAGCATCATTCTGACTCAAGATGTTCCCATAGATATAAAACAAATTCAGAAATCATTTAACACAATATCCAGAGTTCACGTTTAGGAGAGGTTCTGTTTTAATTTAACCTCAAAGCCCTCCATGTTTCTTATTTTAGTAATATGGAAGCAGGCAGTTCCAGTAACATGTTTTTATGGGAATTAAAAGACATTTACTAGTCCAAAATAACACAAATTTACTTTATATTACTGGAGTCTAGTTATCTCGATTTAAAGGGATACTCCACCGCCAAGTGATTTTTTGTCTACTGCCATATTCCTCAGAGTTAGATAAGTGGGCAAAAACTATTTGTAAGCAGCCCAGTTGTTTTCCTGATGCGGCAGTACTCTTTTAGCATTAGCTTAGCTCAAACACTGTAAGTGAATGGTACCAGATAGCATTACCAGAAAAAACGTTCATAAAACTAAATAGTGATAATAATTCAGCGCAGCTCCGGACATGACGCACGGTTTGCAAACGTGTGTGAAGACGTGTTCACGGAAGTACAGTAGGTGTCTTCGGGGCCGTGCGTCATGTCCTTGCGCTGTTCACTGGAGCTGCGTCGTTCAGCAGAGGGTTACAGCTGCTCTTTGTCATAAAAGTAGTCCCGAGTTAAAAATAGTACATGTAATTCCTTCGTGTTACTTTTTATTTTCCCTTGCAGTCGATATGTTTACTGAGGTCAGTAGGCTGAATTATTATCACCATTTAGTGAGTTTTAAGGATGTTTTTTTCTTTCAATGCTATCTGGTACCATTCACTTACAGTGTTTGAGCTAAGCTAAAGCTAAAAGAGTACTGCCGGATCAGTAAAATGTTAAAAAACGGTTAAAAAAAAAGAAAAAAGAAAAGGTCATGTTTTATTATAAACGGTCCCGATTTGTCTGGACCAGGTAACAGAAGACAATGGAGGTTGCTTGGTTTTCAGTACTGAAGGTTTTCGAAAGAAGGTGTGGTTGTGGCGCCGTGGCGAAATCAGACGTCACGCCATGGTATTTCGTTTGTCTCTAATTTCCACAATTCTCAAATGATCCGCACGAAACTTAACGGGAGTGACACATTGCTGACCCCAAAAAGAAATGTATTAAAACATCTGGTGGGCGTGGCCTATTTTTGAAATAGCGCCCCCTACCACCAATTTTGCTTTTGTTTGACACTTTTCCAAACGGATTACCTGGAGGGAGTAGTCCTACCATGATACCACCACGTTAGGATACAAAGTGGTGATTTCCTTCATTCACTTGTTTTTTTAATGAAATAAACAAAATTTAAAACTTGTTTTGACAACTTTTGCTTCATAAGAAGCAGCTTTGTCGTTTATGTTGTTAAGATTGAATTTGATGCCTTTATTTCTCTCATCAACATGCAATTCTTTGACAAATTTAATAGCGAAACATCCAAACTTTGGGTAGATTCATTTATGATTTTATCTGTTATGGTTGTTTTAGATTGCGGCAAAAGTTTTGTTGTGTTTTTTCGTTCGTTAGGGTCGAACGTTAGGCGGCGGCGCGGCCGGTCGACGGCGCAGACGGAGCTTCATGCCTCCTAGTTTCTTCGAGGACGACACTGTGGATTTCCCCGATGAGCTGGACACGTCCTTCTTCACCGGAGTGAGACATAAACACTTATAGGATCATTAATATTGTTTAAATCAAATTCTAAAGAATAAAAACATCTTATAGGGATTTTGTTGTGCTTTTATTTTGAAAAAAACTAACTGATTTAAGACAGAAACTGGAGAATAACTGAGATATGATTTCATTTATTTGTATCTGCTTATTTAACTGACTCAATATTCCTGATATCTGAGCAAACACCATATCGAGCGTTATATGGATCCTTTGCTGACTTCATATTTGCAGGACGGCTTGCAAGACGAGCTGTCCAGTTATGCTGATGAAGTTTTTGAGACGCCATCAGAGGCTGACCTCAAACATCTGGACGAGAGCGTGCTCACAGGAAGTGCACTGGACAGGAGCAAGCTGGAGAGGAGTCACCTCCTGCTGTAGGTGGATGTTCTTATTATTATACAGTAAAGGCAGATTCAACCAGCGTCTCACTGTGGTCCATCTGACCTCCAGGCCTTTAGAGAGAGGGTGGCGAAAGGCTAAAGATGGCTCCGTGGTCCAGCCTAAAGTTCGTCTGAGGCAGGAGGTGGTGAGCGTCGACGGCCATCGGCAGCGAGGACAAAGAATCACAGTTCCTGTCAAGAAGCTGTTCGCCAGAGAGAAGAGGCCGTACGGGCTGGGGATGGTGGGTCGTCTGACCAACCGAACGTACCGCAAGCGCCTGGACAGCTTCGTTAAGAGGCAGATCGAAGACATGGACGATCACAGGTGGGACACGGGTTTTATGTTCACTCTCCTGGTAGATGAACAGCTAAACCTCCATCCTTTCCTCTGCAGGCCTTTTTTTTCCTACTGGATCTCATTCGTCCATCTGCTCATCACCATCCTGGCTGTCTGTATTTACGGTATTGCTCCAATAGGATTCTCTCAACATGAAACTGTAGACTCTGTAAGGTTTAATGCATTGTTTTAATAATGATTATAGAGTAAAGGTTGTTTTTTTAATATGTTTTTTCTTTCTTTGAGGTGTTGAGGAATAAGGGAGTTTATGAAAATGTTAAGTTTGTGCAGCAGCAGAACTTCTGGGTGGGTCCAAGTTCTGTAAGTATTTAAAACTTTCTATCTAAGAAAAACTTTTAGGCCCGTTAAAGTTACCTGATACCAGGAACCGATACCAGTGGCTTCACTGTCTGTGACTTGTGATTTCTGTTGTAGTTTCCTATATTGAACACTAGGGGGAGCTATTGAGCTAAAGAGGAACAGTGTGGGTTGAGAGCTGGAGATGGTGCCAAATAGTTCATTTTATTTGGTTAAAATGTGGAAAACTGCAATAATTTCACTGTGAAATCACAGAAAATGGTTATTTTTCACCTTATATTTTAGTTTTGTGATCATTTTTATTAATATATTTTATTTTTTATCTAACTCAGTTATTTGTTGTAAAAAGCAGAGAAGGAAAAATTAAACCTGTATTCCAATTTGTTGCATTTTTTTGTGTGGTAGAAGTATTGGTACTCGGTATCGGTATTTGGTATCGGTACTTGGTATCGGTACTTGGTATCGGCGAGTACTCAGATTTAAGTATCGGACCATTTCTGAGTTTGATCCTGATGAATCTGGATTTTAATCTCCCAGAATCCAGCTGTTCCCTTTGGGACCTGATCAGTGGGCGTTTCGTAACGTCCGACCTCGCTGTCCTGTCCTGCAGGAGGCGCTGATTCACCTCGGAGCCAAGTTTTCTCCTTGTATGCGTCGAGATGAAGAAATCCACAAGCTGATCCAGGAGAAGAAGGCGAGGGAGAGAGAATCGGGCTGCTGCGTGAGAAACGACCGCTCTGGCTGCCTGCAGACGTTACAGGAGGAGTGTTCGGTCAGTGCAGCCGGGTGATTACGACCTGATCAGCTGGAAAACAAAGATTTTATAGACTCTTTATGGTATTTTAGGACAAATTTGTGGCCACATATAAATCAGTACAGTGGAATTGATTTGATCCAGCCCTGAGGAGCAGAGGGCCGACAGGGGATGGCGCCCAGGAGCCAGTTGGAGGTTCAGGGTACTTCCACACATGGCCTGGGCCTGGGATTGAGCCCTGGTCTCTCCCTCAGAGCCACAGTCATTAACATTCTTGTGCATTTTTAATTTCAGCATTAACTAAATGTTTTAACAGTGCTGTGAAAAAGTATTTGCCCCTACAGATTTGTTGTTTTTATAACTTAAACAGCATCACCCTGTTTCCACCTCCCTCTCTGTGACATTATTTAGATTTGATTATTTAGAAAGCTTCATGCAGCAGAAGGAGGGATTCTACTAGATCCACCCAGATGTCACCAAACTGGAGCTCTGGGAGAGACATCGCCACTCTGGGATGTAAATAACGCTGCCGGGACAGAACGTGGATCACAGTCTCCAAAGTGTAAAGGACCATCGCTCCATCAGGAGGAGGATGACTGCAGCCAGATGATACGAGCATTTTGTATTTTAATCTGAATATAACAGAAAAAAGAAAAAGAAAACGGACAGAAAGAGACTTGTTTTAGTGAGATTCCAGCTGGAGCAGAGTCTGCAGCCTCTGCACAGACTGACGATGAAAACAGTCGTCTGGAGGCTTCTTTGTTCATGTCTCTGTGTCCCTCTGACCCACAGAACCAGAACTTCTCCCAGGGATCTGGATCTTTACCGTATTTTTTGTCTTTGACTGCAGAGTACTCTTGCTGAGTGGGTAAAGTGGCCTCAGCACCCCAGTGCTCCTCATTTAAACGGAAAACTACGTCAGCATGGTGCAGTCTGCCATCAGGACCCCAGGTAACCAGAACACTGATGGTACCAGACCCCAGAGGTCATCACCATGCTCGGAAACATTCATGCCTACACCTATAGATAAACAGATTTATATTTTTAACTCTATTTCTTTAACTTTTATTTATTGATTGATTGATTTTGTAGAATTTGTCAGGAGCCGGCTTCAGTCTCACCTCATGAGTGGTCGGATGACATCACACAGTGGCCTGTAAGTCTCCGCCCCTTTGTTCACAGTTTTATAATAAATATTAGTTACTCAGGGCAGCAGATCTACTGAAAAAATGATGTCACTTATTAAAGAAACCAGTAAAGAAGCTGCAGGTTTATTATATACCTCTCTAGAGTCTGTGAGGCAGAATGAATCATGGGATTTCCGGGTTATAAATGGAGTAATGCAGATTTTTTTACATGAAGGAATATTAAAGGATGCCGACGCACTTCATATTTGATCGTACATCTTTTGTAAATTCTAATCAAACTGCATCAAATTGTGACGTATAACTTGTATGAGAAGTGCAACAAGAACCAAGATCAACAGAAATGTTAAAGCTGCTGCCAGTGGCGCACCATGGTCACCGTGGTAACCACTTCCCTCATGCAGAAGTACGCAGGAGCACAGACTTTTTATCATCAGAACTTGAGCCTCAGACAAACAGCTGCTGTGTGGAAGCTGGAAGTCGAAGTCAGAGGCACAATAAGTGTTTGTTGCTGTTGTTGTGTGAATAAACATTTCCACGTGGTTCTGATCTGTAGATTTGCACAAGGTACGACTTTGGGAATCACACCAACCTTCCACACATAGACTGCTCCATCACAGGCCGACCCTGCTGCATCGGGACCAACGGACGGTGAGTCTGCAGCGCTCGATGTCCCTCGTTTCTGTTCGGCAAGCTGGTTAACGTTTAGTTGTTTTCATCGCTCTTTTAAAAAACAATGAAGAAAATCAGTTTAGTCATTATATTTTAATTGTATTTGTTTCATCTAAAAGTTTCTTAAAGGTGAACGGTTTGTGTTGCAGATGTGAGATCACCTCCAGAGAGTACTGCGACTTCATGCACGGCTACTTCCACGAGGAGGCTACTCTCTGCTCTCAGGTGGGGCGGCTCCATTATGAGAACAAATATCATAATCACAGCTGATTGGGTCGATACTGAAAACACAATAGTTTACCTCAAGTTAGGAAACACTGGATTCTTTTCTCCTCTTTAAGTGAAAACACACCAGAATCTGAACCTTAAGGGAACTTCTTTTTAAGAGACAGCTTTGCTTAAGAACTATGGAACTAGAATCTATCTAACAGCATGTCTGACAGCAGACTTGAGAAGCACCTTCACTGCCACCTACTGGTAAAGAGTGAACATAATCTCTTTGGTTGTGAGCACTGCCTCCCTCTTTCCATGATTGGTTCTTCTGGGCAAGCCATATATTGTAAAAAAAAAAAAGTTTTGTGTGCAGCTTTGTGCGCGTGTAAAACCCTCCAATTTGAACATGTAATTTGAAACTTATATTTTTTTAAAATGTGTGCAAGTCACAGAACTAAGTTACAAATACAAAACTAAAAAGTTACAAGCACAAAACTGAAAGTTTTACGTACAAAACTTGAGTTACAAGTACAAAACTGAAAGTCACAAGTACAAAACTTGAGTTACAAGTACAAAACTGAAAGTCACAAGTACAAAACATGAGTTACAAGTACAAAACTGAAAGGTACAAGTACAAAACATGAGTTACAAGTACAAAACTGAAAGGTACAAGTACAAAACTTGAGTTACAAGTACAAAACTGAAAGTCACAAGTACAAAACATGAGTTACAAGTACAAAACTGAAAGGTACAAGTACAAAACATGAGTTACAAGTACAAAACTGAAAGGTACAAGTACAAAACTTGAGTTACAAGTACAAAACTGAAAGGTACAAGTACAAAACTTGAGTTACAAGTACAAAACTGAAAGTTACAAGTACAAAACATGAGTTACAAGTACAAAACTGAAAGGTACAAGTACAAAACTTGAGTTACAAGTACAAAACTTAAAGTCACAAGTACAAAACTTGAGTTACAAGTACAAAACTGAAAGTCACAAGTACAAAACTTGAGTTACAAGTACAAAACTGAAAGTCACAAGTACAAAACATGAGTTACAAGTACAAAACTGAAAGTCACAAGTACAAAACATGAGTTACAAGTACAAAACTAAAAGTTACAAGTACAAAACTGAAAGTCACAAGTACAAAACTTGAGTTACAAGTACAAAACTAAAAGTTACAAGTACAAAACATGAGTTACAAGTACAAAACTGAAAGTCACAAGTACAAAACATGAGTTACAAGTACAAAACTGAAAGGTACAAGTACAAAACTTGAGTTACAAGTACAAAACTGAAAGTCACAAGTACAAAACATGAGTTACAAGTACAAAACTGAAAGGTACAAGTACAAAACTGAAAGTCACAAGTACAAAACTTGAGTTACAAGTACAAAACTGAAAGTCACAAGTACAAAACTTGAGTTACAAGTACAAAACTAAAAGTTACAAGTACAAAACGTGAGTTACAAGTACAAAACTGAAAGTCACAAGTACAAAACTTGAGTTACAAGTACAAAACTGAAAGTCACAAGTACAAAACTTGAGTTACAAGTACAAAACTGAAAGTCACAAGTACAAAACATGAGTTACAAGTACAAAACTGAAAGTCACAAGTACAAAACTGAAAGTCACAAGTACAAAACTTGAGTTACAAGTACAAAACTAAAAGTTACAAGTACAAAACTGAAAGTCACAAGTACAAAACTTGAGTTACAAGTACAAAACTAAAGTCCCAATTCTAGTTCCATAAAGAACCACCTTTATGAAGCTTTTTATTCAGAATAATTTAAAGAAGAAGCTCCAGGTGAGGCTTGAACTCACAACCTCGGCATCGCTCTGCAGGTCACTGTCTTATAAGTACCGCGCGCTGACCGATTGCGCCACTGGAGCTAATGGAAGACACTTGTTTCTGGGTGATTTCATGTGTTTTTTATGCCCCGCTCTCTGTCTGTCAGGTGGCCTGTATGGACGACGTGTGTGGACTGCTGCCTTTCCTGAACCCGGAGATCCCAGATCAGTTCTCCAGGCTGTGGCTGTCTCTGTTTCTTCATGCTGGGTAACTGACCTCTACTTCATTACCCTCAGGATAAACAGTTTTCTTATGTTTACAGAAAATAGCCTTGTTTGGCTGTAAATAGTTTTCTCCCTATTGTCACAACTTTGCTCAAACTATTCTGGCATTAAAGCAGCCAAATGGAGTGTTAGCATTAGTACTTTCATCAAATTGATTTAACCAGGTAAAAAAAGCAACCGAGACCTGGACTCAGTAGCATCAAACCAGCATCACAGGACTACTGTATGTCTGTAGGTTTTCCTTTTAAGGAAAATCCTCTGGTTTGTTTGAGAACTTGGTTTCGCCTGTCTTTAAATCCAGTTTGAGTTTTTGCAGACGCGACTGAAGAGTATTACAAGCAGCTTGTAAAAACTCAAAAGCCTGAGTGAGACACTGAACAGCTATAAATAAAGGTGTCATCCGCATAAAAATCAGACACAAGTTCCTGCAGAGATTGTTGAAATACGTAGAAAGTAAACAGTGCTGCATGGTGGCGCAGTGGTTAGCACTGTTGTCTCACAGCAAGAAGGTCATAAGGTCAAATCCTGGCTGTGGCCTTTCTGCGTGGAGTTTGTGTGTTCTACCCCTACATGTGTGGGTTTCCCCCACAGATCACAACATCACTTATAAGGTGATTGCTAATTGTACGTAGTCGCTTTGGATAAAAGCAACTAATAAATGAGTAACCATAAACTAGGTCCCAGGCCAGTGTGATGTAAGGCGACTATCTATGATCATCTTTTTTTTTTTTTTGGATAAATGAATTAAACTTAATAAACTTTTAGCAAATTGAACATATTCTATGCTCCATGTGTCTGCTGCCCCCTGGTGGAGGATCTACATGTGGAAATGGACAGTTTATTTATTTATTACTGTTAGATTGTTATTTAATTACATAATGAAATACACAGGTGAATATATAGTTGTTATACTAACATTAGCCAATAAATAGTTCAGTTTAAAAGACTAGATCTTTTTGTTATTATTTCATATTTCAGGATTTAAAGGATTATTTAATAATAGTCTTTGGTGTGTGTGTGTGTGTGTGTGTGCACAGGATCCTGCACTGCCTGGTGTCTGTGCTCTTCCAGATGACGGTCCTGAGGGATTTAGAGAAGCTGGCTGGCTGGTTGAGGATCTCCATCATCTACATGCTGAGTGGCGTCACAGGAAACCTGGCCTCGGCCATCTTCCTGCCCTACAGAGCAGAGGTATGACAACCTAAACTGAATAAATACGGGAGATTTGGTTAGAAATTAGACACTGTGTGGTTCAAAGCACTGTTGACTCTGAATCCAACATTCAGGGTTCAGATCTCGGTGGGAACACCTACAGTGATTTCCCTCTGGGATTAATAAAGTGTCCTGTATTGACTGATGATCAGGTGGGTCCAGCGGGAAGTCAGTTCGGGATCCTGGCCTGCTTGTTCGTGGAGCTGTTTCAGAGCTGGCAGATCCTGGAGCGCCCGTGGCGAGCGTTCGCTAAGCTCTCCGCCATCTCGGTGTTCTTCTTCTCCTTCGGTCTGCTCCCTTGGATCGACAACTTTGCTCACATCTGTGGTTTCGTGTCCGGGTTCTTCCTGTCCTTCGCCTTCCTGCCGTACATCAGGTAGGTGAAGAAAACCCAGCAGTGTTAAAACGAGCCACCAGATCACGTGTGACTCTTTGTTTTGAAACCTCCAGCTTCGGGCGCTCCGACATGTACCGGAAGCGAATCCAGATCTGTGGTTTCCTGCTGATCTTTCTGGGTCTCGTCTCCGCGCTGGCCGTTCTCTTCTACGTGTTCCCGGTGAAGTGCGACTGGTGCGAGTACCTCACCTGCATCCCGATAACGGACAAGTTCTGTGAGAAATACGACCTAAATGCACACCTCCACTGAAGATCAGACGCTAGAAAGTCAGAGCTGTTGAAATAACCAACAGCCTGTTAGGATTCCTATGGATCTGTGAGCTCCAGACATCATGAATAAAGGCTGAGCATGGAAGCTGTCTGACATGTGAACTCTCATTTGCACAAGAAAGATTTTCTGTAATGAATCTCCAGCTGGTCTGACCATAAAACTCACTGAAGAAAACATGTCTGTCAGCTTAGTTTTGCTGTAAAACTGACTCAATACCACCATCAAGTGGCTAAAAAGGGGCATTACAACCAGACGAGGGTTTTGTTCCTTAGATGTCCTCCTGAGACCCTCCTAAAGAGGACGTCGTCTTCTTGCACTAAGATTTCATTCTACTCGTCCTACACATGTTTATTATTTAGGGAGACATTGCTGAATAAAACCTTTTTCTTTCGTTATTTATTGTCGGAACATTTTAAATTTAAAACTACAAATTACGCAAAAACAATGCTTGTTTTTTGAAATGTCCATGAGGTGAAACTGAACCAAAATATCTAGTAAAAATTTTAAAAAATCACACCAGTTAAAGCGTGTTTGTGTCTCAGGAGGACCTCTAAGAATGGTCACATGTGCCTTAGTGACACTCACCTTCAGAGATGAGTGGACATACTCTCACAGACTGATGTAAAGCATGTTTTTAATGTAGTGTTGGAAACCTTTCAGCCTTTTATCCGCAAACCAGTTATTTTTGATATTCATCCTGTAAATAAAACACTTGAAGTTTTTTTTTAATAACTGTGGAAAAGTTGTTGAATTTGTTTGTTTTTATGTTTTTTTACATTAAACATGGTAGCGTTTTAGCTACTTTGCTGATAAAGTTTCGTGTTTTTGTTGCTGACAACTGAAGAGTAGCTGCCTCTATGCTTTTTTATGATGAATCGACAGCATCCAGTGGTTTTTTTCCAGCATCTTATTCTGTATTTGTGATTTGACTTGACCCAGTTGAGATGATTTTGACTGGATCGTTGTTTTTTGACCGTCTCCTGGAGGATTGTATATTCATTAGAGGTAGATCCGAGGGTCTAATAAAAGCAGAGATAAGGTTTTTATTCAGTTTGACCAAAAGTTTGAGCAGGTTTTTCTCACAATAATTCAGTTGCTCCAGGTGAGGCTCGAACTCACAACCTCAGCATTGCTCTACAGGTCACTGTCTTATAAGTACTGAGCGCTGACCGATTGCGCCACTGGAGCCTGTTCAGGTACATCTCTGTACTTCAAGAAGAAAAATCAGTATCTGTGATAAAGGAATAAACTCACATTGCCGGCACTTTGACACGAAACACTGAGCTAAGTACACTACTGTTAGCCTCAAGGAAATACGTCAGCCTGCCAAAGAATTTAAAGAGTGCAATTTCAGCATACTATGTTTACAAAAGCCTCAGCCAGACATGATGCAGTGGTGACAGCTACTCATACTGTGGCTGAAGACATCGCTGGAACTGCAAGCAGACGGGTCTGGGCCAGATCCGGCATTGAGCCGGCATATCTGGCTGACTTCTGGCATGGCAAGCGGTATGTCAACCGAATCTGGGCCAGATCTGGCAATCATGGCACTGTTTATCTGATGGCATGCCAGATCTGGCCCGGTTGTGGTTTGGTTCATTTAGCTTAGATTGGACCATCCTAGATCTGGCCCTTTATTGGCCCACATCTGGGCCACCTCTGGTAAACGACCTCTGGGCCAATACAGGGCCGTCATTCATTGTGGTATGCGGGCCAGACGTTAGTGCCGGGCCACATACCTCCGGGCCAGACCTATTTTGTACGAAAAATTGATTCTTTATGAAGTTACCGTACTGATGACGTACCTAAGGTGCCTAAGGTCCTTAGGTATGTCTTCAAGAAAAACCAGGAGATTGTTTCATTGAATGTTATGGCTTTGATCTCAGCTGACGTTTACTTATATTATAGCATTTTCTTTAACAAGTCAAACTGACAGTGACACCAAGAAGATAAACCACCAAAAAGCTCAGGAACTCAAAGTACTTATTACTGATCCAGGGTAAAAGTTCTCACTGATTTAATTATTAGGAGGAGGAAATTAGGAGAAGATACATAAATTTAGGTGGGGGTTATCACTAAGGGTGAGGGGGAAGTATGGTTGTTGTTGTTGTTGTTGTTTAGTTTTGTTATTATGTAGTTTGTTGGTTAACCTCAGACGGGCCACAGTTGATATGACTATGATATGTTTCTTTGAATGTCTCAAAAGATAAAGCTTAAGTTTATGTCCTGGAATTGTAGAGGTTTACAGAAGGTCAAGAAGATAAAACAAGTAATGAACAAATTAATGGACTCTGGTGCACAAATTATATTTTTACAGGAGACACATATGGTAACAGAAGATCATATAAAAATGCGTAGAAGATGGCAGGGGTCGGTGTATGCAGCATCATATAGTTCACAGGCAAGAGGAGTTATGACGTTGATTCATGATTCGATCCCTTTTCGGGTGTCGAATGTAATAGAAGATAAAGGTGGGAGATACCTAATTATTCAGGGCTCATTGATTGCAGTTAATCTGAACTTAGTAAATATTTATGGACCAAATGTGGACGATACAAATTTTTTCACAAATCTCTTTCTTACCCTAGCTTCTCTCCCCGGGGAGTATATTATTGCCGGAGACTGGAACTGTACATTAGATCCAACTATGGACCGATCTACAACAACAGATCAAACACATCATAAAAGCAGGGCCATAATTAAGCATTTTATTGAAGAGCTGAGTTTAATAGATATTTGGAGATATTTAAAGCCTAATGATATTATGTATTCATGTTATTCTAGTGTATACAGAACCTTCTCCCGAATTGATTATTTTTTAATCTCAGTATCACTGATATCCAAAATAGAGCATTGTTTTTATGATAGTATATTGTTGTCTGATCACGGACCATGTGGCATTATTTACGTGGAAGAGACTCTTGTGAAAGGTCCACCCAGATGGAGTCTAAATCAAAAATGGCTCTTGGATGATAAATTTGTGGAGTATATTGGAAAAGAAATAGATAACTACTTTATAGATAATACAACTCAAACAACAGCAGGAATTAAATGGGAGGCTTTTAAGGCTGTTTTGAGAGGTCATATTATAAGTTATACTTCATCTAAATCTAGGGATTTTCATAAAAAGAGACTGATGTTGGAGGCTAAAATAAAAGCTGCTCAGAAACAGGTATTCAACAAAACTACTGCTTCTGCAGAAAAAGATCTGCTGCTTTTGAAAGCAGAATATGATAAATTGTCTGCCGATAGAGCAGCTGCAGATGTTATTAGACTTAATCAAACATTTTATGAAGGAGGAGAGAAGGCCGGGAAATTGTTGGCATGGCAGATCAAACAATTAGAAACGAGGAAAACAATAGGTTCTGTTGTTAAGAGTGATGGGGAAACAGTGACTGACTCTGTAAAAATAAATGAAGAATTTAGAGACTTTTATGAGAAGCTATATGATTCCCAAGTGCAGCACAACCTGGAGGCTCAAAATGAGTTTTTAGATAAATTGGTAATACCAAAAATCTCAGAACATTATGTGAAAAAGCTGGATACAGATTTAAAAGAAGAAGAAATTAGTGAAGCTATTGATAATATGAGGACAGGTAAAACTCCAGGTCCTGATGGGCTCCCAATAGACCTCTATAAAAAATTTAAATCTAGACTACTTAAACCCCTTTTTGAAATGTTCTCTGAAGCATTTAATTATGGAACTTTACCAAAATCAGTGACAACCGCAATAATAACACTGCTGCCTAAACCTGGAAAGTCTAGCGACCGCTGCGAGAATATGAGACCGATAAGTCTATTAAATGCTGACCTAAAAATTTTATGTAAAATTTTAGCAACTCGGATGCAAGAAACACTGCCTTATGTTATACATAAAGATCAAAATGGATTTGTTCTTGGCCGCCAGGGGTTCCACAATGTTAGGAGGGTCCTTAATATCATTCAGGGCCTGGAGGATACAACAGATAAGGCTTTTTTATCTCTAGATGCCCAAAAGGCTTTTGATATGGTGGAATGGTCTTACCTGTTTAAAGTCTTGAAAAAATTTGGATATGGTAATAATTTTTTAAAATGGGTTCAGTTATTATATTTAAATCCAACGGCAGTTGTTATAACAAATAAAAATATTNGCAGCTGCACCGAATGTCCTCTTCTCCTCATTTCCTCCGCAGCTTCTCGTGCACTACCATATGTACGCGTTCCTGAGTCCCAGTGGATGCGTATCTTGTCCAATGGTGTTTGAAATCTAATGTTTTTGTCCCTCAGAATTCTTTTGATGTTGGCATATTCCCTGCGCTTCTGTACGACTTCCGTGGCGTAGTCGTGGTCAAACGATAATCGTTTACCTTCATATATGACTTTGTTGCTCCATGCCTTCTTTAATAAATCTTCCTTAATGATGTGGTCCCGAAAGTTTATTATCATTGACCGGGGTGGGGCATTCGAGCCCGGTTTTGTCGTCGGCGCTCTGTGGGCTCGCTGTATATTCAGGCTCATGTCTTCTGGTAAAGAGAGCGCAGTTTTTAACAGCTTGTCAACAAACTGTGGCACCGAGTCACCCTCCTTTCCTTCAGGGACCCCATATAGGCGAATATTATTCCTCCTGGATCTCCCTTCTAGATCCGTTAGTTTTCTTTGGACATCTTTATGTGTTTCCAAAACTTTAACCAGTGCGTCTTTCATGGCAGCGTTCAGCGTCTCTGTCTCAGCTATCCGTGTTTCGGCCTCTATTAGCTTGTTTTCGAGTGTTTTAATTTTCTCAGTGTTGACGGACATACTTTGGTAGATTTCCGTCTTCATTTCTTTTAGCTCGGTTTTCATGTCTTTTTTAATTTCTTCCTTGAGTCTTTGAAAGTCCTGTTTGCTTTCTTTTCGGAATTCCCGCAGCTCCGTTTTGATCGCTTGTAGCATCTGGCTTACGTTTTCCTCGCAGTGCTGCTGTTCATCCATTTTCTTGTTTTCTTCTTTTATTTCACGTTTTATTTGACCTCTCGTTCTTGAGCCCCTTGTCATTCCAGCGTGGTTATTGTGATGCCGGTTTACCTTGAATTTAGAGGCTTTCTTGTTTGGTGCTGTCGGATCCTAAAGTTATGCGGCCATTGCAGTTACTCGCCGACCCGGAAGTCTAGTTTTCTAAATTCAAACAGAGGTTTGTTGGAGTGTTTCTGAACAGATCAGACAAAACAGAACTTGTTTAAATAAAAAGGTTTATTAAGAAAAAAGTTGTCATTCCAACATAAAAGCTTTGTTGTAACTACGAAACGTGGTGATCGCAGTGTCACGGTCTGACGTGGTTTTAAAAAAATATGCCAGAAAACTTTGAAAGGCACACATTAGATTTTTGTCTGACCTGAATCTGAACAAAAAAAGGCAACAAGTCAACAACAAGCGTAGAAATTAGACTTTACAGATGGTAGAAAGTGACACTGGGAAAGCTCAACTGGTTGAGTGGGAGCCCCATGTGTACATGGTTCAAAGTCTTCTCCATGGTTTCCATGAAAGATCACCTTTTTTATTGTCAAAACACTCAGTGTCTCCCTCCCCGGTGAAATCTGCTCTGGCAGTCAGCTGATCCCCGCTGAGTGAAACGGCTGCCAAGAACTGAGCCGTGAGCGGCAGCTCTCCTCTGTAGTCTTTGACAATGAGTGGCTCACATCCATCTCAGGAGTCAAACTGCTAATCAAAACAAAGGCATTAGCTATTCCTCGGCGGCGTGAAACCAAACGCTCCCGCTGACTTACAACCTTGCATCATAAGAAGATGTCAACATGTTTACACTCAGCATCCAGCTGCAGAAATCAAGTATTGCTAAACTCACAATAACGGTCAAGTCATTGACTCAATAATGGCTTCCTTTCAGCGCTGCCCTTTTCCAGTACTACTCCTGATACAGTGCTTTCCAATATTAATCCTCATACGATGACTTTGCTCATTGACTACTGGCAGTGATATGCAGGGAGTGGATAAGAGGGGGTTGAAGAGGTGATCTGACCATTATCCCTAAGCTACTCCTTTATTGTGGGCCGATCAAAGCAGTACTTAAGCTAGGCTGCTGGATACGTGCACGGCACAATGCTGTAGAGAAGGATACTCAAATACAAAACGAAAGGCTATCCATTAGTAGATGAAAGGTTGCTGGCCCAAATCATCAGATGCAGTTAAGAAGGGCTAATCAGGCCCCGAGCATTTTACCACGGTGTTATAGCAGCACTGGTTTAAAGCATGCTCTGTTTTAAAGGAAAGGTTTGACATTTTGAGGAAAACTATAAAAGAATTCAATGCAATCATTTGCTCAAGGATCAAGGAGATGATGTTTTCATAATATGGACTTAACGCAGATAATGAGAACTAGATGAGATTCAGAGTGGTAAAGCTGCAAACAGCTTTCCAGCATGACTATCTCCTACTTTAAATCTCCATACCTGTCATTTACACAAGCATGTGGGATTGTGCAGAAATTAATGTGTATTTCTAATGTACTAAAGGCGCACTATGTAACTTTTTCATGTTTTAAATCTTTTCCTTGAGCCAGTATGTGCTAATAACGTCACTCTTTACAGGGTTAATGAAAAGTCACTCAGCTCCATCTGCTGCTTGTGTCCAGAATACCGCGTTTGCAATTTCTGAGTTTCCGGTCCGGTGCCCTGAAGTCTCACAAAGTCACGTATGTCGCGAGGGTTAGGTTAGCCCAATGTGGCTAGCTGATATGCTAGCGCCAGACTGTTTTTAGCTCATGATTTCTGTATTTTTCGATCTCTCTGGAAAGCAGTGAAGGCTGAGGAGACATTTCAACAGTTAGATTTAGGTGTTTCTGAGTAAAGACAATGCTAATGTTTTTACGACAGTGATTTAAAACAGACACTAGGGGGTGCTGAAAACAAGCCAAAACTGCATCAGTTTAGTAGACTTATGTACAAACTTTATGCTACCAAAATCCAAAATCTTATAGTTGAAAGAACTCAGGCCACAAAAATTGTATTTTTTATATTTGAAAATGCAGGAATTATTTTACTGTGATTTTCTTTTATTTTCTCAACAATAGAGGAAACAATATTTATTAAAAAGAACAAGT
>SSNR01000008.1:2931695-2984259 GCA_006937965.1 Callopanchax toddi | reverse complement strand
CTCTCTTTGTGTGTGTGTGTGTGTGTGAGTATTTGTTTTGAAAAATTATAATAAAACACAATTTTCAAAAAAAAAAAAGTTCTCACTGACAACTTTTAACTGCTAATACAGGTTTAACAGCTAACTGGAATTTGATCCAAAATTTGATGAATGTTTTGGAAGGAACTGAAGAATATCATGTTAAAAAAAAAGAAACCAAACTTCTGTAGCTGCAGGCATATTTGGGATAAATGGTTATTTTAGCTCACTTATACAAACTTTTTGCAAACAAAAAAGTTGGTCAGAAGTAAAGAGTTTATGACAAATGTTCTGCTGTCATTGAAATGACAAAATACACTGATATTAGTTTTGGTCTACTGCTGAATAGTTAAACGATGACAGAATTAGCTAGAACAAAAACACCTTCAGATAAATTCCTGAAATTTCACCTGCTGCTTGTAACAAACAAAGAGTATAATAAATCTCCAGACTGTTTCACATAGTTTCACTTTACTTTTCATGAAACAGAAAGAAAGAAAGACGTTTGTTTTGTTTGGTTTAGCTGCTATTAGCTTAGGCTATCCAGCTAACTGTGGCCAACTCATCTGATGCAGCACATTAAGTGTATGGTTGTGGGGACCAGGTAAGTTATGTTTTTCTTTTCTTTTATCCTCTAACATGTCATAGTGTGAGCCATGTTTTCAGAAATAAAAGCAAACAAATGTTATTTTGAGTTGACCTAGCTAGCAACAGTTAGCTAGTGGCTAACATGCTAAAAGTCATCAGGTTCAAAGTTTAAACTACATGCAGAAACAAAATAACAGAATAATTTTCATCAGGCATGATGAAGACTACCATTCAGACAAGTATTTAATATGTCATTTAATAAATTGGCTCTTTAGTCAAATGATAAATAACTTCCACAAAATATGTGGACTTTATTGTACTCTTACACATATTTATTATTACAATCTAGGTTATTGTAACAGACAAAACCATAAAAATTACATAAAATATATTTGTAAGTGCTTCTCACTCATAAGGACAGCAACTATTTCAAAGCTTTAAATGTGTCTCCGTTTTGTTATACTGCTGTTTTCCAATCTTAACTTTAGAAGTATGGTGTAAATGTTTAAAATTTGAAGCCGTGTTGTGTTATGTCAAAGCCTATGACAAAGCCTATGTTTGCCTTAAGAACGTTCTAATGAAGGAATGTGAACTCCTGGTAGGACTGGTTTTACTCACTTCCTGGAAGTTGTTATGGTGTCTCCTAAGTTGGAGTTTACATTGATATGAACTTGATTCCTGTAGTTTCATTTCATTTTGTGTGAATTCTTGATAAACCTCCTAAACACTTGGTCTATTTTTCTTGTTATGGTTTATCTTTAATGTTTATTTTAGTGTTCAGGACTTTGGTCAATCCCTGTATTGTTTTAAAGTGATACATAAAGATTCTATGCTATGCCATGCTATAACTAGTCCCACAAATTAAAAATCATATGCTTTAACCTGCTTGTATGGTATTTAATATTTTCTATGCTATTTGCATTTTATATTGGGAGTTTGCGAGAACCATTTAAGAGCTTTAAACTTCATATAAACGTAGTTCGTTACTGACTGGGCGGTGAGAAGGAGTTCATATAAATGTCCGGTTCTCATCACTGCTTTAATGTGTCCTCTCAACTCTCAGGGCTGGTATAACATGTCTGCTCGTCACCTACACCACCAACGCTTACCCTGAAGAATACATCCCCTTAGTGTAAGTCAAACAAAAATATACTTCATTGTAAAGAAATATAGTATCTTCACTATTGTTGTAATCAAAGTGTAAACAGCCTTTCAGACAAGCTTAATTTGTTTTTTCTTTTAGTTAATTTTCATCTCTCAACAGCTTCGAGATAAAGAGTGTTGAGGTGTTGGTGGATGGGCAACCAGTGAGCCTGAGTCTGTGGGACACATCCGGATTTGATGACTATGACCAGCTGAGATACCAGTACTACTCAGATACAGTATGTTTTACCAGATTACTTGTGTGCACAAATGAATTAAAAATAAAAAATCTGAGAAATCACATGTACCTAAGTATTCACAACCTTTGCTCGGTACTCTGTTGATGCTCCTTTAGCAGCCATTACAGCCTCCAGTCTTTTTGAATCTTGGGTCACCTCTCTTTGGATAGTTTGGTCCAATCCTCTTTGCAGCTCCTCTCAGCTCCATCAGGCTGGATGGGAAGTGTTGGTGCAAACATTTTAAGATTTCTCCAGAGACGTTCAATGGGATTCAAGTCTGGGCTCTGGCTGGGACACTCAGAGTCGTCCTGAAGACACTCCTTTGATATCCTGGCTGTGTGCGAAGGTGGTTGTCCTGCTGATGAAGCGTGGCCCCAGTCTGAGGTCCAGAGCGCTCTGGAGCAGGTCTTCATTGCAGCATTCATCTTTCCGTCTATCCTAGTCTCCCAGTTCCTGCTGCTGAAAAACATTCCCACAGCATGATGCTGCCACCACCATGCTTCATCGTAGCTTCATCCAAACATGATGCCTGGCATTCACACCAAAGAGTTCAATCATTGTATCAGACCAGAGAATGTAGCTTTGGGGCTTCTGTCTGGACTCTTTACCATACAGGCCTGATTGCAGTTGGATTGCTGCAGAGATGGTTGTCCTTCTGGGAGGTTCTCCTCTCTCCACAGAGGAATGCTGGAGCTCTGGCAGAGTGACCATCCCTGACTACGACCCCGATCACTCAGTTTAGATGGTCAGCAGCTCTAGGAAGAGTCCTGGTGGTTTAGAACATCTTCCACTTTCAGATGTGGGCGGCCAATGAGCTCATTGGTACCTTCAAAGCAGCAGAAATGTTTCTGTAACCTTTGCAGATTGAGACAATCTTGTCTCTGAAGTCTACAGACAATTCCTTTGACTTCACGCTTGTGTAATAACCGAGAGCAAGGGCCCCGCCCCTCAAGGGACTTTACAAACAGGCAGGCAGAGAACGTGTTGCCATGGCAAATACAACTTTTTAATCATGAGGATGGGCTGACCGACAATCTGAACACTTTCCTCCTTGTTGACCGACCTGGATCACCAAGTCCTCTTTCCGGGCTTTGATGCAGAGACCCCAATCCGTGCGGTACCACCCCCACCGGACAGATACCAACGGCGTCGATTCCTCATGAGCCACCACACTGATGTTCTCAGCCCTCCGACCACCGAAGCTTCACTTCCAGGGCAAGGTGCCCGACATCAGTCACCCAGCTGGATCCAGCACGGGACAGAGACAAAGCAGCAGGCACCACTAGCTGGATCTATCTGGGAGGACACAAACTTCCGGTACTTCCACCTGAGATGACTTAAGCCCCGGACGAGTCAAGTCCCAAGCTCCTCCGAGTGGACGCTGCCACACCAACCCTGCGGAACGTCACAAAAGAACTCCCATGTTGCCAAACCGAAGCCCAACAAACACTTACCAAGTGCACATGAGAAGCCCAACACATGCCACCGAGCCGATCCACACTCAGGCGGAAATTACAACTCCCCAGCTGAGTCATCCTGATCCTACCGTGCGACCAAAATCCTGCTCCATTTAAGCAATGCCTGCCTCCCAGCGGCCCATAGGCTAACCACACAACAGCAAGTGGAACCAATCTACTACACTTGGTTTGACATGCACTGTCCACTGTGGGACCTTATATAGACCTTATCCACATCATGTCCAGTCAGGTGAACTGACCACAGGTTGATCCATTGAAGCTGCAGGAACATCTCAAGGATGATCAGTGGAAACAGGATGAACCTGAGCTCAGTTTTGGGCTTCTTGTCAAAGGCTGTGAATACTTACATGTACATGTGATTTCTCAGTTTTTTTATTTTATTTTAAAAAATGTGCAAAAATCTCCCAAAAACCTTTTTCATGGTGTCATTTTGGGGTGTTGTGTGTAGAATTTTTAGGGGAAAAATAATTTTAATCTATTTTGGAGTAAGGCTGCAACATAAGAAAATGGGGGAAAATGTTGAAAAAAATGCACTATGAATACTAGACAACGTCTCTCATCCCATACATGATGCTGTTGGAGAACTGGAGAGCTCCTTTAGCGACAGGCTGCTTCATCCTACATGCAGGAAGGAGCGTTATCGTAGGTCCTTCCTCCCAGCAGCTGTTAGGCTGTATCACTGCTCCCAACAAACTGCATACATGTTTACATCCCTGCTGTATTTGCACATTTTTTTAATGCACAAATGTTGTATATTAAATAGTATCACAGAAGCCTTCAAGCTTCTCATCAGCCTTTCAGTCTATTTGAAGAGAACAAACATGCTGCTGGACAGTCTGATATTGTGGTGTGTACCACCCTGAACCTGGACCAAGAGCTGACTGAGGAGTTCAGAAATATGTTTATAGACATCCATTTGAAAGATAAAGGCTTCAAGACCATCTCCAGGGGGCTTTATGTTCCTGTGAATTAGCTTTCACATTAAGATGCAAATAGGCTATTAGTGTCAAGCTTAAGGAAGTTTTCTATGTCAAATTTGTATCTGTTTTCTCAGGATGTGTTCCTGATTTGCTTTTCATTGGTTGATCCAGACTCCTATAAAGATGTTCGTACCAAGGTGAGAGGAGCCAACTTAAGTCATGTTTCCATGGCAGGGGTCGGTACGGTTTGGTTCGGGTCGGATCGCTATTTTGTCTGTTTCCAATGTAAAGCCGGTCAATACAACTGATCTGTACCGGTCCATGAATGGTCCTCTTGAGCTGGGAGTCCATAGAGCGGGTACGGTTAGGGCAGAGCTGTGGCGTTAAACAACACAGACCACTGATCACTGCTTGTGACAAGCAAAACAAACCCTGGAGTGCATTATTTTATTATTACTAAAGTGAGAAGTAAAAACAATCCGTCCTGTAACGCTGGACCCGGCTCCTAAGGTCTGGATCAGTGAGTGATCCCTTGCGGTCAGCAGCTGGACCCTGCCCGGTCTAGCTGCTGACCGCGAGGGATTCATTCATCGCCGCGGACTGCGGGTTTCCGCCTCCTCGGGTCTGGGTCTGTGAATCCCTCACGGTCTGTCCGACCCAGCAGGTCAAGCCGCGGACCGCGAGTGAATCACCGCGGCTGAACCCGGTGCCGCGACTCGACCGGCCGGGTCGGACCGCGAGGGATTCACGGACCCAGACCCGAGGAGGCGGAGACCTGCGGTCCGCAGCTCGACCAGCCGGGTCGGACCGCGAGTAAATCCAACTGCGGATTCACCACGGCTGAACCCGGTTCTGCGTCTCGGGTCTGTCGGCAGAGATCCGACCGCTGTTGTACACGAAAGTGATAAAATGCCAGCAAGTTACACCAGGTTTGATCACTTTCAGAGCTCCAAACATTCAGTGATCAGCTGTGTTCAGGACGAGCTACATGGATCAGTAAAAAAATGAAAGAGTTTTTAAAGAAGTTTCACAAAATGCAGCTGAAGGATTTGAGCAGACAGCAGAACAATGTCGGGCCAAGCTGGAGAAATTTAAATCCCCATATAAGGACAGCGCTGGTATGACGTGATGATACGCATTTAGGTTTAACCCCGCCTGCCGAGTGAGGGTCCAACAGCTGATGGAAACGCTCAACTGAAATAGCGGACCCGTACCGGACTACGAGGACCCTCCACCGAACCGTACCATACATCCCATGGAAACATGGCTTAAATGTTCAGAACTGCCTGGACTGATTATTTAATGTGACATGATTCAGTCTCCAGTTGGGAAAGAAACCTGATGTGTGTCTTTAGATCCAGATAGATCCTAGAGTCCTGAGCTTTTGTTTGGTTTGAACTTTGACTCCGATACCGCACGGTAGTCTTGTCACAAGCTCTAAAGAGGAAGATGACGAGGATGGCTGAGAAGCTGTTAGCTGGTTAGCAAGCTTGTCCTCTCTTTCTTCCAAGTCGCTGCATCAACTTGGAGCAGCTGACCCACTAGTAGGATCTCTGTAGCACCATGTGAAGGATATGTTTCATGGTATTTTTGGGTACTCTATTGCAAGTGGGGTAAATACTCAAACACCTGCTGCCTCATCGTCAAAATAGGAATTTCTATATTGAAAATGATATATACCACACTCCCCTAGTAGCAATACATAATGCAGTCATATGTACTTACTGGGGTACGTACAGGGTACTTTTAGGAGGATGCACAAGGTACTTCCAGGGGTGTGTACAGGGTACTTACTGGGGTCTGTATAGGGGATTTACTGGGGTATGCACAGGGTTCTGATTTTGGACTCCCTACCGTACAGTACCTCTCTACTCTAGAAAGTGTCAGATGTTTAGTATGTGAGTGTAGCGCCGGCAAAGGCGTTACTATCTCTGAATTCTGACCTCTGGGTCATCAATACAATAACTCATCTTTGTCCCAATAACTTGGATTAAAATGACTCTTTTATTATGTTGTAACCTGAATCAACATTCCTTCCAGTACTCGGTCGTGTCGGAAGACTCAGAAGATTTCCTTTAATTAATAATTAAACTTAAGGACTCTTTGATGTCTCATTCTAAAAAGACACTACCTTTAATCCACTGTCCAGAAATGTCTTAATATGATTAATTCATTTTCTTCCAGTATTAATGAATGTTGATGGTGCATCAGTATTATTTTATGTTCCTACTTTTGCTAAAAGGTTAAAGCATATTAATAATCCATCTAAGTTTGCCTGGGTTCCTTAATGACGAGAAGCACGTGACTTGGTAACTCCTTCCCATTGGGCCACGCGTCCAAAACTTTCCACGATCAGACTTCCTGCCTGGAAGCTACCGAGTTCAGCAGTTCTCGTTCAACCTACAACGAGAGAACACGGCCACCGTTTTTCTCCGCTACACGGTGGGCCTTGATGCCGACTGAACCGTTTGGGTCTTAGCCCCAAGCAGTCGAGGACAATTTCCCCGGCTCGAAGCCAGACACCATCCGTCTGCTTCTGTTCACCAGCCATGGGGAAAGCCTGTTAGCCTCTGCACCAGCCGATCATGGAGCCGCTGACCGACTCATCAGACACCTCCGTGCCTCGAGTGACTTCCCGTTCACCGGGGGCTAATCCGAGGCTTGTCAGACCAACGATCTCACCAACGAGCCTCCACCTCTCACGCCGAGGCGATCTGGAGCGGTTTCAGCGAGGTACCAACCCAATCTGGTAAAACCGAGGCTCTTGATAAATAACACTCCTTTCAACTTAGTCTCAGCTCCCCTCCTAACTAGCTCAGACTCCCTAGAGATAATTAATATCTCACGGGCTCTCGTCATTAACTCTCAGCTTAATAACATCAGAAGAAGCTCTTAAGATGCACCATCTACCTCATATCTGTCTGTTCGTTCAATCTGTTTCTTTAATAAAATAAGTGTAGTCTAAGTCTGCTTCTGGGTTATAACTTCCAAATATAACGTACGTAGGTCTTCCCTTTGAATCAAAAGAACCTAGATATCCTGCATAACAATTAGTTTAGTGAAGGTAGCTTGCATTGCCAGCATAAACCCGACAAAACTAAGCTAATAACCTTGCAGAAGTGTGTCCGTATTATAACAATAAAATCAGGTTATATTACGCTACATGAGTCACATTCTCATTCCTCCTGCTGCAGTGGTATCCAGAGGTGAGGCGCGTTTGCAGAAAGGTTCCAGTAATCCTGGTGGGCACCAACTTGGACCAGAGAGATGACGATGACATCAACCACCTTGATGGTTTGGCTCTTGCTGAAGAAATACGTGAGCTACATGGTAAATAGTCAATTACTTTTTCTTTTTTAAAGCATCTGGTTCACTACCCTTAGGGTACCACCCATTGTACTACATGTTAGTTCTGTACCTGCTACTAAATGTGTAAAGGGTCAGATCGGGCGGGGAATGGTACTGATCTACAGATCAGTATCTGAAGTGAGCTGAAGATTTACAGATATATTTTTACAGTCATATTAAAAGAATACTCATCTTTTTCTGAGTGGATCGGAGGCAAAATGTCAGACGGGTGCTGTGTGTAATTTAAGCGCTATTTCAGCCAAAAAACAACCTGCTTTACCCAGAAGCACTATCTCACCGTGACTATGCCAAGATGGAGGTTCCTACAGAGTCGACTAAAAGAAGAGTTCCTTTCTCGTATATGCCTCGTGGACTAGAAAAATGTGGCTTGTGGGGCAGATCTGTACCAATTCATTACCCCTACTGAAGTCTAATATAAGCCTCTAGCTTTCACTACAGATGCCTTTGGTTCTAATGCAAGGTTGTGCTTCCTCAATTTAATTGTGAAAAATCCCCCTAATTGTAAGTTTTACTAAATCTGAAACTACCAGCTCTTCACGAATGATTGTAGTGAATGTAATGATTGTTTAGTTGCTTACTTATAATAACTCAGCAAAACAATTACTCCTAAAATTCAGATTCTGAACTGGAGGATAAAAACAGAACAAGTTGAATGCATTCAAACTTTTTAATTGTAGCAGATTGAAGCCTACTGGCTGAAAACCCACAGACCTGCTTTTTAGGTTGTTGGCGATGAATACTTCTTTTTGAACAAAGTAACTTAATAGTTTAGAGAATAAAAACTCAATATTTTAACTACAATGTAATGAAACATTAACAAACAGCTGATTTGAAACTTTAAACTTTTATTTTGTATCCAGATGCAGTTAAATATGTGGAGTGCTCAGCGTTGACCCAGCAGGGTGTGAAGACGGTGTTTGAGACGGCCATCAGAGCCGCCCTGGACGCCAAAACCAATAAACCAAAGAGGAAATGCAACATATTATGATGTCAATCCACAGGGACTGAAAACCTGTCAGAACTCACCCTTATGGAGGAGTTAAATTAATAACAGACACTATAAATCAACTGTGTTCCAGCAAGTCGCTACAAGAATCTCTGCACCTGCTGTCTCCACGCCAACACCGCTAACAGAGCTTACACTAAAAACAAGTGAAGAAAAGAATGTTTGATCCAACCAAGAAGTTCAAATTAGACACAACCTGGGTCTGCTTTCTTCTCAATCATGACTCCTGATGTTTTTCTGGATGTTGCCTGTCAGGATTACAGCTCTGGATTCAACATGGCACTTCGAGAGAGATTGTTTGCATTTATTTATTCATGTATTTGCAGTGGAGTGCAGGCTGAATAAATTCTCATAAAATGATGTAATCATTGAAGTTTTGCTCTTTATTCTGGAACATCTTAAAGTGGTGGAGCAGCAGTAAGGCCACCTCTCTACTGCCCCCTGCTGCTGACTTTAGGATCCTTGTTTCCTTCACAACTTGATGATAAAAAGACATTTTAAAGCAATACTGAGCAGTTTTTAACACTTTAAGTTAGAGCATTAAAATTGATCTCAATGATTATTTAGTTAGAAACTTGACCAGTTTCATGTTTGACAGCACTCTGCTGCCCTCTACTGGCCAGATACCGCACTAGACGGTTTTGAGCCCCGGCCCGTACCTTCAAAGATGATGTCACTTTCTGCTTTACGGCAGAACCGGCAGAGAGAGAAAGATAGACTGTTTATGAACTTATAATATTTATACATTCAAAAGAAATATAAAAACAACAACTTGTCTGACAGATTATTAACTGAAAGCTGTCGCAGACTGGGCTGGAAAAAGTTCAGACATGAGATGATTTACGACAGTAAAAGTGAAACTTTTAATCGTAGCCTCCTACTGCCCCCTACTGGTTAAAAGTCGCTCAGTGCTGCTTTAATGAGTTTCTTAAACGTATAACTTTCTTCTGGGATTAATTACCGGTAAGTATTTTTCATTTGACTGATTTAAAAAACACAAAGTCTTTGAAGGATTTGAAGCAGTCAAATAATTTTACACTCGTTTCCAAAAATAAACAATAAATAGCTAAATTTATACAAGAAAATTTGGTTCAAAATGTGACAGCTTCATGATATTTCTAGATGGATGTTTGCAGAAATGATCAACATTTGAAGAACATCGAAGAACATCGAGTCTTTGAAGCAGTTGAGGGTTTTTACATGCACTTTCAATGGGCCAAGTAGATGGACACGCATACTTCATCCAAACAGGACTCGAGTCTACTATAAAATATTCACGTCTAATCTAGATTTATAATATAAAACATGACGTGTGAACGTGAGAAATTGTCAGTGGTCATATTTCCACCAGTCCTTGAACGCAGCAGTGGCTCAGACGTGGTGCAGCTGTTGCGTTCAGTGACGCAGTGTCCCGTCTGGAGCAGGGAGGGCGAAGTTTGACTCTGCATTGCAGCCCGAGCGCTGCTGCTGGAACACAACAATGGCGACTCCCAGCTCTAACAGCAACTCTACGAGCTCCAGCAACATCGTAGGGGCGTCGTCGCACCAGTTCCACCAACAGACACAAAGCAGCAGTATGCAAGGTAAGGCGGTGAAAGCTACTATGTTCAGGCGGAGGGGCTGGAATTAGGCGGAAAAGGTACCTTCTTGTTCCCCAAAGGAGAAAATGGTCAAGACAAACGCAATAATCAGTGTTTTCCGGTTAGAAATTTCAAAATAAAACATCGGTAGCTTTTGAGCGCTTCAAACTAATTAACAATGACATATTAATTAGCTAAAACAAATGATCGCTGTTATAATTTTATATAATGTAACTGAACATCATTGCCACTTGGTATATTTGTTATCTTCTAAACACAAATTTCGTTTGGTAACATATTTCAGTAACACTGACTATAAAAGCTAGAAAATAATTTATTGTTCAAGTCAATTAATCAAATCTTATTCGCTGAGCACCTTTTTTTTTAAATCAAAGTTTATTTCATTCAAATAAAAAAAATAAAATAAACAATAAGATATACATAACAAAAATCATATTTGAACAAAAAAGGAGCAGAATGAAGAAAAAAATGTTATTTATGCCCCCAATTAACAAAAGAGATTCTATACAATTTTCAAACACTTATGAACTCTGTCTTGTCCTCATTTCCAGATTTGATCATGATAATTGGTTTAATGTACTTTTTCAGATTTTTTCAGACTTGATAGATTTTTTTGTTTCCCTGTTAAGATTATTCCATAATTTAACACCATTTACAGACATACTCCATTCCTTAATTTTTATTCTAAATCTAGGTTTTGTAAACCAAATAAGATCATATAAAAACAATACGTTAATGTAAAAGATTAAACAGGTGGAAGGGACTGGAAGAACTGATTAGACACATTTTTTAAATGTCTTTAATGAGGAAACACCAGATGAGGGTGAAAAGTATTTAAATGCATGAAACTCAAAACAGGGATATTGAAATATAAAATACTTTCAAAAAGTGTTTAAACAAATGTAAAAGAGTTAAATAAGTAGTTAAAACAAACAGTTTTAGTTAAAGAGAATTGGTGGACCTGTTAAAAGTTATGAAAATATTTTAAACTGGTGCTTTTATTTTGAAGGTTTGTTTGCGCAATTTCCGTTCTCGCTTTAGCTTTGTGTGTTTGGCTTCGAATAACGTTCGGTTTCAAAGGCTACTGAATGTAGTCGTGTTGTGGAATTCAACCGGCTGGTCTGTCGTGACTCAGTAAATGTTTTTATCTTTCGAGTTGGTCTCTTCTTGCCAGTCTATAAAGTGTCACGTTGTAAAGATGCACTAAACCACTTTGTAGCGTCTCTTCCACCATTGTTGTTAGCATACTGATGCTAACAAGTAGCACACAGGGGCCTACTAACTTTGCCCACCGGGCCACCCTTCCCTTACAGTCCACCTGCGTCAATGTTTTAAAACAAGTTGGGTGTTTTACATTAATTTGTGACAGGGGGTCATCACCGTTAGCTGCTAATAACATGTAACATTCCAGCGTTAAATTAAATGCACTCTTTTTAAAGGATAAGGTTGTGTGTTAACTGGTTATCATTAAATGTCTTGCCAAGTTGAGTGTTTGGCTAATCGCCTTTTAGCTATCTCAGGGATCAATTATCGGACAGGAATACAGTTATGTTGACTAATGTTTGAAGTTTAAACTTTTTTATTGCTATTTTTATTAGTATATCTTACTTATCAGTGTATTTTCACATACGTTAATTTAAAATTGGGCACAAATTTCATGTGGTGTTTTAAAGCGGCAAGTCAGACGTCCTGTCCGATAATTGACCTGTTAGCTGTTTTTGACCTGATTTGATGTATGTCAGGCTCAAACAGCCAAATGTTCTTATTCTGTGATAGATACCAAATGTTTTATCTAAACCTTTCAGAGACCAACACCTGCTGGAGATGTCAAAATGAAACAGGTATTATTCACTTTCATTTTACAAGGTTTTAGTCATCTCTCTGAGGACCTTTCATTTGTTTGTGTTTTATTAGGCCTAATCTTGGCCAATAAACCTCTTCATTTATTTCCTATCCTCCCCCTTCATCGATCATTTTAATATTTTTTCACGCTTTTAATTTTATTTTTGTAAAACCTGCATTTGATCCACTCATATGCATGCTGATGTATATTTTTTCTTTCAGTTCCACATTAGATCAACTTGAAGTTGACACAGTAGACAGACCTTGTTCAATGAGACCCCAAAAAACAAACCAGTTGTGCATCAGTTCTTAGGATTTGTTTGTTGTGCTGCTGTTGTAGTGATTTGCCACCACAGAGCAGGAGCAGCCCAGAATCTGGGTCGTGTTTCACTGGCGTCACTTCTCACCTGTTTTAAAGTTTGTTTTGATAAAGTTCAGCCTCACGTCTGCTATTACTCCAACCTGATAAACCGGCATTACAGTGAAAAAGAAAGCAGCACATCCTCATAAAATCATCCACTTTATTCTAAGCTCTGATGCATTATGGGGATTATGGACACATTTGCTAAACCAGCAAATTGCAGAGGTAGTTTTCCCCCCCAGTTAATTCAAGCAGGAGCATTTCCTAACTTTAATCACATTAGACCACTTCCTTCCCACTTCTTATTTGCACTTCTTATTTGGCACCCTCCCATTTTAAATCAAATTAACTTGCTTAGCCTTATTTTTTGTGGCTCTAATGCAGTTTTCATTTTAGCTTATATCAACAGGAAATCAATCAGGTTGTGGAACAAAGGCTTAAGGTGTAACAGAAAAATGATCGTATGCTTCATGAGACATTTGTTCCACTAAGCAACATTTACAGAAACGAATGGGGAGACGTAAGAATTGCAGCAAAGTGGATTAAATGTATATTTGGGTTATTCCGAGGTGGCGTTCTATCAGTTACGTATTTACATCGAGGACCAGTGAGTGGGCGGGACTTTCAGCCCTACATCCTGAGTCCTCTGGTTTCAAAATGCAACCTGTAAACAGGTTGCCCTGGCTTCACTTTTCAACAATAGACAAGAAGTGAAGTTTTGCTGTAATTTGATGGAATAAAAACCATGAAGCTAGCAACGAGTGCCGATAAAATGGCGAGTTTAATCTGCCAGCTGATCAATGTTATCGTTTCAGACTCTAAACACGAGTTTTCACTCATCAGTTCAGGTCCATCAAGTCAGATGAATCAAAGCTTTCATCTGGAGTTGGCAAAACGTTTCAACGTCAAACACAGTTGCATGCAGAGCCACAGAATCTGGCGGTTCCTTCCCCACCTGGAGCACAGTAACCTGTCCTGTATTCCGCTTCCAGCACCGACCTTTTCAGACGTCACTCCTTCTTAACGACCCCCAACTCAAACAGGCCCTGAGAAAATGTAGTAAACATGTGTTTTCTTCACTTCAGGGTTTCAGATAAGCCTGTCTGGAGTGCCCCAAAGTAAGCATTAGACTTGCACACAAAGCACACTGACCTCTACTCTTGGTGGGTACACATCAGTAGTCCAAAGTGGTTCCCTTACGGTGTCCTGGTTAGGTCATGGCTTAGCCTGAGCATCCTGAGTACAGGTGACCACTGTGCACTACTGAGAGAGCCTGTGTGGTGTTCTGGTAGTCGGGGAGTCTGTCCACTGTTCACTGCTGTTAACTGTCACTCCGTTTAGAAATGGTCAACAAAGATTCCTCTGCACTGGGGGTCAAAGGTTAAGAGATGAGCTGGTTGGGCGGGACATGACAAAGAGTACCCAACACTTAGTGTCAGCACATTAAAGGAAAATAATCTGGAGACACACATCAACGGACTTACAGGTGATTTCACCTGAACCGTTAGCATTTAAAGGTACGTCTGATTTAATGAGTCTGACTGAAGTGCCGTCTGAGTGATGGGAACTCTTTGATATTCCAAGAGCACTGTAAGGGATTTCTCGGCCCTTTAGATCTGTTTCTGTGTTAAAGTTATAAATAATTATCTAGGGATGCTCGATATTGGCTTTTTCACCGATATCCGATATTGTCTAACTCTTAATTTCCAATACCGATATAAACCGATACCGATATAAGCGTGGTAGCCCTCATTAAAAAAAAGACAAACACAGTATTTAATGCAAGGTGTGCCAAATAAATAAAAATATCTCTAAAACTAAACATCAGATTTGTTATATTTTGATATTTTGGGAGAGAGGAGAAGTAGCCGAACAGTTTGATGTATAATATGTTCACGGTATGTAAAGGTCATGTGTGTCATCATTACCCAAACCGATACCGATATTGCCAATATTGGCCGATATTATCGAAAAACCGATACCCATCCCTATAATTATCACCTTATCTTCGTTATGCTGTTAGGTGTTCTTTTATCTGAAAAAGGCACAAAACGGCTTCTCTCAAGGAGATTTAGTCAACTGTGCAGACAGAAAAACCTCGATCAGGAGGTCTGCCAGAAAGACTTTGCCGTGTTTTGGCGGCAGGTACACGTCTCGCCATGGAACCAGGAAAACCCAATCAACAGTCTCATGCAGATCTGGCTGAGGGTGAAGACTTTTATCCATCCATCATTTTGTTTCTGCTTATTCAAGATCGAGTTGAGGAGGTAACAAGTCCAGGAGACATCCCTCCCCCAACAACACTCCCCAGTTCAGTCTGGAGGACCCCAAGGCGTTCCCAGACCAGAGAGGAAACATAATTTCTCTAGTGAGTCCTGGGTCTTCCTGGGGGCCTCCTTCCAGTGGTACATGCCTAGAACACCTCCAAAGGGAGGCGTCCTAATGAGATGCCTGAACCACCTCAGCTTGTATCCAAGATCTCGTTCTTTCAGTCACGATCCACATCTCACGACCAGGTGAGGGTAGGAGCAGAGACGTACCAGTAAATTGAGAGCTTTGCCTTTCGACTCTGCTCCCTCTTCACCACGATAGACCGGAGCCACACCCTCATTACTGACGACGTGTCAGTCCATCTCCCGCTCCTTTCTACCATCACCGCAGAACAAGACACCAAGACTCCACTTGAAGCAGGAACTCATTCCCAACCCGGAGAGCATTCCACTGTATTCCAGTCAAGATTCATGGTCAATATTATTATTGGTGTAAAGGTGTTTTAGTTTAAGGTGACGATAGACTTTGGTCTTAGCTGCATTCTGACTCACCGTTAGCTCAACAGTGCTATTTCTCTGAGCAGAGGCTGCTCTTGACTCGACAGTGGGTAAGATGTTTATAACTTTTACACAGAAACACTTCAGAATGTCTGAAAACCGCCTTTAAGGTTTGAGTCACGTCTCGATGAGGGAGTGGTTTTGAACAGGGAGCTCCAGCGTTTCCACCCTTCTCATTCCCACCAGTCCTTTCTAATTCATGTCACATAATGCATGTCTGGTTTTGAGATTGGGAACTTCGTACTACGAATGCCTGCTGGTGTTCAAAAAATGCATTTTGCTCTTCCTCGTCTTCCTCTGATCTTAAGACACCTTGAGATAACCCTAAATATGTCCATTATATGTTCTATTAGCTGTTAAATCAACCTACTTGACTCTATTGGAAGGTTGAACTTTTATTTCGTTTTGTGCACATGAAGGCTTATCTCAAGACAGAATTTGAGGCGAGGCGAGGATCTGATCAGACTTTGTGTAGAGCCTGTTTGCACCAGGTGTGGTGTGCACGTTGTGGCAATCTGGATCTCTTTCTTTTCCTGACAGGTAAACGTAAAGCTTTAAAGCTGAACTTCGCCAACCCTCCGGTGAAACCGACGTCGAGGCTCCCACTCAACCCCATGGTTCCTTCCTTCCAGAACCCTCACATGTGGGTAAAACACAAAGAAGTCACAGAACAGACGTGTTGTGTCGTAATCCTACATCATTTACACAACATAACTGGGCTTAAACTCGGAGTAACCCTGACACAGGGGACCGTTGTCCTCTGGGTTCATGAATCCTCAACCCTCCTGTTCTGCGTTCTGTAGAGAGCGCCTGCGGACGCACAGCATCGAGTCCTCGGGGAAGCTTAAGATCTCCCCGGAGCAGCACTGCGACTTCACTGCCGAGGATCTGAGAGACCTCGGGGAGATTGGCCGTGGGGCCTACGGCTCCGTCAACAAGATGGTCCACAAACCCACGGGCCAGATCATGGCCGTCAAGGTGACAACGTCTACCAACCTGATTTATAAGAGTTACCAAAGTGAATTTACTCATCGGTTAAGAGTACAGACCTTGAGAGTATACGTTTAAACAGAGTTATTAAAGGAATGGGCAATATTGTTGTGTTTTTGTGTTCAGCGGATTCGCTCCACGGTGGATGAGAAGGAGCAGAAGCAGCTGCTGATGGATCTCGACGTGGTGATGAGGAGTAGCGACTGTCCCTACATCGTCCAGTTCTACGGCGCCCTCTTCAGAGAGGTCCGTCTATTAAAAGTGTTTAAATGATTCACTTTGTTTCATCACCACAGAATCCAGTCGATCTTTTAACGTGACCTTTAACCTTCTGGTTTCAGGGTGACTGCTGGATTTGTATGGAGCTCATGTCTACCTCATTAGACAAATTCTACAGATACATATACTGCGCATTAGACGACGTCATTCCAGAGGAAATACTAGGCAAAATCACATTAGCTGTAAGCATTTGTCACGTTTTACATGTCAAGTTGTACGGAAGCGTATTGCATTCACCCGAAAAAAATAAAAAGCTCTGTTTTTCTGAATTAACGAGATAATTTTTTAAAAAATAAATGAAAACGGCTGTTTTTCTGAATTAACGAGATGATTTTTACAAAAATAAATAAAAACGGCTGTTTTTCCGAACTAACGAGATAACTTTGACAAAAATAAATAAAAACGGCTCTGTTTTTATGAATTAACAAGAAAATTTTTACAAAAATAAATAAAAAAGGCTTTTTCTGAATTAACGAGATAACTTTTACAAAATAAATAAAAACGGCTCGGTTTTTCTGAATTAACAAGATAATTTTTACAAAAATAAATAAAAACGGCTCGGTTTTTCTGAATTAATGAGATAACTTTTACAAAAATAAATAAAAACGGCTCGGTTTTTCTGAATTAACGAGATCATTTTTACAAAAATAAATAAAAACGGCTCGGTTTTTCTAAATTAACAAGAAAACTTTTACAAAAATAAATAAAACGGCTCTGTTTTTCTGAATTAACGAGATAATTTTTACAAAAATAAATAAAAACAGCTCTGTTTTTCTGAATTAACGAGATAACTTTTACAAAAATAAATAAAACGGCTCAGTTTTTCTGAATTAACGAGATAATTTTTACAAAAATAAATAAAAACAGCTCTGTTTTTCTGAATTAACGAGATAATTTTTACAAAAATAAATAAAAACGGCTCTGTTTTTCTGAATTAACTAGATAATTTTTACAAAAATAAATAAAAACGGCTCTGTTTTTCTGAATTAACGAGATAATTTTTACAAAAATAAATAAAAACGGCTCTGTTTTTCTGAATTAACGAGATAACGTTTACAAAAATAAATAAAACGGCTGTTTTTCTGAATTAACGTGATAATTTTTACAAAAATAAATAAAAACAGCTCTGTTTTTCTGAATTAACGAGATAATTTTTACAAAAATAAATAAAAACAGCTCTGTTTTTCTGAATTAACGAGATAACTTTTACAAAAATAAATAAAAACGGCTCTGTTTTTCTGAATTAACGAGATCATTTTTACAAAAATAAATAAAAACGGCTCTGTTTTTCTGAATTAACGAGATAATTTTTACAAAAATAAATAAAAACGGCTCTGTTTTTCTGAATTAACGAGATAATTTTTACAAAAATAAATAAAAACAGCTCTGTTTTTCTGAATTAACGAGATAACTTTTACAAAAATAAATAAAAACGGCTCTGTTTTTCTGAATTAACGAGATAATTTTTACAAAAATAAATAAAAACGGCTCTGTTTTTCTGAATTAACGAGATAATTTTTACAAAAATAAATAAAAACGGCTCTGTTTTTCTGAATTAACAAGATAATTTTTACAAAAATAAATAAAAACAGCTCTGTTTTTCTGAATTAACGAGATAACTTTTACAAAAATAAATAAAAACGGCTCTGTTTTTCTGAATTAACGAGATAATTTTTACAAAAATAAATAAAAACAGCTCTGTTTTTCTGAATTAACGAGATAATTTTTACAAAAATAAATAAAAACAGCTCTGTTTTTCTGAATTAACGAGATAATTTTTACAAAAATAAATAAAAACAGCTCTGTTTTTCTGAATTAACAAGATCATTTTTACAAAAATAAATAAAAACAGCTCTGTTTTTCTGAATTAACAAGATCATTTTTACAAAAATAAATAAAAACAGCTCTGTTTTTCTGAATTAACGAGATAATTTTTACAAAAATAAATAAAAACAGCTCTGTTTTTCTGAATTAACGAGATAATTTTTACAAAAATAAATAAAAACGGCTCTGTTTTTCTGAATTAACGAGATAACTTACAAAAATAAATAAAAACGGCTCTGTTTTTCTGAATTAACAAGATAACTTACAAAAATAAATAAAAACGGCTTGGTTTTTCTGAATTAAGAGATAATAATAGCCTAACCCTCTGCATGTTCTGTGGCAGGCTAAAATAAACTCAAACATGTCCCGTTTGTTGAGTTTAATTCACTTTTACTTCTCGTTAATTCAGAAAAACTGAGCCGTTTTTATTTATTTTTGTAAAAATTATCTCGTTAATTCAGAAAGACAGAGCATTTTATTTTTTTCGGGTGAATGCAATATGCTTCCGTACAAGTTGTGATTAGCATCAACAAAATAACTACGAGGTTTTGTTTTGTCTTCAGACTGTTAAAGCACTGAACCACTTAAAAGAAAATTTGAAAATAATTCACAGAGGTAAGTGGTTTTGTCTTCTAAGCCATAAACGTTGCCCAAATTTTTGTTGTTCTAAAGAAAAAAAGTCCTTTTGTCTCCGTAGACATCAAACCTTCCAACATTCTAATGGACCGAAGGGGGAATATCAAACTGTGTGATTTTGGCATCAGCGGTCAGCTGGTGGATTCCATAGCCAAGACTAGAGACGCAGGCTGCAGGCCTTATATGGCGGTAGGTGAATAACTGTCGTCTTTAGATAGCAAAGACGTATACTTTGAATATGTTTTCTATTATGAACTTTATCTGTGTGTTTTCAGCCTGAGAGGATAGACCCCAGTGCTTCCAGACAAGGTTATGATGTCCGGTCTGATGTCTGGAGCTTGGGAATCACTCTGGTGAGACCTGAAACCTTACCGTCTGTGGTGGTGTGGTTTGGCAGGTTGGGAACTGAAAGTGTTGTGCTTGCTTTCAGTACGAGCTGGCCACAGGACGATTTCCTTACCCCAAGTGGAATAGTGTTTTTGATCAGCTGACTCAAGTGGTGAAAGGAGAGCCTCCCCAGCTCAGCAACTCAGAAGAGAGGCAGTTCTCCCCCAAGTTTATCAACTTTGTTAACCTATGGTAGGAATCAGTTTTCATTCAGAATATTGGGTTCCAGCTAGACACGGAGCCACTTGGTCTCCTGGAATTTGCCACTTTTTGTGTAATTTTCATGTTAATATTATATTTACAGTCATTTCATTTTTTTCTGTCCAGCCTTACAAAGGATGAGTCAAAGAGGCCAAAGTACAAAGAGCTTCTGGTGAGTTTCACTAGTGATCAGAAGGGAGGTGTGGCTTCGAGTCTGACATAAGTCACAAAAACAAAAGACTCATTTCTTGACTTGGACTCACCCTCTAAAGACTCTGGACTTGGACTCACCCTCTAAAGACTCTGGACTTGGACTCACCCTCTAAAGACTCTGGACTTGGACTCACCCTCTTAGGACTCTGGACTTGGACTCACCCTCTTAGGACTCTGGACTTGGACTCACCCTCTAAAGACTCTGGACTTGGACTCACCCTCTAAAGACTCTGGACTTGGACTCACCCTCTAAAGACTCTGGACTTGGACTCACCCTCTTAAGACTCTGGACTTGGACTCACCCTCTTAGGACTCTGGACTTGGACTCACCCTCTAAAGACTCTGGACTTGGACTCACCCACTAAAGACTCTGGACTTGGACTTTGGGGTTGGGACTTGGGTTTCGTGAAGTCTTTTTCGCGGGTCATCAGAGATGAAACGGCTGCTTGACCAATCCAGTGTTTTCAGTTCCAGTGAGCTACGTATGACATCTGGTAGCTTTTTATATAAAGATAAATGTTCTGCTATGGAGAGCCAAAAGTGACACAATTTGTTAAATAAATAAAGCATTAAATAATTGTTTAAGTGTGTCAAATATTTTAATGTCATTAGTTATTTAAAATAAATATCTAAATGTGCCATAAATGAAAATATTTAATTTATTAAAAACTTCATGACTTGATTATTTCGTGATCTGTGTTGCTGCACACCATGAATTAATTTAATCTTGTTTAGGTTTAAAATATCTCACTAAGTCCAGAGACGACGTCATCATAGGAGCCGCCATGTTTATCAGCCTTAGCCCCGCCCACTGACTTTGATGGATGCCTTTGACAGATTTAATTCATGATGTGAAGCAAAACAGAAACAGACCATGAAATAATTAAAATTTTTATAAAATATTTAAACAAAATAATTTATTTACTTAAACATTTATTTATGAATTTAAATAATGACACAATAAAATAATAATTTATTGCTTTTTAAAATTTATTTTATGTTTCATATATTGAGTTGTGTCACTTTTGGCTCACCATATTCTGGAAGCATTTAAGATAAACAGACTGAACAATAGTTTACCTGATCCTTAGACTCACCTGGAGTCATACGCGTACATGAGAGCGTGCACAGATATGACGGCAGAGAGCAGCTTTTAACAGGTGACGTTAGAAACAGCTGGTTGGTTTTTTTTAAACTTGAAGAATCGATTAAATGTGTGATGTAATAAAGTGGATATCTGCAGCCACAGGAACCAATAGGGTAACTTTCTGACTTCACTGCTATAAATCAGCCTGAATGTTTCTGTTTTTCCTCAGAAACACTCGTTTATTCTGATGTACGAGGAGCGCTTCGTGGACGTTCCCAGTTACGTGTGTCGCATCCTGGATCAGATCCCCTCCTCGCCCGTCTCTCCCATGTACGTCGACTGACGCCATGAAGGGTTTGGTTTCCTTTCATTTGCAGTCGGCGGTACACCCAGCTGTTAGCAACGCTTTTGTCATCTCAGCCGCCACAGCTGGATCATCCGTCGATCACACGGTCCAAAGACCAGAAACGAGTCCAAGTAGTTGCGTGCAATGAAACAAAAATAAAGAAACCAACATTTCCTGCTCCCATTACCTCATTTAAAATATCACCTTCCACCAACTGCCAGAAAAACTTGAAGTAATGTTGTCTTAGTAAAATGCAATTCTTCTTTTTAAAAAAACACGTTAGTTTATGGAGTATATATACTTGAAGTGATTCACAAAAATATAATCCACCAAATAAGAAGCTGATGATGTTGAACAAACTGCAGCCTAATGGGTTGTGTTGTATGCATACTGTCAGTGTGTTCACTTCTAAACCGTCGACATGTACAGGTGAATGCTGATAGACTTTAAACACGTGTTGTTGTGAGCACCTTCACACATCAGAAACCAATAATAAGTATGCAAAGTGTTTATTCCTGGAAAAGCTCATGGATTCGGTTTGTGTGGCTTTAGTTCATCTTTGTTTTCGATATGCAATCCGTGAGAGCTCGTCTTAACTCTGATTGGGATGTTTCTCACATCGGAGGGTGTCTCAGGTCATCTGGTTCAAGTCACAGATCTACGAAAGCTGTTCTCCAAACCCCCTCTGCTGCTGATTCACCTCGAACTCTAGTCTTTGACTCGGACACTGGAGGAGCTCAGGTCAGATTTTATTTAAACAGATCAGAGCCGAAAGAATCAAATCATTTCATCAGCCTTGACTCAGATTTATGTGATGCTGAATAGTCTTTAATTTATGACTATAAAACGTTAAAAACAGAACTCTTTGGTTTTTTAAAAGGGAGCAAGTTAGAACATATTTGACAAAATACAATTTGCATAATAAAATATGTTGCCTTTTTTAAAACTTTTTATTTCATATGTGTGTGTTCACAATAAGTTTCTGTTTAATAGCTTAAAACATTTTCTCATTTTAACCCGCTGGTATTTATAAACTACCAAATAAATGGATAAACACACCTGGTCCAGAGATTTATCATAATTCAGATGTTTCTGAGTATGATGATGTAACAGCGCCACCTAGAGGGGAAAAAAAAACTGAGGAGGAAGATTGTTTTTTGTTTCCCAGATTTGAAATTAAAGTTTAATGTTACTGTTTTCAAAACAAAGTCAAAATGTCACAAAATTTTAAAATATTTTCTAAATATAGATACAATTTTGAGGAAAAAGTGAAATGGCTGTTTTCCAACTGATGTTAAAAGGTTGAGAAGATGAAATGGAAAGTAAAAATAAAAGTAAAATTGTCAATATTCCAAAATATAGTTGAAATGTGGAGACATTTTTAACGTTATTTCCAGGTTAAAGTCAAAATGTTGAGAAAAAAAGCAGAAAAAAAATTATTTCCAGAAAAAAGTTTCAATGTGGAGAACAGTAAAAATGTAGAGAAATAAAACATTGTTTCCAGAAGAAATAAGAAAAAAAGTAATTTTTATATTTTAAAATAATTACAACTCAAACCAGCACAGGTGCAAAGACCCATAATGCTTTGTGTTAATGAACTACAAAGACCTAATAATACAGAATGGATTTTAATAATATAAAAAATTCTACTTTATTCTGGAAAAAATAAAACATTTGTTTAAATGAAATCAGTTGTTGGGTTTTAGCTAACAGTATCTACATTTGGCTGCAACTGAAAACTCTGTTTATTGTACTAAAATTTAGGGATGTGCCGATACCACTTTTTTCAAAACCGATCCGATACCGATGCTTAAATCTGAGTACTCGCCGATACCGACTACCGATACTTCTACCACACAAAAAAATGCAACAAATTAGAATACAGGTTTTACTATTTTCTTCTCTGCTTTTGACAACAAATAACTGAGTTAGATAAAAAAATAAAATATATTAAAAATGATCACAAAACTAAAATATAAGGTGAAAAATAACCATTTTCTGTGATTTCACAGTGAAATTATTGCAGTTTTCCACATTTTAACCAAATAAAATGAACTATTTGGCACCATCTCCAGCTCTCAACCCACACTGTTCCTCTTTAGCTCAATAGCTCCCCCTAGTGTTCAATATAGGAAACTACAACAGAAATCACAAGTCACAGACAGTAAAGCCACTGGTATCGGTTCCTGGTATCGGGTAACTTTAACTGATACTGGTATCGGTATCGGGCCGATACCAGTATCGGTATCGGTACATCCCTACTAAAAATATCTGTTTGGTCAAAACCGATGGAATAATATTAGTAAATTATACTTTTAAGATTTTTATTAAATGTTTTTGATGAGCAGGGATTTATTTAGACTTGATGAATAATCGGCTTCAGGCAGGAAGATTCTTAGATGTGTGACTGGAACAAAGTGGCGGCACACAAGAGGAACCAACTGGAGCTTTCCCAACGCTACATGGTGTAAAGTTACTTCATGTCCACAGATGTACATAAATAATGTATATAGTCATCCCAATCAGCTGTTCCTGGTATGTTTTGCTCAGATGTTACAGTTAATTCCTGAACAGGGTCATTGAAACTATTTTATTTGCGGAATAAGCGCTAAGCAGGAAGCAGACTTGTTCAGATTTCCCCCGAAGACGAACCGTTTTTCCGCGGTTGTCGTGTTCATAGTTCTATGAACGGCAGCAGACTCTTTAGTTTTCACTACGACCTGACAGGGGGCGATAATGAGCTGATTTGCTTTTCAAAACACGAGAAGAAGAATAAAGTAACTTCTTACCAGGAATCAGACAGTTTTTATGTCCTTGTGGTTCCTGACAGATTAGTTATTTATTCAGATGTTAAAAACAAGTCTCGCTCAGTATTTACCAAAAAAGCCCAAGAGACCCTCGTAAACGAGTGCGCTGAAGAAATGTACGTCACTGCAGGAAGTATGAACATGTTTAGCAGCCTGTCACAGAAACACAAACCCACCATAGTCCAAAACTGGTCCTGATGGGAATTCCTGTTAAAAACTAAATGGAAGAACTCAACATGCTGCTCTCCACCATCTCCTCGTGTAGTTACTGCCTTCTGACCCACCAGGAACTCCGCATGCTCCTCAGTCATTCAGCATGTCTCTTTGGCCTGCGCTGATGATGATGATGATGATGATGATGATGTATTTTCACAAGTTTTAAACCAGGATTTCATCTCCAAGCCCAGGATGTGTTGCTGTTACTGTTAGCATCCACCTGATGGTATGGGCCATGTTTCCCAGCAGGCTGAGAGCTGAAGGTCATGGAGTTAGCTACTAAACCAAACTCTGGAATCCTGTAGAGACAGATGCATTATGGGATACATTTCTGTTGTTGGTTGATCACCTTTTACACTCTCAAACTGCATGAAACCTGTTTGTTTAAAGACCAGACGATGTGTTACACGGCGCTCAGATTTACGTACAGATGGGAATCAGTTAGGCTTCACCTGCTGCTGAAGGTTTGGGCTTCAAGCCGACACCTCGCTGGTCTGCGACTGTCGACAAATTGTGAACGGCCTCCATGAGAGTTTTCAAAATGTTTACGTGGATTTTTGACTTCTTAGCGTGGGTCTGTAAATTGTCTCAGAGTTGTTCCAGGCGGGTAGAACCCGTCTAGAACTCTTCTCAGTTTAGTTTCTGTGAGGTGCACCAGGGTCGGTGACCAAAGTGTTAGTAAGATGAAGCTGTGAACAATCGGGACATAATTAGGACACTTTGGGACCTTTTGCAGTTGCATCCTATGCCAAACTGATTCATGCTTATATAAAACTTACAAAAAAATGATCTAATTCAGCCAGAATGGGATCAAGTTTGTGCCATAAAGGGTCAACCGAAAATTCCAGTCACACAAAATAAACCAAAATAAAGCAAACAAGAAAAACATTTCAGAAGCTACAGTTTGAAATTCAAAGGCAAATAAATAAAATAAAAATCATTCTTAAAACAAACTAATTCATAAGTAGTTATTCATATTTCTAAAAACTTAACAATTCAAAAAAAAAAATCTGCGTTACTCAGACCATTTAGGCTTTTATTCTGAAGGGCACATTTTGCATCTCCTCTAGGTTTTTTACTTTTCAAAGAAACTCTCAGTAGGAGGGGCTTCAATCTCATTGGTTAAGAGGGTTTGGAGTAGGTGGCTCTGTTGTTTGCCATATGTATTGGAGCAAACTAACCAATTGGATCGAAGCACTGAAAAGCCCCTCCCACTCAGACTCTTTCAAAAGCAAAAACTTAAAGCAGAACCAAAACATGCCCTTCAGAATAAAAGCCTGAATGGGCTGAGAAATGTGGAACTGAGAACAAAAAACAACAAAGGAATAACATATGAACTGTTATGAAGTAAATATTAAGTATTTTGTTTAGGAATATATATATATTTACCTATGAATTACTTTGTTTTGTTTCGAGAGTGATTTTTTGTTTTTGAGTTGATTTATTTGGGTACATCTTGTGTGTGACTGTGTTTTTTGGTTAATTCTTTTAGCACAAATCTTATCCAGTAACTCCAACTGAAAATTTGCACAATTTTGACTCCAGTTAGTCGCAGGTCAATGAGGTGGTGATTTTACTTCCAGACACCGAGGTTTACGTCGGATTGAGACAAAAATAAATTTCCTAACATAGTTTTTTAATGGTCTGAATGTCAGCGGCGTTGAATTAGATTTAGCTTTGTGACATCAAATCAGAGGATCCTCCACTAAACACAGACAAGTTAAAAGTTATTACTTGTCAGGAAATCTGGTTTTCTCCAGTGTTAAATGATTTTTTCATTTATGTTAAAAAGCTTTATTGACACAATCAGCTGTTTCCATGATGTCATGGATTCAGAGTCTCTACAGGCATCATTCAGTAAAACAGCTGTTCTACGAAGGCCGACGTCTGTTTTTTTCCTTGTTTTGGTCGTTGGGATGTGTTTCCAGGAAGCTAACTTACCGCTGGTGAATCTCCAGGGTACATGATGTAAAAATTGCAATTTAATAGAATATTCATATTAGAGTATAAGATGATATTAAGGGCAGTGAATATTATGATGTATCTTTATCAAAGGTTACAAATAAAGTTCAGATGAAAACAACTGTTGTGTTTCTTGTGAATTTGATATAAATAAAGAGAAACTCGACGTTTATTTTGCTGTGATCATTTTATTGCTCGCCTTTCAGTTTATATAGAGACGCCGACAGGATACAGTTTTTTTTACATTAGTAAGGCAAGTCGGTGGCCAAGCAACATGGAAGCTTCTGTCTGATGTAATCTATACATTTACCATTTAAAAAGGTCAAAATAACCCAAGTGGATTCAGAATACAGTGAAGTCTCAAAGCAACAAAGTCATAATGGTGCCGCCAAACCAAATAATCCATAAAAAGCAGTAACACAGGTGGCTGGTTATTAGAAAAATGTTTTCGAATCGATGAACACTTTCACATTTGGTCAGTAAATCTATGAACATTCTGTGGCTTTAAAAGAACCAAAAAAGGCAAAAACAAAAGCATGGCTGACGTCGCCGTAAAGCTCTTCTATACAATCTGTAGGAGGGAAAAGAACGGAGCGGTTACCTTTATTTAATACAGGGGCGTCGGACTCGTTTTCATATCGGACCACGTCAACATCACGACTGTCCTCAAAGGGCCGGATGTGACAGAATGTATTGACAAAACTACCCGGTTCTAAAACAGTTGTAAATATTCATAAATTGCTAAATGGCACTATAGAAATAAAAAGCCAGTTCCTTCATTCGCTCAATGGTGCAACTGGTTTTTTCTTCTAGCAGCACAAACGGGTATTTGGCTTCCCATCATTGGTTACATTTTCTACCTTCAGCATCTTTTTGTCTTTTCTTGAGCATTTTGGGAAAACTTGTATATTTCTCAACTTACTAAAACTCTGCTTCAGTTAAAAAATCAATATGACAACACTACCCTCTGGTGGCAGGGCGTGGCATTGCACATGGTAGAAAGTACTTCTGGTTACTGCATGTGAGAGCAGCTTCTTTGGTTTGGCAATCTTTTAATCTCTGGAGGGCCGCATAAATAGCTACGGCGGGCCGGATTTGGCTCCCGGGCCTTGAGTTTGACACATGTGCTTTAATATGACCAGAAAATGGTTTTAGAGTCAGAGCTAAGAGTTTAGAAAGAGGCTCAAAATATGTGGGAGATGTTCACACTGCAGGCTGAAATGACCCAAATGTCAGTCTGAACAGCAAAATCCAATTCATTCAGATCTGACGCCAAAAAATTAGACATCTGATGTTTTTAAAAGTGACCTCAGTCTGAACAGTCGAGTCACATTTCATTAGATCAAAAACGTGATGAATCTGCACCAGAGGAGCACTTTGAGACCTGAATGCTAACATGTAGCATCCATATTTACTTCAGTAAATACAGCAAACGGCGTCACGTACAGCGCCTTCTGCACATCGCTTCAGAATCATTAACTGTTTACACTAAAAGCACAAATACATCAAATCTCCGTAAAACATTGAGCGTTAAGAGCTGCAGTGTGAACATAGCCTTAGCTGTATGAACCTAGACTGTTTAGTTTGTTTAAACCGAATAACATTTGAATTACTACGCTACTGTAGCAGCAGCATAAACACAGTAAGGTCGGTTTACTAACAGGTAACACAGCATTCTAACACATCGGGATGATTTTTTTAAGCAGGAGTTCTTTAAAGGCTGCTAATTTGTCACCAATCTGCAGAAGTGTCTCTCATGATCTGAGTATTGCTCCGGTCAGCTACTTCCTGTTTCTAGAGACTCCACCCACTTTGAGTGATGTCCCTGGTGGACGTGGTCCTACACTCTAAAAAGTAAAACCCTCATTTACTTACATTTTTGGGCGTAACATTTTTACACTCAAGAATTTTGAGTAGATTGGAGACAATTATATTGATAAAGTTGGCTTTTACTTAATATAATTGTCTCCAATCTACTCAAAATTCTTGAGTGTAAAATGTTACACCCAAAAATTTAAGTAAATGATGGTTTTATTTTGTAGAGTGTACACCCATGTCTTGTTTAGGATCACGGTCAGCTGGTGCTCATCGATCGAGGTACACCTGGACAGGTTGTTAAGGTCACACTACAACTTTTCACACACACACCCGTTGGGCTGATTAAGAGTCTCCAGCTGACCTATCATACATGTTTTTGGTCTGTTGGAGGAAACTACTCAGAAGGCAGTGAGCTAAACGTTAAGTATGATGGGTCTACGTTGGGTTTGAGGATGCTGAGCTAGTCAAATGTTTTTAAAAGTTCAGCAGATTGTGACAAAGTCATGGCAACAACAGTCGTGATACCCGTAATTCATAGCTGCGTCCTGCGTGGCCTGAGAGAGTCGTGGGAATCGTCCGCTGATGGATGGAACTTGGTGACGGAGCATCTTTGGAAAAATAGCTGGGAAAACCTTAGTGGCAGTGTGTTTTGGTGTCATGACTGCCCTCAGAAATTTACAGCAATCTAACAATCAGTTCTAATAATCAGCTGTGTGAAGGTGGCCTGAAACATTAATTAGCATAATGCTAAAATAAACAAAAGTATTCACGCTAGTTTAAAACTACAGAAAGTGATGGATTGTTTTAAACTGGAGGGAGAAAAAGTTTAAATGAATTAGAAGTTCTGCTGGGCACATTTGTGTTTAGCGCTATGCTAGCTGTTAGCATTGTGGAATTTATTCTCCGTTTACAGCTGATGCTTAAAAGTAGACTGATTTAAAAAGTTGTACCATTCATTTTCATGTAACTTTTAAGTCTCCTGTGGTGGACGTTAAGACTGTTCAAATGTTTTGGTCTTCACAGTTCAAATCTGGACAATAACCTTCCAATTCACAAGAGTTTGGAATGGACATTTCCCATTTATATGACGGTTTAAGGAAAATAAATATAAGAAAACATGATTTTCTAAAATGGTTGGGGAAAAAGAAGTAGTGGTCAAAAACAAGTAAAAATGGCCCCATATCCTGTTAAATACATAAGGCCCCATTCACTAGTAAAGCCAGTCAGTGTAAATACGCAGTCAAGTATAAATACAAATAAAAAATAAATTACTGATTGGCCAAAAATATTGTGAGGACAAAAATGAGAAATCTAAAATAATGTTCTTTAAAACACCGGACTCGTATAAGAACTTTTAAAGGAATATTTGTAAAAAACTTTAAGGAATATTTAGTACAAAATTTTAATTTTTTGTATAGAAACAACTGTAGTAAAAGTATTCTGCAAATAAGGCACAGTTTGTGTGCTGATTTATATCAATAAGAAAATATTTTTCTGAACGTCTTCTTGTGGGTTAATACATCAAATATTAAAAATGGTCTTGGACAAAAAAGTTGCCTAAAAGTTTAACAAAACGTTCCTAAGCACACATTCTAAGCTCAAGCAGTTTGTGATAATAGTGTATTAAGTGCAACGTGAGTTTTATATATCAGGTGGGCCAAAATAATAAAAAGAAGGGTCAGAATTTAACACCAGACAGTTCACAAATCCTTTGATATAAATTTAGGAAGTTTTCTCGTGCTTCAGCGTACGGATGCTCCACTTGTTTGTGTGGAATCAAGTTTTGGATTTTGTCCTAACTGGTTTTGTTTGAAGTGGTTGATTGGACCCATGTTTGTGGATGTTCTCTCTGACTCTCACCTTTTTATCCTGAAAATAACTTATTCCAGCAACACGGAGCAACAACTCATACAAGCTGCAGAACACAACACTTAAACGATGTGGTTCATAAAAAAAGGACGAATGGAATCACAAAGTCTGGACCGCGATCCAACGGACTATAGTGCGTGGGATTACCTAAGCGGGAAAGTCTAGGAACTGAATTAAAACGAGCTGAAATCAGGGTTCCCGCGGGGGACAAAAAAATGTCTAAAATTTCAAACGTTAATCTTTAGGCCTAAAAAACTTCTAAAAAACGCCCAGATTATCGTCTAATGTCTAAAATTTAATTAGGTCAAGTCTAAAATTTTATTCCTGACAATTGTTGGTCAAATACGCTAAGTAAAACTCCGTATTCTGAAGTTTTTTTACTTTCTGATATCTGGAAGCCAGTTGCGGTACCGCGAATCACACCAAGAAGAAGACCGGAAATGCTTAGTTAGCTCGCCAGATGACCAGTGGGCTAGCGTGTTGTTCGCGGTCCTTCTTGGATATGTCGACTGCTTGTCGTTAAGAGATGGAAAAGTGTGTTTTCAACGCGGCGTGGCTCGTCAATGGCGAGTTTTGCAGTTGACTGGAAGCGCTCCCAGGTAATAAATTCGAAGCTCGCTGCAAGAGAAACCTCAAGTTGGGGACCTTGGGTGTTAAAGCGGTTAAATCCCACGCCAAGGCGGAGAAACATCGATTGACCATGAAAATTCTTCAGCGAGCACAAGCCTTATTTGCCTTCCTATTTGTGTCTTCTTGGTCTACAATTTCATACAGAACGGTCTAAAATTGGTCTAAAATTAACCCTGTGAGATATAGACGTCAACTGGGTCGAAGAGCTGTCTGCAAGGAAAATGGGTCCAATCGACCACCTAGTGAAATCTAGTGTGACAAGGTCTAGAACTACATTTATTTAGAACGTCTGTATGTTGAAACAAGAACATTTTCCAAAGTATTTTTAAACTAGCTGGCGTTATCGTCTGACCCATTTCCTCCCACACTTGATATGACACATACATCAAATATTTACATCAAATAATTACATTAAACACTCCATATGGTTGTTTGTAAGTAATTCAAACCTACTTGTTTACCTTAGTATCCTAATTTATCCTTATAATTTTTTATTTTTTTGCCAGTATCATAGACCCAGATGGTTTATTATGACTGGTCAACTCTGTCTTCAAGTCAAACTGGTGTAACACTCGTAGTTCTGTACAGGGAAATATAGTGTTGACCGTCAGACTTCAACAGAAGTAGTCCACATTGAAGAATCATGTCAAAAAGCACCTGGTTGTTGGTTATGATGATAAAACAGTAAAATTAAGATTCAGTTATGTGGTTCAATCTCTAGGTGTCTACAAAACCTGTCTCTGTATTACAGCAAGGAGAAGAACACTTGAACTGAACTAGTAAAAGGAGTTCTTTGGTATTCTAGCTAGTACCGGTAACTAGTCCTTTGGTGGTAGTGTTGCTTTCACCAGTGCTCCAGTTGAAGGTCCATGGCAGAGTTCAAGTTAATGTCTGTGGCATCCAGGAACTCTGCGTTAAAGATGCTGGGAACACTGGACTGAGCGTCGCTGTAGGCGGTGGCAGAGCTGGGAGGTGTCAGTTCCAGCCACTCCATCATTTCCCACGGCGTCTCGCTGTAGGTCATGCTGACCATCCCTTGGACTTCGGGGACAGCCTTACTGCTAATGGGTGACAGAGGGTTGTCTATCAGGTCCCTGTTGGTCAGAGCTTTGTCTGGTTGGGGATGGTGAGGGTGGCAGTGGTGGCTGCTGTACTCTTCAGGATTCCTGTTCCCTTCGTTTTTCTGGAGCTCGTTCTCTGCCGCCATTTTAAGAGAGGCCATCTCCCCTACCCGCTCCACAGGACTGCTCAGCAGAGTCTGCAGGTGGCTCTCGGTGATGTGATTGGCTGCATAGTCGTAAGGGAGCTGACCGGGGGACAAGTACTCGAAGTGCCGGTGGAACCATGGAACGAGGAGGCCGGGACACCCTGGGGACACAGTAATGTGAGGCACAACTTTGGTTACAGAAGACCTCTCCCTCTCTTCTCTGGCGTTAGCGGGCATCTCTTGAGGAGAAAGAGGAGAGGAGGGAGTGTCACACTAGGTACTGGGACTGGATGTCAATGTGTCTGGTAAGACCGATTGACCAGAACCCAACCAAACATACCGTGGGACAATATGGAGAATGTTTCCAGCTCTGAAAGCGAGTCTAAAATATAGATGTGCCTTAATTTAAAGGAATGTTCTTGCCTTTTTTATGCAAGTCAACATCCTAGTTAAGTAAAAGTAGAATTAACTGATTACTTCCACAAAAACTGTTTTATTATTTTGATGATGTGGATATTAAAGCCACTGCTAACTATTTAATCTCTTTGTGCAGCTGGACTGAAGCAACAGATATCTCCTTTATTGCCACTCTTCTTTAAAATGACTGAAAATTTGGAAACTGGAAACACGCCACTGGAGACATGTGACCATAAATACACCACTAGAAACACGCTAATGGAAACACGCCAATGGAAACACGCCACTGGAGACATGTGACCATAAATACACCACTAGAAACACGCTAATGGAAACACGCCAATGGAAACACGCCACAGGAGATATGTGACCATAAATACACCACTAGAAACACGCTAATGGAAACACGCCAATGGAAACACGCCACAGGAGACATGTGACCATAAATACACCACTAGAAACATGCTAATGGAAACACGCCAATGGAGACATGACCAGAAAAACACCACTGAAAACATGTCAATGGAAACACGCCAATGGAGACATGTGACCATAAATACACCACTATAAACACTCTAATGGAAACATGCCAATGGAAACACACCACTGGAGACATGTGACCATCAATACACCACTAGAAACATGCTAATGGAAACACGCCAATGGAGACATGACCAGAAAAACACCACTGAAAACACGCCAATGGAAACACACCAATGGAGACATGACCAGAAAAACACCACTGGAAACACGCCAATGGAAACACACCAATGGAAACATGCCAATGGAGACATGTGACCATAAATACACCACTAGAAACACGCTAATGAAGACATGACCAGAAATACACCACTGGAAACACGTCAATGGAAACACGCCAATGGAAACATGCCAATGGAGACACGCCAATGGAGACATGTGACCAGAAATACACCACTAGAAACACGGCAATGGAGACGCGACCAGAAATACACCACTGGAAACATGCCAATGGAAATACACCAATGGAAACACGCCAATGGAGACACGCCAATGGAGACATGTGACCAGAAATACACCACTAGAAAAACGCCAATGGATGCATGCCACTGGAGATGTGACTGTAAATACACTACTGGAAACACACCAAGAGAAACATGCCACTGAGAATACACCCCCTGAAACACTTTAGCGGAAACACGCCACTGGGAGCATGCAAAATGATACACACCACTGGAAACCTGCTACCAACACCACACCAAGGGAAAGATGCCACTGGAAACACCGGCAGAAACATGCCACTGGAAACGCCTTACTTGAAACATGCCACTAAATCACGCTACCAGAAACCCTTCATGGTAAAATGACATTGGAAACACCAGCAGAAACATGCCTGTGGAAATACGCTACCATTATCATGCCATTGGAAACACACCACGGGTAACATGCCACAAGAGCAACAGCACTAAAAACACTTCAAACAATTGAAAACACACTACCAGAAACACGCCACTGGAAACACTCCAATTAAACCACCGTACATCTGATAAACTGTTGACCTTCTGACAAATAAAACGAATCAAACTGTGGAATTTTCGAGACAAAGGATAAAAATATAAAGTCTCACTAGAAGATTCTCTCCCTTATGACCAGAGGTCAGATTTACAGGTCTATGCTGTATCGTAGAGAGTCATTAGGAGGGGGAATTAAATAATGTCTGTTTCTTTTCCCACTCACCTCCACTTTCTATGAGCACATCCAAAAGTTCGTCCATCTGCTCACTGCGGGTCAGTTGCTGTAATAGAGAAATAATCTAATTATTTATTTCTGTCTAAACCATTTAACCAGATTTGTTAAACTAAACCCAAACATCCCATTAAAGCAGAGGAAATGCTGTTTTATTGAACTTAACCTTCATCTATGGCCACAAGTTTAGAGAATGACGTACGTAGGTGTTGGTTTTCACAACGTTAGAACATTAAAAGTCCATGTGATGGATGCAGGAGGATGTAACAAACAACACAGGTGATTAAATGTCAAAGAGATGAAAAGAAGACAAGACAGCAGAAGACTGGAGATAGAGACATGCCACAAGGTGAGAGAAAATCCCCGCCAGCCATCGCTACTTAAATTTAGCACAGATTTGAGTTTACCTGCTTGACTGCATCCTCATAGCATGGGGGCTGTCTTAGATCAGGTGGGTCTGACTCTGAGCTACTGAAGGCAGGGGGAGAGCCCTGACACTTTAGGCCAACATGCCGGGAAGGTGGCAATACTGACATCTACATGAGAAATAAGTGAGAAGTGACGTTAGCATCGTGTAGGGGAGCTTACAAAAGGAGAGATGCAGGAAAAAGGATGTTTAACTTGTCAAAAAAAATCTTTTATGTTTTTTCACTAAAGATGGGTTGGCGTTGACAAGAAAAAGACGAGTGACGATAAACTTCACAACAACAGACGATTAAACACAATCAGAGACAGGTTAGAGTGAGTAGGGGTGGTCGATACTGACAAAATGGGAATGAACGCTGAAGTTTGTCCAGAGACGGTGAAATCATTTTCTTGTTGCTTCGTCTTTCACTCCACAAACATGGCAGATTGTATGGCGCAGCTAGCCACCAATGCTAACTAACACTAGCCTATCTGGGCTAATAGACAGCAGAAGAGGAGTATTTCAGTGGGTGACCAGAGTAGGAATGCTAATTATTAGCATCTCCAGTAGCTATTACAGCGACCAATCAAAAATCAGATCAGTAGCTGACTCAGAATGGATGTAGCCTCTTGCTAAAAGGACGTAGCGACACCGTTGGGTAAATCCTCGATAACGCCCGCTGCCACATCAATTTTGATATGACCGAAAACAATAAATATTGCACCCCTCTAAGAGTGAGTAGATAAAAGGAAAAGCATGTGAGGTGATCCCGTTGATTGTACATAACTCTGTGACTACGTGGGAATCATTTACCTTTGGCTGCATATTCAGGATGTCAGTCTTGGTGGAGCCGTTGTGGTTTAAGCTACAGTCGGCTGAGCCAGGAAACACCGGCTGGAGGCTTCTTTGGTCTGAAGGATACGAGCAGTTCACCTGCTGGCCACCGCTCCGCAGCTGCATCTGCAGGACGCACCAAAACATCAGCTCACACACAAACATGAAGGAAAACGTAACAGGATTATCCCACATGATCAACTAAGAAGTGACTAAATCAGCCATGAGGATCATCATTATTTTACTGTTAGTTTATTATTAACGAAACACATTTTTGTGGCCTTTACCTAAAAGTGTTACCCCAAATTCTTGAAACTTCTTTGTGTTATCTACTTCTGCAACCTGATAAATTCATCAACGCTTTCAGATGACCCACTGTACCTGCATGTTGTGAGCTCTGTGACCACAGCTGTCCCGTCCCGGTGGAGGAGACAGCAGGTAGGGGTTGTTAGGAGACGAAGGCCGGGAACAGCCGTAGGGTTTCCCAACGGGAGAGTCCTGTGGGGAACACTGTGGACTGAGGAAGGCCGACATGGTGGAGGGGCTGCCAGAGGACGGGCCTGTGTCCATACACTGGGAACCACCCACTGTGTTCGCAGAGGGATTGACGCTAGGCCTGAGGTCCTCCATGCAGCTGCCAGGAGGACTCTTAAGCTGTTTGGGTGAAGATAGAGGACAGCTGGGGGACGCAGACATGGGCTCTTGTTTGATCATCACCCCCAAATAATTCTGTCCCATGGCGGTCTGCCGCTGGTGGAGTGTGGAGGAGTGAGACGGAGGCGAGGAGGTGTCCTGTGTTGCGCCGTAGCAGCGCTTCCTCTTGTGAAGTTGCATTTTCAGCTCTTCAACCTAACAAGCACCATAACAGAGGACGATCAATCCATGTCATCACTGAATACAGTCACATTTTGATCTTTTTTCCAGGGTGGACTGATTATACAACAAGCTGTCTTGGGTTCACATCACAAGTTTGACCTTATTTTATTTTTCTTCCACTCAGGCAAGGCCGGATGTAGGCATGGGCAAGGGGGGGGGGCATTGCCCCCCCAAATTCCATGACTGCCCCCCCAAATGCGATTGCATGCAGAAATAACAAATTTCAAAAATATTTCAGTGAAAAATGATCAGAGTGAGCGCTCTCTTCCATTTGTCCTCATTCAAAGTAGCTACTGATGAATGACACAGAAAGAAAGAAAAACAAAAAACACAAAAAGAACAAAACAAAAAGATAAAAAAACACAAAAAAGAACAAAAAAAAAACACAAAAAAGAACAAAAAAACCAAAAAAACACAAAAGAACAAAAATACACAAACGAACAAAAACACAAAACAAAAAAAACGCACAAAAATGAACAAAAACCACACAAAAGAACAAAAAAAACACAAAAGAACAAAAAACACAAAAAGAACAAAAAACACACAAAAAGAACAAAAAACACAAAAAGAACAAAACACACAAAAGAACAAAATAACAGAAAAGAACAAAAAACACAAAAAGAACAAAAAACACAAAAAAGAACAAAAAACCAAAAAAGAACAAAAAACCAAAAAAGAACAAAAAACACAAATAGAACAAAAAACAAAAAAACACAAAAAGAACAAAAACACACAAAAAAGAACAAAAAAACAAAACAAAAAACACAAAAAGAACAAAACACAAAAAATAAAAAACACAAATAGAACAAAAAACAAAATAAAACCTAACCAGATGAGGTCAGCCTCAACAGGGCATCAGCCAGTGTCCTACTTGTTCCGTCCCAAGCCCGGGTAAATGCAGAGGGTAGGGATCAAATATGAAAATAAATATATGGATGGAGGAAGTGATATGATGATGTCATAGTTTTTGATGCATTTAAGGGATTGGGGGGGTGTGATGACCAAAAAATTCTTGGCATGTCCAGACTGGCCCCCCTGATATTCTACCTGCCCCCCTTAGTGGGGCTGGCTAGATCCGGCCCTGCACTCAGGGTTGGAGTTCTACATTTTAAAAAACCATTAAAGTTGTGTAATCATTTCACTCTGGATAAGAGAACTATTAAAGGTCCTTCATGCTGAGATCATCTGTCAGAACATTCTTCTTCACCTGTCTCTGCTCCTGGTGCAGCTTCCACGTCAGCTCCTCGATCACCTTCTGCTTCTCCACCAACATTTTATCCTTTTCAGCCTCCAGACCCTCCGTCCCTTCCCCGTCCTCCACCCTCGGGTCTCCCCCACTCAGCTCTGCCCCCTGGCCCTCCTCTAAGGACAGCTGCGTCGGGGACGGCTGCAGGTGGAACTGGTTTGGGGAGGACATGGGGACGTCGCTGAGGCTGTCGTGGAGGGAGCCGCTGAGCGAGAGCTCCGAGGAGGCGGGAGAGATGGGCGGGGTGGAGGAGGTGCTGGGGTAAGGGTAGTAGCCCCTCTGTGAGAGGGTGCTGGAGGACTGGTAGGAGGAGAGGGACCCTGTGGGTGTGACAGGGAAGGTCAAGGTGGCAATGTCAGAGGATCCTGAGGGGGAGGAGTCAGCAGTGGAGTCCTTAAAGGGCCGGAGGCGCTCGATTAGGGCCGTCTTGGTGCCCGAGACGGGCATCCCTCGAATACGCAGCTGCTGCCTGAGTTCGGACACCTTACAGAGCAGAAGTAAAATTAAGTTGTATTTTATGTATTTTTAAAGGAGTCACACAGGAGTCAGGCTTAAACCTTGTCTCTCCATTTTTCATCGCTTTTACATAAATGATCATCTTTATCTATCGATGGTTTAATGGATGATTTTTTAAAGAAAAGTGTCAGGAAGCTCTTGAGGTGCTTTGATGATTCAGGGTTTATAAAAGAAACAGGTTTTATTATTTCCTGACAGGATGCATTTATGGAAACACAAGGTTTTTGCCCGACACAGGTGGTTTTTCCCTACTTTGAGATCTTCCAGATTAGCAGGCAGAGGTCCGACTTTGACAGACGAGGAGCTGTTCTGGTTGGGAAACGAGTTTTTGACCGGAGACGACGAGCTGCTGTTGGTGGTGCTGGATGGAGCACTGGATTGTTGCTCAGTAGCTCCTCTGGAACTGGAAACATTAAACAAGTTTTAAAGTTTTGCGATTTAGTGGTTTCCGATCATCCACCCTCCATTATTGACCTCGGTTTGCGCCGATGGGTGTGACTTACCTCTGGTCTGCTGGGTGAGGCTGGTAGATGAAGCTGGGTTGTCTCTGCAGGGCGTGTGTGTGCTGCTGTGGCGAGTGCTGTATCTGTGAGTGTGTGTGAGCGTGTTTCTGCTGGCTGAGGATCTGCAGCTGCAGGAAGAGCTGCTGCTGCTGGAGGAGTCGGGCGTAGGCTGAGTCCATGGGTGGAGGGGACTTCTCTGCCTTCTGGTCCGGAGGAATGTACTGGTGGTACTTGAGCTTCTTCACTTTGGGCTTCACATCTTTGGGCTTCTTGTGTCGGTTCTTGTCTGCTGTCTTCGACTGTTCAAAGAAAACCAGGTTAGTCGATCTATGTTTTTGAGGAATAGTCAAAGAAATCACAAGCGGCTCACCTTGACTATAGCAGGAACCGGTATTGGGGTAGTTGCCTGACTACTGTTGGTCCCAAACCCTTGTTCTTCCTGGCTTTGGTCAAGCAAGTCTCTGTTTGGGCCACTCTGCTCAAATCAAAACATATGCATGTTAGCATTTCACTGCCATTATAAAATAAAATAAAAGTAAAATAGCTTCAATTCTGCTGTTGAGAAATCATAAAAGAGAGAGAGGATTGTTGAGTTTTTGGAAACCAGACTCAATAATTCAGATCTAGAACTTAAACATGGTTGAATCAGATCTGGTTGAAGCTGCACCTCCAGCTCACAGGTGTTCCACAAGGATGTGTGTTTAGTCCTCTGCTGTTCTCTTTATGCACTCATACCTGTGTGGCCACTAAGGGCTCCAACACCATCGGTACGTTTGCAGATGACACGGTGGTGCTGGGTTTAATCTTCGACTAGAATGAAACGGTCTATGTGCTGGAGCTGAATGAGGTCTAATGAGGCGTCTCTATCATAATAAAAACTGCAACACAAACGACTAACACCTGTAAACCTGAATAGACGGTAATGTTCTGCACATCTCCACCATCACATTTTCAAATCTGCAATTTTTAAAAATCTTGATTTATCCTTACAGTTGATCCCGTATTCAATTTATTTTATGAAGGATTTCTTTGATTCTCTGTACAGTTTTTAACCCCTTGTAGACTATTTCTAATTGGCTAAGTCCTTTAGATGTCTCCTGCCCTCTGGTTGAAGATCTATACACTGAAAAAAAAGAAAACATTGGTCTAACCTAAAAAAAAAAACAGGGGTCTAACTTTAAAAAATGAAAGTAATCGGTCACAAGTAATTTAATTAGGTTTATCCAAGTTAATTCTTTGAAGTTTACTTTGAACAAACTTAATAAATTAACTTTGAAAGAACTTAATTTAATTACTTGTGACCGATTAGTTCAATTTTTTAAAAGTTAGACCCCTGTTTTCTTTTTACAGTGTAGGTGGAAAGGGTCATATGCTTTTATTACTGTTATATTGACATATAATTACAGAATAAAATAAATCAAATATTGTTTTATTAACCTTAGCAAAAAAAGGGTTCAGTTCAAAAACAAGACTTTTTAAATTATTATTATTATTTCATAATTCAGGCTTTAAAGGGTTAAAATGCATCATTTGATAATACAGACAGTATGGAGTGCATGTGCAGTTCTCTCTATGACCACATGAGGGCAGCAGAGACACAGGAGAGGCAGCTGCTGAAGGTGTGTCTAAGCCAACCAGTGATGAGGAAAACTCTTTCCCTTTACCTGCTGTGGGCTTGTGAGGGCGGGTGAGGAAGAGGAGGAGGCGGTACTGCCAACAGCATCAGATGAAGGGCAGGCTGAGCCCAGGGACTCGTCACTGTGGTGCTGCTCAGGAGACAGACTCTCACTGCTGCTCTCCTCCTCGAACGCATACGAGTCTTCCTGTTTGGGAAACTTTCCATGATTCACTATAAGAAGAAGAAGAAATTGTTAATAATCTGGTAAAAAAAACCAACAGAATGCACTGGAACTGATGACATCACAGCTGGATGTGAGAAAGGACATATTAATAATAATTTAGTCTTTTTCTTGACCTCCAGTTCACCTTCACATGCTCAGCTTCTGGTCCAGATCCTGACTGGTGGCTGCCCATTCTTCATCATCAACGCTTGGAGTTTGTTAGACATTCTAGGTCTTTGTTTGTCCACCCACCTCTCGAAACTTTGGGGAGTTTCCTGGATCTGGACCCAACATGCTGATGTTTGTTCCCTGAGTCACTTAGATCTGACTTTAACCTCATGGACAGGAGATCCATCACGCTGGAAAAGACATTGTTCATCACCAAACTGCTGTTGGATGGTTGGAGGAGTTCCTCTGGGAGGATGTTTAGGCACATGGCTGTTCACCAGGAACTTCCTCCAGAATTCTCACTGAGCTGCAGATGAACTCAGACCTGCTGCTGCTGCTCTGGTGGAGCCCCGATCCCACAGCTGGATCAGCTTTAGGGGACGGTCCTGATGCTGCTGGACTGTCTTGGGGACCTGAAGTCTTCTCCACAAATGAACTGGAAATAGTCTTTTGAGATTAAGTTTGTTTTCAGCCAAAACCTCCGTTTGTTCTTCTTTCCAGTCTTTTGGCAAACAGACAACGTTTTTATTGCTGAACATTTTGGCTCCAGCTACAACAACAAGAGCCCAGTTCAGTGTTGCTCTCCAGCCGGGTGAAGAGGTAACAGCCCCACAGAAGATTTATAAGGAATAATTATAGTCATTTAGTCAAATAGAGATTTGTACTTTTGCAGATCTAGAACACAACAGAACCTGAAAGGATGGCTGCCCAAACGTGACCAGATAAATAAACCTGAAACAGCCTTTATCGCCTGATCTAAATAAATATAACGATGCTTTGATTATTTCATAATCAGAACTATGCAGCCTAAATGGAGCCGTTATAAAGATATATTACCTGGTTCTCAGATAAATCCTCCAATAATTCCTGTGCATATAATGAATTTACAATAAATGGAATCGCTGCACGGAGGCTCAAACACCATAAACTAAACGAGTTGGTTCGATGCTTTAAATCTAAACACAACATTTTAATTATTCTAACAACTAAACCTCTGAAAAATGATGTTGAAATTGAAAAAGTGTCTGGATTCAAACGTCTCTAAGTACACTGAAAAAAGAGAATAGTTGAACCAACTTAACTGAATTGCTTCAGTTGGTAACAAGCAATTGAATTAAGTTTATCCAACTTAAATTAATAAATTTGTACCTAGTAATTTAAGTTGGATAAACTTAATTCAATTGCTTGTTACCAACTGAAGCAATTCAATTAAGTTGATTCAACCTTTTCTTTTTACAGTGTAGTTATAGTAAACAAAATCATTTGGGAAATTACATAAAATCAAAACAAATTTCAAAATCAGTTGCAATATATTGTTTAAAAATTCATCTAATCAGTCAAAATTAACTTAATAAATATTAACTTTTTATGTTTTTTCATAAATCAAAGCAGCATTTAAAGGGTTAAAGTCCTCTAAATGATTGACAGTTTGGTCGTTTTGAGCTGGACTGAAGTTGTTTAACAGATCTAAGCAGACAAATATAAAATTATAATATTTGTAAAGTTTTTCTTCATTTTTTGGAACATGGACATTTTAATATCTAACAACACAAGAAGATAATAAATTAGTGGACATCTAAGGGTAAATCAGCTTGTTTTGCAGATTATAAAGTGATTTCATGAATCTTTTCTATTATTTCCTCACTTCTCCCTTTAGAGAGATCATTTCTTTTCTTTTTAAAAAAAAAATCTTTTTTTTCCCTGCAAAATAAAGCAGCTAGCTGTCCTCATAGATTGGAAATTCCATATTGTATTTATTTATAAAAGAAACTACATCCCTCTTCCTATTAAAATCTACAACATGATGGATTTACTTCCTGTCAGTTTGATGCTTGGATTCAAACCGTTGCACCAGAAGTTTTCAAACACCGCCTGCCTGTCAGAGCCACCTCGTGCGCACTCAGCCTGGAGGTGTTACGCTGCGTGGACGAGGAAGCGATGCAGCCACTTTACCTCTCAGCGATGTGGATTTTCTGCACAGATAGGAGCACGGCTCTGATTAGTGCAGGTGAGAGCCGAGGTTTAACAGAGCTGAGGGAGAGCGGGGAGGAGTGTGTGTGTGTGTGTGTGTGTGTGTGTAAGATTCTCTCTGTGTATCCAGACATGTGACAGCCTGCTTTCAGGCACAGCACAGGTCAGTTCTGTTTAATTCAGTGACCTTGAGATGCACACACACGCGCGCACGCATGCACGCACGCACGCACACACACACACACACACACACACACACACACACACACACACACACACACACACACACACACACACACACACACACACACACAGGGGAGCAGGTTTTGGTCCCCACGTGGAAAATCGGTCCCCACGATGTGAGTCAAGTGTCAGGTCATGGACCCCACCAGGATAGAAACACACACACACACACACACACCTAGAGTTCAACACACAGCGCTGTCCTTAAGGCTGTTTCCTCCCACCTGTTCATAGTGAACTCCCAGGAGTCTCACACTAAACACAGCGTATCTGTGTGTGTGTGTGTGTGTGTGTGTGTCTGTGTGTGTGTTTCTCTCCCCACTGTGAGTTTTTGAGATCACCCGATGTCACCAAGAGACGAAACTGGCAGAGAAGTGTCGACCTATAAACTCCTACCTCTTTTTCCATAATTAATTAATTTTTCTTCAAAATTACTTCAAGTTGGCTCCAAAAAATTAACACTTTAGCCTAATTTAATGTCAAATTTAGGGCATAAATTAAAGCAAAAAAGCTACTTCAGTACCATAATTTAAACCCTGAGCTAAAATATAAAAATCAAACCAAAATCCTGTTCTTAACATTTCTAATATTATAATGGTTTATTTCAGTTCCTGCTTTTGACACATGTGCTCTACCAAATGTTTGGCCAGAAGGTCAAAGGTCAGCTCACACACTGATGGAGGTGGATCTCAAGAGGGGTCCTCGAACACGCCAGTCCACAATGTGCTTTTGTAAACACTGACGCTAAAGGACCTCTTCCACTTTAAGAGCTACAACTTGTTTTTCTTTGACAGAGATCCACCCGTTACCTTCATCTGGAGTAAACATGGAGGGGAATAAACACGTATGTAACACGCAAAGCTCTGTGTGACAGGCAGAGGGGTGACGGGGAGCAGCGCTAGCTCTGATAAGCTAATGACTTGTCCTGTTCTAAAATAACGGAATGTACGGATTTAGAAACAGACTGTGTGTGTGCGTGTGTGTAGGGGGGTGAGGGTTTCAGGACCAACACAAAGACTCGTCTCACATTTACCTAAAACTGCTTGATCTTCGTCACCGATCTGCAGCAGTGTCTCTCCTGATCTGATCAGAGGACTACTTCCTGTTTCTAGAAGACACCACCCACTTTGAGTGATGTCACTAGTGGATATGATCCCAACTATACATACATAGCAGATAGAAATATCCTGTTAGCTAGCGGGCGACTAAACATTCAGTCCTAAATTAATCAGAGAGAAAGTGAAACTAACTCAGAGATTTTAACCATTAAGCATTTTCATTGGTTGTTGCTCTCCAGTGTCTCATTAAAGAGGTATTTTCAATTTAAGGAAAGGAGAGAGGTTAAAGGAGAGACGAGAACGCGAAAGAAGTAGAGCGTTCCAGTATGACAGCATGTTCTCGTGGTTCCCCGCACACCAGGAAGTGGCTGTGACATCACTTCAAGCCCACCTCCATATACAAGCACGTAAAAGCCCCGTAAACCCACAGCCAGCTACGGCTCCATAATCTTTATGAGGGAGTATTAGATTGGATGTGTTTGTGGAGTCGGACCTGAGTCCAGGAGGGAGACGACACACTTCTCTGCAGGCCACACGCCGGTCAGGCCCCAGAGGCTGGAGCGGATTCTTGAAAAGTCTAATAAACACCAGATGTTCTCTGGGTAATGTATACATGTGTCCATCTCCTCAGCAGGAATAACACACCAGGCCTGGAGGACCAGCAGCAGCTCCACGCCGTTAGGAACAGCTTAGTTTCAGGAGGGGTTGACGAGGGAGTGTTTTAAAGCTAAGAAGTCTGCTGTCAAAGTAACAAACAAGTCCTACACTCGCTTCTGCACCTCCACCTGCAATCAGGAGATAAACAGCCAACTGAAATGTCTTTTTAAACGAGCGCTTCGATTCCGGTCAGCCAATTGTGTTTCCCCTTATCTGAGACAGACTCCTAGAACCTGATAGGGCCTCAACGGACCTCTGGATTTCGTTCCCCCGCACACTTAAAAGCTGTTTATCTGGAGACTGGAGCCTCTGTGAAATAGCAAACGGTGCCAGAGATATCGTTCAACAAATCCCTGGTCTGCAGTCCGGGTCCCCTTGTCCCCGTGGGGAAGGAGGCCGAACACGCTGGCATTTCTCCCTGCCGCTGCCACATTCACCCACAAAACACACGGAACAACAAGGAATCAGCCGCACCTGTTTCTTATTTTGCCTCCATTTTTTGTGCATCATTTGCACCCGCTATCAGTTTCTCCTCAGCATTAGATCCACAGAGAAAACCGATCTAATGATACGCTGGTGCGAACAAGACTGTGTGACCGACCTGCATTCTTTACGCCTCTGATCACAGTCCCTGCTGTACACTCGGTTTATTTTCCCCACATTTCGTTTTTATTTATTCTGAAGTGTTCTGTGATGTAACCACAGTTTTTGTTTTTTACTTTAAAGTTTTTTTTTTAATTTGTATAATTCTGTTTGATAAATAAATAAGGTAGGAATATCTGGTTTTCTGGTAAAAAAAATTTCAGGATAAACCGAAAATGTACTCCAACCTTTAAAAGTGACCTTAATGTGATGTCCTCTAACTTAACAAGGAGTTTAACGGCAAAATTCACAGCAGGTGTTTAATCCATGAATGAACCAATACATTGGTTCAATTAGAACTGGTACTTAAAGGCATACTATGCAGTTTTTGCTTGTTTTCAGCACCCCCTAGTGTCCGTTTTAGCCATTAGCATTATCTTTGAAACTAGTGATGGCTAGTTATGGTTCACCTCAAAGAGCCGTTAAAAAAACTGGCTCTTTTATGAATTTTTTTTCAATATTTAAAAAAAACAAACAAACTAGGGATGCTCGATATTGGCTTTTTTACCGATATCCGATATTGTCTAACTCTTTATTTCCAATACCGATATAAACCAATACCGATATAAGCGTGGTAACCCTCATTAAAAAAAAGACAAACAGTATTTAATGCAAGGTGTGCCAAATAAATAAAAATATCTCTAAAACTAAACATCAGATTTGTTATATTTTGACATTTTGGGAGAGAGGAGAAGTAGCTGAACAGTTTGATGTATATGTACATGGTATGTAAAGGTCATGTGTGTCATCATTACAAAAACCGATACTGATATTTACCGATATTGCATTTTAATGCTGATATCGGCTGGTATAATCAAAAAACCGATACCATCCCAAAAAAAAAGTAATGTGTGAACTGTGTTTGGGGACACTATTTGTTTCGACACCTACGTGTGCGTCGCTAATTAGCTTCCCCGATGGAACTGATAGGTTCAGGTTGCTATGCTCTCTGATGTTGTTTTAAATAAAGAGCCGGTGTCGTCGTCTCAAACGTCACAGTTAGTACAAAAAAAACAAACGGTTCTTTACAAGGACTCGGTTCTCCTCGTTCAAAGTGAAGAACCGTTCAAAAGATTCGACTCGTTCATGAACAACACATCGGTATCAGAAACACCTAAATCTACCTGTTGAAATGTCTCCTCAGCCTTCACTGCTTTCTACTGGAGCGGTTCATCACTCATTCATAGAAATCAGCTGTTCAAGCAGGGAGAGATGGGAAAAATCAGGAATCATGAGCTAAAAACACTCTGGAGCTAGCATAACAGCTAGCCACATTGGGTTAGCCTAACCCTCGTGAGATACGTGACTTTATGAGACTTCAGGGCTCCGGACCAGAGACTCAGAAGTTACAAACGTGGTATTCTGGATGCTCTGAATGAGACTTTTCCTGACACGCCTGTCCTCTTTTTGTGAGGGTAACAGTGCAGCAGGCTGCTCCTCTTCCTCAGTTTCTTTCCCTGATACAGAAATCCCTCCAGCTTGCAGACTGTAAATATTTGACTCTAGGTGTCGTAAACAGGTCAGTTCCTTGAGGATCATAAGCTTTTAGCCATGGCAGTAATTACCATAAACACGGGCCAGCTTTCATTAAAATAACTCATTTAAACGATAGCCAATGACACCAACACAGGATGAGGTCCACGTTTACTTTGTGACGTCTTTGTTTATCAGACAGAAGCATAAAACCCTAAAAGACGCCCAGTCCTTTGGGGAATTCAGACCTGACAGTTGCTCTAAAATATCAGATCCCAGGTTAAGTGGTTGTCTTATGTGTAATGTTTCATCCCGCTCTCCTATGAATATTTAAAATTTATTTCCCTTTTGCCGTGTGCTGGCACACAGAGCTAAACAAAGTGTCTAGAGACACTGCAGTACTTTGCTGACCTGCAGACCACGGGGGACCATAAATCCCGGCAGCAGCGAGGATTTAGGAGGACGTCTTCGCGCTCAGGTCTGTGTGTTCTCATCACTGTGTGACATTAGAAGAACAAAGCCTCTGTCTTGTAAATGGCGGCTCGTGCTGCATGTTGTCGTGGTCTCTGCTTTGATGCGGCACCGTGCTGTAAACAGGTTCCCTGTCTTTTTCCAAGGCTGAGAGCTTCTTCCAGCGCAAGAGCATTCCTAAGCGGTCACTTGTCGGCCTGTCTGCCTGCTCGCTGGCTGCAGTGCTAACTGCCTATCTCTCCTCCTGCAGGGTGCACACACCCACCTGCTGTTTCTACAACCATCTTATTGTAGTTATCCAAATCTAGCAACGTTTTTCTTTTTTTTGTCTTATTGAGCCAAAACCTCTGTCTCTCTGATTCACTGCAGGCAAAAAGCATGTAAGTAAGTCTGTGTGTGTTTATATGTTAGACGGCGTTACTCACGAGGCATGATGCCCTGGTCTGCCTGCTGCTCTCGTGTCCCCCTCTGCTGAAGTCTTAACTGTAGCACTGAAGGCAGAAAAACAGAAGGTGCAAAGAAAAGAGGAGAAGACACATAAAGAGACAGGTGAGAAACAGAGGGAAACCAGGAGGAGGCTGTTTCACCTGCAGGCCAAAGCTTCTCAGAATGAGTGTGAGTCTGAGTTTCTCACTGTATCTGATGCATGACACTATTAATACAGCAACTCTACAAATGAACTGCTATGAATACAACATGCACATAAGTCAGAGTGCATTAATGTAATAATTATTAACAAAAACATGCATTTATTTAAAAAAGACACTCTAGGGACACTACTGATTAGTTTTACAAATTAAAATACAATATATAAAAATCATTTTATGTTGAAAAATGTTGGACTTGTTGCTGTTTTGGTCAAATCAATCCATTCATTCACACAGTATCAGAAGATTACGTGTGATCTGTTACCACCAGCTAATGTTGATTAGCTGGACTAAGTTAGTTAGTTAGACAAACCAGTGATTACCTTCTGAGTTTCATTAAAATTCATCCAGTGACTCATGAGATAAAACATCACTAAAGATATCATCAGTTTTGTGTTTTCTAACTGGAAGATATGTTAGTCATAACTGTGATTTATAGATGATAGCTTCATTAAAATCCATCCAGAGGTTAGTCAGCAGTTCCAGCTTGATGTTGTAAATGACTCTGAGCTACTAGCACATCACATTTAGGATTAATGTCCAAAGAAACCAATAGAGTAATAGCTATTCCTAACTTTTTATTCGATGTAGTGGCCATTTTCTATTAGGTTGACAGCAAAAGTTAATCAGTTGTACATGTTTGTGTAATTAGTGATTCCTGAAAGTTTCGTTAGGATCTGTCCAGTGGTTCATGAGTTATTTTTCTAAAAAACAGAATTAACTCAAAAAGTAAATGTCAAAGTTTTAAATGAAAATCTTTTGTGACCAGTTAGCAGTCACCCAACAATCAATTAGCACTCAGCTAGCAATCAATTAGCACTCAGTTAGCAATCACTGAGCAGTTAGCAAATTAGCAATCAGCTAGCAAATGATTATCAATTAGCAATCAATTAGCACTCAGCTAGCAATCAATTAGCACTCAGTTAGCAATCACTGAGCAGTTAGCAAATTAGCAATCAGCTAGCAAATGATTATCAATTAGCAATCAATTAGCACTCAGCTAGCAATCAATTAGCACTCAGTTAGCAATCACTGAGCAGTTAGCAAATTAGCAATCAGCTAGCAAATGATTATCAATTAGCAATCAATTAGCACTCAGCTAGCAATCAATTAGCACTCAGTTAGCAATCACTGAGCAGTTAGCAAATTAGCAATCAGCTAGCAAATGATTATCAATTAGCAATCAATTAGCACTCAGCTAGCAATCAATTAGCACTCAGTTAGCAATCACTGAGCAGTTAGCAAATTAGCAATCAGCTAGCAAATGATTATCAATTAGCAATCAATTAGCACTCAGCTAGCAATCAATTAGCACTCAGTTAGCAATCACTGAGCAGTTAGCAAATTAGCAATCAGCTAGCAAATGATTATCAATTAGCAATCAATTAGCACTCAGCTAGCAATCAATTAGCACTCAGTTAGCAATCACTGAGCAGTTAGCAAATTAGCAATCACCTAGCAAATGATTATCAATTAGCAATCAATTAGCACTCAGCTAGCAATCAATTAGCACTCAGTTAGCAATCACTGAGCAGTTAGCAAATGATTATCAATTAGCAATCAGCTAGCACTCAGCTAGCAATCAATTAGGAATCTGTTAGCAGGTATGACTCAGTTAGCACTCAATTAGCAATCACTCAGCCCTCATTTAGCAATCGATTGGCAATTAGCAGTCAGTTAGTACTCAGCTAGCAATCAATTAGGAATCTGTTAGCAGGTATGGCTTAGTTAGCAATCTATTAGCAATCACTCAGTCCTCAGTTAGCAATCGATTGCAATTAGCAATCAGTTAGCACTCAGGTAGCAATCGACTAGCCATAACTCATCAATTGGTTTGTTGATTAGCAATTAATTAGCAATCTCCTGGCACTCAGAGAAAGCATTGTAAAGGACTCAGCTACCAACTTTCACTTACTTTATCTGTAAAACTGACTGAGGTGTAGCCAGTTTTGTGTTTGCTAATGCTGATTAGCTGTGGTGGCCATTTTGAATCAGGCTGACTCCAAAAGTTAATCAGTTGTAAATGTTCATCCAGTGATTAATCTGAATTTCATTAAAATCTGTTGAGTTTTCTTATGCACGCACGCACACACACAACCAGAGTAAATCCTTCCAGCAGCGAGTGATGCTAATTAACTCGTTATCCGTCAACATTGATGATGATATTTTGTTCCATCCTTTAACAACCTATGCTACTCAAACTGGTTCATGTGCACTCTATCAGTGTACACAAATGCATATATAAAATGCACACACACACACACACACACTGAAAACAACACTGCTTGCTCACAAATATTTCTGTGAGCAGGACGTAGGGAATGATAAACACAGCTCCTGGCTTTTAAACAGATCTGCTCAGCACTGTGTGGTCCGCAGCGTGTGCACACGTTTCTCCTCTCCCAGCGTGTGTGTGTGTGTGTGTGTGTGTTTAAAGTGGCCTAGGTGGGATCATAAACATAAAGCCTCCTCCGTGTCTGCTTGTGTCCTTTGCTTTTTTCTTTTTGTGTGTTTCCTCCTCCTCTGAGTTATCTGAAGGTCTCCTGGTCAGATCCTGCTTCTGACACACAAGTATGAAATGTTCCCTGTCAGCACCACATTCTGTTTGTCTCCTCTACAGTTAATTATCTCACTCAGGTGGTTTTTATTCAACGACCTCTGGCTGAAATAGTAATTTCAAGGATTTCCTCAAAGCCCTCCGGCATCGATGTGACGACTTTCCTTCAGTTTGAACGGTAAACCTGGGCACCGCGTGACGGTACCTCTGTTATGTAACAGCAGGCCCTTCCCTTCATCTGGCATCTGCTTTAGTTTACAGTGTGGAGTGTGTGTGTGTGTGTGTGTGTGACCTGTTGCATAGAGAAAAAGCAGGCATGAACTTCTCCATCTGATAGGAAACCAAGCAGGATGAATACCTACTCGCTTGCAGGTTTGGTCCCTTTTGTGTTTTGGGAAAAGATCAGGTGACAAATGGACTGAAACTGTAATTAATCCGATCTCATCCTTGAATCCTATGTTAAACCATAAAACATTATAACTACTTATAATTACACAATAAAAATGGGTAATTATTGTTTAATTAATAATAGCCAATAAGTAGTTCAGGTTTAGATACATTTAGTCTCTATTGTTGACCTACTTTCTATGGTTTTACATGGGTCGTGTCACAATATGACACCCGGTTGTGTCTGGGCTGACGGACAGAAGCAGGGGGCGGGCTCAAGGAGACCAACAGCCAATGAAACTGTTGTGAGTTCCATAATTAAAATATCTAACTGTGTTTCACTTTGACTATTAATTTAGCACAAAATCCTTTAACATGCATAGGATGTCAGAATATTAGAAATAACATCATCTCTCATCTTCCTTCCCAAAAACACCTACATCCGTAAATACAAATACTGGCTACTGGGCTAAACCCGGTAATGTTTTTTCAAGATAATCTCTGTGCAGCTTGCGTTTTTGTGTTATTTTTTAATCATCTATGAGGTTTGCAAACAACATGTGGACACATGTTTACGGACGCAGGCGTCTTTGGAGCCGCTGCGTTATGTCCTTTGCGCCATTCAGCGGAGGCTTACAGCTGTTCTTTGTCTTAAAGTAGTCCCGAGTCTACCTGTAATTCCTTCGTGCTACTTTTTATTTTCACTTACAGTCGATATGTTTATTGAGGTGACTAGACAGAATTAGTAACACAATAGTATCACTACTGAGTGATTTTTTAAGGACTTTTTTCTCACAATGCTAGTTGTTACCATTCACTTACAGTGTTTTACGCTAAGCTAAAGCTAAAGGAGTACTGCTGGATCAGGATAACAGCTGGACCGGTTACTAATTGTTTTTGCCCACTTATCTAACTATGAGGAATATGGAAATAGACAAAAAAACAATCACTTTTTGGTGGAGTATCCCTTTAAACGCTAAAACATAATTTATAAACACCATCGTCTCTTTTAATATCATCAGCTGGGGTTTATGGATTCTGGTTGTGTGTGACTCCTGTTCAAATACTAATCAGACGCAACAGCTGTTGTGTAAAACTTAGTTTATAAATCAAGATGGAGATACTAACATATCTGTTTGCAGGAATAATGAGACAAACCCTGTGTTCTGTGTAGATAAACTGTCTCCCTACACTGTGATCTTTTACAGAAACTCACATGAAATGATTTTATTAACATTCTGATGGTGTGTGATCTGTATGCCTGTGCTGGTGGAAACAAAGCAAGCCAAATAATCCCACTGTCAGACTTCATTTTAACATTCATTTGGATTTGGTGGCACTGAAAAGGCGAGTTCAGTTGACCTTAACAGCCGTACTTTTTGCTTTTGTTAAAATTTGCTTCAAGTTGTGTTTACAGACAAGTTATTACCAATTCTCCAAAACAGCTGCTACGAAATCTGGTCTTCAGCGAAGACCAAAGCATCGCCGTGCGATCACAGATCACCAGGCTGCACTCGGCCTCTCGCTCTGTTGACTTTGAAACCGAAGACATTCGTTTCTGCGCGGGGTGCCTTGACAACAAACGACATACAAATCCACAGCCGCATTTACAAGTGTTCAGATTTATAGTGTAAATAAATGACGCTTTGGCCTGCTTTGTGCTGCTGAAGTGGAGATAATTAAGCAGTGATCATGTGATTTATTCTTTCTGTGCCTCAAACAGAAAAACGGGGTAACACTTTAACGCCTGACTAATCACAGATTTGAATTCTTTTTTTCAGCTCAAACAGGAATGTGTTGGTGACAGACGTATGAGAGTGGCTGTCGAGTAAACAGCCATTTCCAAATGAAGAATGAAGTTTATTCTAGTCTACAACCTCTGCATAAAGTGGAAATCCACCTCGAAGCAGTCCTCATATTTTACTCCTGGACTTTTAAACGTAACCTGACTGCAGGGAGACAACACTCCTCCTCCGTACATGTTTCTGGAGAGCTTTTACTGACACTGACTTATACTTTACTGTAAGCTGATTCAGATTTCTGCTGAGGGGGGGGGGGGGG
>SSNR01000008.1:2864006-2931685 GCA_006937965.1 Callopanchax toddi | reverse complement strand
GGGGGGGGGGGGGGGGGGGGGAATAACAGACATTTAAATTGTTTACTGAGCTATTTGATGATGTTTTGTTTGACTTTGTTGTGTTCCATCCCCTTTAGTCTTCTTTAGTCCTGCACCACTCCTCCACAGGTTTCCTCAATCAGCAATCAACCTCTACTCAGCTGCTCTTAGTCACCTTGATCACCTTCCTCCATATAAAAGCATCTCAGTTCACTCACTCCCTGTTGGTTCCTAAACTCTCGTATCTCCATGTTGCTCCCAGTAATTATGCTGTCTCAAATAAACCTAGTATTAGTTCGTCTCCTGCTGCCGTCTTTACCTGCACCACCAACATAACTGGTTTAGAAAGTATTTATCTAACAGAACTCGGTAAAACATGACATCATCCTACTGGTGTTCCTCAGGGATGGATTCTTGTACTTTTTATGTCTTTACTACAGAGCCCGTCTCATGACAGGGTGGAAAAATAAATGAATTGTGGCCACGAAGTAACTATAACGTGCGCACGAAATAGTAATTTGTTCCCACGAAATATTAATTCGTGCAAATGTTAAACATATTTCGTTCCCACGAAATAATATTAAACATATTTCGTACCCACGAAATGATAATTAGTGCGAACGTTAAACATATTTCGTACCCACGAAATGATAATTCGTGCGAACGTTAAACATATTTTGTACCCACGAAATAATAATTCGTGCGAACGTTAAACATATTTCGTACCCACGAAATAATAATTCGTGCGAACGTTAAACATATTTAGTTCCCACAAATTACTATTTCGTGGGAACGGAATAGTATTGATGATATTATCCCGCAGTGCACCCTCATCCATCTGCACCAGCCGTGATAACGATCTACCCACTGATGTTTGAGTGCCTTTTCTAATTCAGTTCTTGTCATTTTTACCTATCTTTGTCACTTTGTCATGAGCTGTGTGACTTGTTACACAACTTTCAAACTTTCTACCACACGTTTTGCTGCGTGGAGTGGTAAACTCGTGTTTCTGCAGGACGCGCAGCCCTGCACACAAATCATGGCACTTCTAAAGTAGAGCTGATTGATAAAGGGCACACGGTATTTTAAACATAAAACCAGAGTCCAATATCTCCACCAATATCCAGAAATCACTGAATGTCTCCAGTAATTCTTCTATCAGGGTGCAGACAAAGAGCTGCATCCCCCGCAATAATAATACGTGCAGCCGCAGCTGACCAGTGCTGCCCTGCTGTGCGTGGAGTCCAGCCCGGGTCCCACGAATGATTAATTAGTGCGCACGAAATACTAATTAGTGCGCACGAAATACTAATTAGTGCGCACGAAATACTAATTCGTGCGCACGAAAAAGCTTTTTGTGGGAACAAATTACTATATCGTGGGAACGGTATAACTATTTCGTGGCCACAATTTATTTATTTTTCTACAGTGTCATGAGACGGGCTCCGTACTTTACAACTAACTAAAGACAGGAACTAAATCAGCAAACATACAGGGTCCAGAATTCAACATTAAAAATGCCACAAAAGGCAGGAAGTGGAAACATTTGTTAATGTAGAGCAGGGTTGTCCAAACTTTTCAACACGAGGGCCAAAATCACCAAGTGTCAAGTCCTCGAGGGCCACAAAAGTTAGAATATTTCTTAAAAAAAACAAGCAAAAAATATTTGGTTCTGCTCAAAAATTCATTATAAATGCAACATTTTAATGAACAGTCTGTCAATACGACACAGGGATCTCGTATGTTTGACTCAATAATAAAAAGCATCAGATTCACTGGATCTGATTGGTCGACTGTTTTTAGGTTTCTACATTTAGTTCCATCCTCAGCAACAAGACCAGGATCTGGGTCTGTCTCCAGTCCTGTTGCTGGATTTAGTCAGGCTTTATGAACAGAGCTCACAAGTCTGCGTTAAAAAGTCAGTGAGGGTTTGTGGTTCTTTTTACCAGGAAATAAAGTCGGAAATCTCAATATCTCTTGAATTGTCAAAAATTTTTTTGAATATTTTTGATTGAATGGAAAATTTTGCATTTAAAAAGATTTTAATTTACTTGGATTTTTTTGTTTGTTGGGTTTTATGTTAGTAAAAATCTAAAAAATGTCATAAAGCGTCTCTCTGCATCAAAGTCCTGCAGGAAAACTAAATTATATAACTTTTAAAATGCAGCTGAGGGCCACACAAAATCACTCTGAGGGCCGCATTTGGACATGCCTGGTGTAGACGAACTTGAACAAATCTAGATTTTTTGTAACATGTTTGGGATGGAGGCGCATTAAGAAATCCTCTGCAGGCTTTCAGAACCCAATATATTTAATATGAAATGTATAGTTTAATATTAAATGTATAGTTTATAACAGATGGATAGTCAAACATCTATAATTTGGAAGAAATCTTTAGTAAGATTATTGGATCAGTCAAAACCACACACAAAAACTGATTTCTAAGAAAGTAAAATAACCTTGTTTTTAGTCATTTTGTCTTATTTTTGTCTAAAAAGAAAATATTCTTACAGCCCTACTTGAAAAAGGCCACATCTTCTTAAATATGGTCACATTTTCTAGATTTGAGCAAAAAAAAAAAAAAAAAAAAAAATCTGCCAATGAGGTAAGCAAAATGTGCTTGGCTAGATTCCTTAAAAATAGCAAAATTTTCTGCATTTAGAACAATTTGCTATTTTTAAGCATAAAATATGTGCAACCGTAAACAGTCCTCACCTAATAAATGACTGAACGTTCAGTTGAACTGAAACACTTTCTGCTGTTTTTATGTTAAAAATGTATCAAAATTCCAGAAATCCTGAATGTTTTTGCATTAAATTGATCAGATTTATTTTATTTTACTATAATATAACAAACAAGTGGTTAAATCAGGAAATATGAAACTTGAAAAATTACATTTGCATAAAGCTTTTTATTCTTAACAGAAATGACAAGAATTCAAATAAAAGAAAATGAGTGACTTTTCCTTTTTCCTGACTTCAAACAGCTGATCTTCTAACATAGAGAGTCTCTCGTCTCATAAATACTTTGGATACGACTTCATCAGAGCTGGTTTTGATGCTCTTGTTCACAGTTTGTTAAAAAATAGTGCTTTTCTAGTAAAACCAGAAAGGAAAACTGTGCAAACTTATTAAAAAAACAACATATAAATGCACAATTCTCCTTCTTTTTTGGAGCCCTGGTCTCACGTGTTGCTGTTTGTTTTAAAGGCGTATAAACAGGTCACCTCTCATCGTTCTGACACCAGGTTCACTTCATACGAATCTGTTAAACGTCCCTCTAAAATCTACCTTTTTCTTTTTCATCCCACATCTTAGAAGAATAATCGGAGCAACGTCAGATTATTCCATCTTTTCACATTTTACCCCCTGAGCTTTAACAGGTTATTAAACAGAGCTGGTACGCTTTCCCTGTTAAATCTCATTTTATTTTTAGAGCTTCATATAGTTTTGTATAAATAAATGAATTAGTTTTAGCTTCTGTTCTCGTTTATTGAAAAGTTTTAACTCTAACCTGTAACTAAACAGCCTTCTGGACCAGGACTCCCTTCCTGGATAAATAAATAAAAACATTTTTGCAGCTATGACTTTTTTTTGTTTAAATGTCTGTTTATTGTTTCATATTTAAATGCTATTTATGTTAATGACCGCAGCTTACTCAGACTTTTTTTAACAGCGGACTGTTCTCTCACAAATCCATCAGTAAATTGTATAAATTAGACTTGATAATTTTAATAAACGTGATCTTTTCTGTATGAGATTTACATTTAACCTGTTTTATTCCTAAAATATCAGAACATCTGATCTCAAGTAACAGAAGAGGCATTATTGATTTATAGGCGTTGGATCGTTTTGTCCACATTCAGCTCCTGATCTCTATTGTTGACTTACTTTCTGTGGTTTTGGATCAGCCGGGTCGTAATTTGACACCAACGTTTTTACTGGTAAGACACTGTTTTCATCAGGAGCTGGAGGTGTTGTCAAGGAGACCAATAACCAATTAAAATGTTCAAATTTCTGAGGTAGTTTCACTTTTATTCGGATTAATTTAAGTCAAATTCCTTCAACGTGAATAAATCAGATGATCAAAGCGGGTCAGAACACCACACCGTCGCTATGCTGAATCAAAGTGATTGTTTACAAACCCTGTCAGCTGTTTTATGATCACCAGCTGGTGTTAAGGCGCCTGGTGTTTAACAAACACTGATCAGAGATCAATAAAGAGCAGTCAGAAGACAACTGTGTTTATAAAAGAGACGTCTGTTTGCAGGAAAACTGAGACGAACACTGTGATCTGTGTAAATGAACTGTCTCCCTACACTGTGATCCTCTACAGAAACCCGTATCGTTGATTTTAATGAACTGAACGTGTGAGCAAAAATCATGACTGGTGCAATCATTCTGTTTTTAGCCAAAACCCAACATAATGGTAGCTAAAGTTTTCTGTTCTTTGGCGATGCAGCCATGTCAATCAGATGAAAACAGTCATCCTTCACGTCAAAGTTTAACCAACGAAAACTGGGCGTTGAGAAGTGACGCATGATCTCAAGAAGTAATGCAAGATCTAGAACAACCCCTCGGACTGCGTGCTATAAATGTCTGATTTAAGTTTTAGCTGAAAATCTTAAATTGACTGACTTTTTATTTCTGTGCAAAATTTGAGGCTGTTTAGTTAGTTTCCACCAAAAACGCCTGACTGACGATGTGACGCTGCAGCAGCACAAACACCATAATCTAAACAGTCTCAGGCTAAATGAAAACACTTCGAAACTACAAACATTTTCCTTTAAAACCTTGTGGATCTGGAGTGGCTCCTTCAGATAACAGCTTCTCTCTTAATGTGCTGCTCTGTTTGCAGATGACACCTCACCAAACTGACGCCTGTGACAGAAGACGCACTGAGAGAAAACTGCAGCCTGCAGGAAGCTCATGAATGAGATATTTATCTTTCCTTTAGCTTTAACAAAGCGTTGGCAGTTCCCATGGCTTTGATAAGGCATTTCAGCCGTTTCCACAGCGAGCCGACCGCTCCCTGAGGCTAGGACCAGGCAGCGGCGGTTCCCATGGCGTGGTGGAAAAGGATCAGAGTCATCACAGAGAGCTGGATGTCACTCGAGCTGCTGCCGCTTAAAGAAAAGTGTAAATCTTTCACAGGCAGACTCCCCCTGTCATCAGCAGTCAGATTTACAGGCTGTTTTCCTTCTGTTACACACACTCATAAATCTCCTCTAGCTTCGGTTGCATCGCTTGGCATTAACTCCTCTGACTGTCACATCAAGCAGACTTTCATCTAAAAGCTGTATCTCTACATCTGTGCTGCATTACCCAGTCAGAGCCCCCAGGTTAGAGCAACACACACCGCGAAGCCACCTCTGAGAGGAGCCTCGTCCTCCCCACAGCGCAGCAGCTCCGTGATGTGCTCCAAGCAGCTCAAAGGAAAAGCGACATTTAGCCTGAAATCTCAGGAATGCAGCTGCAGCTCTGATCTGACCTACGGGAGTCTGGTCTGCTTTCAGGGATCAGCTGATCACCAGTTCTCTTCTCCTCAGGGAGGTGGCAGTGTTGCTCAGACTACACCAGATTAACAGTGTGTGTGTAGTGTAGTCTCACTGCTATCATTGTGCTTAAGATAAATGTGTGTAAATATAATAGATCTGTTAGAACTCAGAAACTTGGCTTTATCTAAGTTTCAAATAGAGTGCAGGAATCCAACGTCCTCATATAAAACGACGGGTCGGATCTTTAGAGGCGCGTTTTCATGAGATCATCAAAAATGACCCCTTTGAACACCCTCAGTTTAATAAATCAAAGATTATTTTTGTTCAGATTGATAGGCTAATGGCTAGTCTCAGCAGGACTAAAGTGACTTTTTGAAAAAACGATCATTTTAAAATATTAATTCACCTAAACAACTTTCACCATACACGTTTATCTGGACAGAATAGTTTTCATACTCATTGATTGTGTGCTACAGCTAGCTGCTGCTGTCGCTACTTAGTCGTAGACAGTGTTGGGAGTAACTAATTACAAAGTAATTAGTTACTGTATATATGAGGTAATATATTCCTTTTTTGAGTAACTAGTACTATATTAACATTACTCTTTTAAAGTAAAGTAATATATTACTAGTTACAATTTGAGTAACTTAGTAGTTACAAAGTAATTGGTTACAGTAATATATTCCTGTTTTGAGTAACTAGTACTATATTAACATTACTCTTTTAAAGTAAAGTAATATATTACTAGTTACAATTTGAGTAACTTACTAGTTACAAAGTAATTAGTTACAGTAATATATTCCTTTTTTGAGTAACTAGTACTATATTAACATTACTCTTTTAAAGTAAAGTAATATATTACTAGTTACAATTTGAGTAACTTACTAATTACAAAGTAATTAGTTACAGTAATATATTCTGTTTTTGAGTAACTAGTACTATATTAACATTACTCTTTTAAAGTAAAGTAATATATTACTAGTTACAATTTGAGTAACTTACTAATTACAAAGTAATTAGTTACAGTAATATATTCTGTTTTTGAGTAACTAGTACTATATTAACATTACTCTTTTAAAGTAAAGTAATATATTACTAGTTACAATTTGAGTAACTTACTAATTACAAAGTAATTAGTTACAGTAATATATTCTGTTTTTGAGTAACTAGTACTATATTAACATTACTCTTTTAAAGTAAAGTAATATATTACTAGTTACAATTTGAGTAACTTACTAATTACAAAGTAATTAGTTACAGTAATATATTCTGTTTTTGAGTAACTAGTACTATATTAACATTACTCTTTTAAAGTAAAGTAATATATTACTAGTTACAATTTGAGTAACTTACTAATTACAAAGTACTTAGTTACAGTAATATATTCTGTTTTTGAGTAACTAGTACTATATTAACATTACTCTTTTAAAGTAAAGTAATATATTACTAGTTACAATTTGAGTAACTTACTAGTTACAAAGTAATTAGTTACAGTAATATATTCTGTTTTTGAGTAACTAGTACTATATTAACATTACTCTTTTAAAGTAAAGTAATATACTACTAGTTACAATTTGAGTAACTTACTAGTTACAAAGTAATTAGTTACAGTAATATATTCCTTTTTTGAGTAACTAGTACTATATTAACATTACTCTTATAAAGTAAAGTAATAACTAGTTACAATTTGAGTAACTTACTAGTTACAAAGTAATTAGTTACAGTAATATATTCCTTTTTTGAGTAACTAGTAATATATTAACATTACTCTTTTAAAGTAAAGTAATATATTACTAGTTACAATTTGAGTAACTTAGTAGTTACAACACTCCACCCCCCAAAAGACATTTGCCAAGAAGTTGGATAAGACGTGTGTTGCTATGGAAACGGAGCTGAAGAGAATATTTGAAGCCCAGGAGTATCAACAGCTGATGTATGGACTGACATTAATAAAATATTCTTTAGAATTGACTGTAGTTTAATAAAATAGTGAGAAAATCACAGTATTTCTGGTGTCATTCTCGTGGAAAATGTAAATCGATCAGTTATAGTATTTTAGAACGCTGTCACATAAGATTTTGCCAAAAGTAACTAAAAGTAGTGTAACTTAGTTACTTTTTGGGGACTGTAATATGTAATACAAACATATTACCTTTTTTGCTGTAACTAGTAATAGTAATATATTACATTTTAAAGTGACTTACCCAACACTGGTCGTAGAATTCTATGTAAATATATGATGATGGGTTGAGAAACAGTTTTTGTATGAACAAGTTTGAGCCTATCTCGGATTAGCTGCTAGTTTATCAAACCAGTCAGTTATTCTGCATTTCTCCAAACGGATGTTGTTCTTAACTTTACCGACTTCAAAATATCTGAAATATCCCTTTAACCCTTAAACTGATGCACTGAACTAAACTGCATTTTTTTTGGAATAATCATTGAAACATTATTATCATAAATTAATATTAATAGTATTATTTTGACTATATTATAAACCTTATTGATCCAAACTAATTAATATCATGAATAAAGCTTTTTTTTCTCTTATTGTGGAAGTTAAAGGGTAAAATCCAACCATATTTATTTGACCTCTGACCTTCTCAACATCTAATCTGTCTTTATCAGAACCACTCGAGAGGAAACCTGGTTTTACTCAGCAGCAGCAAGTGCACCAACCTGCTTGGGCCAACGCACGCACACACACACACACACACACACACACACACACACACATGCACAACACACACACATATGAAGATGTGCTGCTGGACCCGGTTCGTTCCGGAGACGCCACACACCTGCTACCTGGCTGCGTTAAACACACACACACACACACACCTGTAAAACGCTGATGGAGAATGAACACAGAGTGCTAATGAGCTGAGGGGTCAAAGGTCAGCAGACTCACCTGATCTGAATTTGCTTCGTATCAGTACGGAGTGCTCAGAGCCCAGAAGAGTCATTCTGATTCTAGTAGAGTTCCAGCATTAAAACGGCTTCAGACGGGGATCCTCTGGACCGGAGACTCTAAAGTGGTCCCCAGCTGCCTCATCGAAAGCGACTAACACACACACACACACACACACACACTGGCTCCTCGCCTCTCAGCCGGCCGGCGCTCCAACACCCGTCATCTGCTGCCTGCTCCCCTCAGCAGCTGATGTGGTTCTGATGAGGCTTTGGTCCCATCCAGCTGAGAGTTCTGAGCGGGGCTGGGGACAACACACACAGATATGCCCACTCAGGGAGGGGCCAGGGTTTTCCTCCCAGCCCCGCCTCCTGCAGCCCAGAGGCATTACAGGCTGAGGAGTCCTTCCTCTCCTCCACCAGGATGAAGATCTGTCCATCAGCCAGCTGGCTGCCAGCAGCAGAGAGGAAGAGTCCGACACTTTGTAGGAAACGTTTATTAAAACCAGAGCAAAAGCATCCAGATTTAAGTGTAAAGTACAAAGCTGTGGAAACGTATTTGATGCATTATTTTCTATGTATCGTTTATTTAGTATTCCAGTAGTTCTGGAGCATTGCTGCAGAGGACGGCAGCTTGTTTCGCTTTGATTTCTCCGATTGAAGGCGTTGCTTTGTTTGACTGATGTTCTGGTTCTAATCCTGGAGGATTTTTGCTTTTACTGTTCTATTTTTGACCACCAGTCATGGTGTGTAACCATAGAAACCACAAACTTGTTTACAAGCGGGAGCAGCTAATTGACATCCCAAAAGCTCAAATAAAAACCCAAACTGACCCAGATGAGTTCAAGAGGAGGAGACGTGGATGTAGAGCAGGAGCAAAGAGGAGAGAGGAAGTTTAAACCGTCGCTTCCATCCATCATAACGGGGAGATTTCTCACAAACAGGATGGATGAACTTGAAGCTCTGATGAGGATCCCGCCAGGATATCGTGTTTCACTGAGACATGGCTGCAGCATCAGTCAGACATGATGGTCTGGGGCTGCTTTGACCTCTGTAAATGACTAAAATCCTGAAGGAAACCCCTTAATGTGACTGAGTTAATTAAAACATTCTGTAAAGTTCCTCCACACATTTTTATTTTTACATTTCTTGATAAAACCTTAAACCCCTCAAGAGATTACAATAATTATAACTGAACAAATCAAATTAATATTGTGTTTATTAAACATTCAGAAGTTCTAATATTTGCTCCCTTGCCATAAATGTGAATTTGAGAGATTTGTTTTAAATACCTGAAAACGATCTGCTCATTTGATCTGCAGTATCGCTCCATTCAGGACTACTTCCTGTTTCTAGAGGCCCCGCCTGCTTTGAGTGATGTCGCTGGTGGGTGTGGTCTTTACTGTGGATAAATAGAAGTCACTTCTGAATGACTCAATTATCCCTCTAGAACAGCGGTTCCCAAACTTTTTTTGCCCCCTTCTATGTCCCAGCCGTGTTCGTGCACCCCCAATCCCCGGATGGAGACCTTTGACATTTGAACAAATTCCTGGTACCTACGAATCATCAATGTTACAAATTTTCGATACTTTTGAGTGTTATTAAATCATATGTAACCGAGGATTACTGTGAGAGTCGCGCGTCCTACAGTCAGTAAATGCCCCTCGTATTTCCATGTGACGCGCTTATCTTGTAAAGATGGCGGGTGTGTATGAGGGAGTGCTGGTCAAATGTTTGGAAGTGAGCAGGAGGTTACTACACTGGATTAGGCTGACGGTTTGTTAACTAACTGATTAGTGTTTTTATATGATGTAAAAATGAACACCCAGTGCCCAAAGTAGCGCTGCATCTTTAGTAAAAACAAAAGAAACAAAGAAAGCGACTCACCATGGAGTTGATTAAATAAGGACACATCAATCAGTAGAGTTGTTACAAGCTGTCAAGAAGGATTCTTTGAATAAATAATATCCATTTGATGAGGTAAACAGTCCAGCAGCTCCTCGCAACTTTGCCCCGGAACTAATAGTGAAAGTTATCGTCGCCTTCAAAATAAAGGTCTGCTCGAAAGGGCATGATTGGCTGAAAAAAGACTCAGAGTTCATCCAAATATTGTCCCACAGCTCCACACAATAATGGTATACATGTTTATTTACACATTTTTACTGAGTGGGGAAAAAAACACTGTAAATGTGTCATTATTTCAAATTTCCGCCATTACAGTTTTCATCTTGCGCACCCCCTAGTGGCAGCTCACACACCTCTAGTGTAATTCAATGCTATCTGTGTAATTTTTATAAAGAAAGAAGCTTTGATGCTTATAATATAAGCTTTAGAAGTTTCCCATCTGACACCTGAATTTGAAACAGCAGGATTCTCATTAGTATTAATGATATGCACAGCACTCGCTTCTGATTGGATGACCGAAACGTCAATACTCCGCCCCCAGAAATGTCCCAAGATACTTTGGAAAGTGAAAGAGTGAAAAAGTTAAAACCCAGGTAACAAACAGTAGCTACTAGCCTTTACTAAATATTAGCTTTGAGGGAGCTGCTTCCTGCTAAAACTAATTTCCCCAGCTTTTCCTCCTCTTGCTGTGTGTCAGCCATGCTCCCCTCTGACAACGAGGGGGGGGGGGGCGCTCTGCTGACGACTGCACGGCTTAAACACACACACACACACACACACACACACACACACACACACACACACACACACACACACACATCCCGAGTTGGCAACACTGTCTGCGTGCGTTCCGCCATGTTGAATTTTCAACAAAAACAAAAGCTAGCAGCTGGGCGGACCGAAAGGCGTTACCATCTCAGCGAATACACATTGTGATGTCAAACCGTGCACAAATGCAGATCCGCATTTTTAAGTGTCATTTCTTACAGATTCTGTTTTTTTTTTAATAACCAGGGAACAGAGAGTTTTCATGTTTGGCCTACATGACAGGCTCAGGGGGACCTATTAGAAATAGGGGTGTTCGATATTGGCTTTTTTACCGATATCCGATATTGTCTAGCTCTTAATTTCCGATACCGATATAAACCAATACCAAAGACATGTTGGCGGAGTCCTCACGCTACATGTTATGCTGCAAGTAATGTCGTGGATCGATGATGTCATCAAAGGTTCACCGATAGATGTTGCGTTCAAGGTTGGCTGGGAAATGCTGAATCCACAGGATTTAATGTAAGGTGTGCCAAATAAACACAAATATCTCAAAAACTATACATCAGATTTGTTATATTTTTACATTTTGAGAAAGAGGAGAATTAGCTGAAGAGTTTGATGTATAACATCAGTGTTTGCGAAAACACGCCGGACCGTCGGACATTACCGACGTAAATTAAAATTGTCCGACGTAAAACTGAAGCACGCCGGACACTTTGACCAGCGTACGTGCTTCTCCAGCTCTCTCTCTCACCTCACTTGCTCACTCCCTCTCTCTCCTGTCGTTCTCGCGCGCGCCTCTCGCTCGGGCACCTACTTTCCTCACCTCTCATTCACGCGCCTTCGCTCACGTGTCGATGAGAAATGTCAAAGTATTCCTGCAGACTTCGTTTCCTCTGATTATTTAGGTAATCTGGGGTGATTTATTTTGCTCTGGAGCTTCTAGGTGGACGACGTAGACTCTCTGACGTTACAGCGTTCAGGTTCAGACGTGAGATCTGCATCGGCCTCTCTTCTCTAATATTAGCTTCCTAAACGAACTGTAACCACCACGGTTTAGTTTTTATTTAGTCCGTTCTTCCTTGTCCATCATTATTTAATGATCTAAACACAGCTCTGTCGGACAATGTTAAAAAACATCGGGTCTGACGAGTTTCTATGGTGATGAGGCAGAGAACAGCTGATCTGAACGTACAGCTGATCAGGCCCCCAAACAAAGCCCATATGATCTATTAACTGGTTACTTTAGGATGAGAAACCAAACTACATGAGAATGACGTATTAAGAATGAAGGAGTGAGAACAGGAGGATAATCTGTGAACTCCATTCTCCTGTTATGGTAACAATATATAATATTAATAATAATAATAATAATAATTTAGAATAGAATAGAAATCCTTAATTATCCCTCAGTGTGGAAATTCAGGTGCACAACAGCAAAGTTACAGGCAAATCAAAACATAAAGATTCACATAAATATAAATAAAAATCTGAATAACTACCTGACTGTGAAGTAATTTAGAGCCTAAACAATAATAACAGCATAATAAAATACTGCTCAATCATTAAAATGCCATACAGATCCTGATTGACAGAAATGTGAAACTGAACAGGATTCCTGAGTGAAACTAGACCAGCAGCATCCTGGGTCTCTAGAGTCAGACTGACTCAGTATTATGGTGGTCTGAGTGAAACTAGACCAGCAGCATCCTGGGTCTCTAGAGTCAGACTGACTCAGTATTATGGTGGTCTGAGTGAAACTAGACCAGCAGCATCCTGGGTCTTTAGAGCCAGACTGACTCAGTATTATGGTGGTCTGAGTGAAAGTAGACCAGCAGCATCCTGGGTCTCTAGAGTCAGACTGACTCAGTATTATGGTGGTCTGAGTGAAACTAGACCAGCAGCATCCTGGGTCTCTAGAGTCAGACTGACTCAGTATTATGGTGGTCTGAGTGAAACTAGACCAGCATCCTGGGTCTCTAGAGTCAGACTGACGCAGTATTATGGTGGTCTGAGTGAACCTAGTCCAGCAGCATCCTGGGTCTCTAGAGTCAGACTGACTCAGTATTATGGTGGTCTGAGTGAAACTAGACCAGCATCCTGGGTCTCTAGAGTCAGACTGACTCAGTATTATGGTGGTCTGAGTGAAACTAGACCAGCAGCATCCTGGGTCTCTAGAGTCAGACTGACTCGGTGTTATGGTGGTCTGAGTGAAACTAGACCAGCATCCTGGGTCTCTAGAGTCAGACTGACTCAGTATTATGGTGGTCTGAGTGAAACTAGACCAGCAGCATCCTGGGTCTCTAGAGTCAGACTGACTCAGTATTATGGTGGTCTGAGTGAAACTAGACCAGCATCCTGGGTCTCTAGAGTCAGACTGACTCAGTATTATGGTGGTCTGAGTGAAACTAGACCAGCATCCTGGGTCTCTAGAGTCAGACTGACTCAGTGTTATGGTGGTCTGAGTGAAACTAGACCAGCAGCATCCTGGGTCTTTAGAGTGAGACTGACTCAGTGTTATGGTGGTCTGAGTGAAACTAGACCAGTAGCATCCTGGGTCTTTAGAGTGAGACTGTCTCAGTATTATGGTGGTCTGAGTGAAACTAGACCAGCAGCATCCTGGGTCTTTAGAGTGAGACTGTCTCAGTATTATGGTGGTCTGAGTGAAACTAGACCAGCAGCATCCTGGGTCTCTAGAGTCAGACTGACTCAGTATTATGGTGGTCTGAGTGAAACTAGACCAGCATCCTGGGTCTCTAGAGTCAGACTGACTCAGTGTTATGGTGGTCTGAGTGAAACTAGACCAGCAGCATCCTGGGTCTCTAGAGTTAGACTGACTCAGTATTATGGTGGTCTGATGTCGCTCTAGGAGTTGTTTATTACCTCTTGTTGTGTCTTTTTAGTGTCTTTTAAACTGCTGACAGTTCTTTTCATTGACTTTTAGGCGAATCATTTAAGATATTTTTGCCTGTTGTTCTTATCTTTGAATTGTTCTGTTTTATTATTGTATTTACTGTCTGTATTTGACGTTGTTCAGCGCTTTGGACTGCTTTGATTGGTGGTGGGAAGTTGCTATATTAATCAATAAATAAATGAATGATTATTGTTTTTAAAGGACTAAGTGGGAAAAAATGACCATATTCTGATCTAGTGTCTCATAGAGGTCACTATAATAACCACTATATTAAATAGATACAGATCTGCAGCACGTGAGGACATTGTCCTACGTGAGTCAAAAATGTCCTGCCTGAGATGGTCCCACGTCTGCCAGTTTGGCAGGCGTGGCTCAAAAGTTTTCGCGAACACTGATAACATGTGCATGGTATGTAAAGGTTATGTGTGTCATTACAAAAACCGATACCGATATTTTCCGATATTACATTTTAATGCCAATATCGGCCGATAATATCGGTCTGCCGATAATATCGGACATCCCTAATTAGAAACTACGAAAACCTGAAAAAAAATGGATTCTGACAAAACCACCCCTTTAAACAGATTGTTCTTTAGGAATAAATGTACATATTTTTGTTTATTGTTAGATTTTTAAGTCCATCTCACCTCATAATTGTTCTTTTCCACGTTATTCTATTAACTTCCTCACGTTTTTTTTAAAGGTTTATTTCATTCAAAAAAAATAATAAAAAAATAAATCAAAATGTACATTACATTAAATAAATTAGAATGAAAAGGAACAGATAGAAGAATCTTATCATTTCTGCCCTTTTTGACACAAAAAATAAAACATACTTTGAGTTTTCAGACACACAGATGAAACACCATCCTGCTCTAATTTTCACATTTGATCAAAAACAAAACAGTTATTTTACATTCTGATAATTACACATTACACTCGACATATTTTAAATATATTTAGTGATTTTGCTTGTTTCATTTCCCTGTTGAGGTCATTCCACAGTTTCACACCCTTCACAGAAACACAACGTTCCCTAATTGTTGTTCTAAATCTGAACCTTTTAAAGATATCAGTTCCTTTTAACATGTAGACACTTATTCTCTTTACAAACATTTTTTTGAATATTTGTTGGTAAAGTCTTTGTATTTGCTTTGTACATTATTTGTAATATTTTCCAATCCACCAACACTGCAAAAACTGATTTCTAAGAAAGTAAAATGTCCTTGTTTTTAGACATTTTGACTTATTTTTGTCTAAAAAGAAAATATCTTCTTACAGCCCTACTTGAAATAGGCCAAATCTTCTTAAATATGATCAAATTTTCAAGATTTGAGCAAAACAATCTGCCAATGGAGTAAGCAAAATGTGCTTGTCTAGATTCCTTAAAAAATTGCAAAATTTTCTGCATTTAGAACAATTCGCTAGTTTTAAGGAATCTAGCCAAGCACATTTTGCTTACCCCATTGGCAGATTGTTTTGCTCAAATCTAGAAAATTTGATCATATTTAAGAAGATTTGGCCTATTTCAAGTAGGGCTGTAAGAATATATTTTCTTTTTAGACAAAAATAAGTCAAAATGTCTAAAAACAAGGACATTTTACTTTATTAGAAATCAGTTTTTGCAGTGAAGTCATGAAATTTCAGTATTTTATATTTAATGAATAATGGATTCGAGGGATCTCTACTATGATTATTAATAATAATTCTCAATGCTCTTTTTTGTCAAATAAACAAAGTTTGTGTGTGGGTTTTGTATACGTTTCTGTTTTTAGTTTACCAAACTGTGGGTTTAAAGGAGTATTTTGTAATACCCCCCCCCCTCCAGTCTGTGTGATGAGTAGCGCTAATCAGCCAACGGGAGCTTTGTCCAGCAACAGCTGACTGATTCTACCTCACTATCCATTTTAATCTCCTCACACCATAAACACAGCTCAGCTTTTGTTGCAGAGGATCCTCTAGTCTCCACACACCAGCGAGATGCTCGCTCCAAAACATGTCATATTTAACCGTAATAAACGACGTGCCTTATCTGTTTGCCGTTAGCCTGACGTGTGCTGGAGCCGGCTCCAAAAAGCCGCGCAAGTCAAATATTTACATAGAAGCTTCTCGGGTTGCAAATCAATCCTTGACGTTCGCAAGAGCATTCATCATGCGCGCGCTACGATTCAACGTGCGCACACAGGTGCACAATACACACACACACACATGGCAGTGTGGTGTTTTAATTAGCAGGTGAAAGTGCTTAAAGGGAAAGTCTGTCAGAAGGTTTGACAGTGTACACACGGCGTCTCGGACAGATTCCTGAGGAGGTCACCCAGCCCCGGCGTAATCCTCCCCTTTAATTGGGCCCCATGTCAACGGATGTGACAAGTCTCATCTGAACTGTCTGGAAGCCACGTGTGTGTGTGTGTGTGTGTGTGTGTGTAACCATAAAGCCAGACTAAGATCACACTCATACACAAATCGGACAGATCTGAGTGCGTGTTTTAAACTTTTTACAATAAGTGTGCAGATGGGCGACCCGCGGAGATGCAGATCAGTGGATGTCTAGACCGTGTTCAGAAGTCACGCTGCAGCATGACGTGTTTATTGGCAAACGGCGCAAACGTGTAGATCAAAAACGACTGTTAGTGTTTGGAGTGATTTCTTGTTTCAGACGGAGCAGATGTGTGGAGCTAAAACGGCACAAAACAAAGAGAAAAATGATGTCTCCTCTCATCCGGGGAATTAAAAGAACTCGTTATATAAGCTTTCTTTGGCCGTATTGTCACTGCTGATGGTTCTAAGGGTCAGTAGGAGCCACTGCTGCCACGTAAAGCTGGACTTCATATTTCTGCTTGAATGTAGGAAATGGTTTGTGTGAGGATGCTCTCGTGTTGGAGGTCTATGAGGAGCAGAGCTGACTACAGCCTGACAGGAGGCACAATGAGCTGATTCATCAACTCTGTGAAAAAAACTGTAAGAAACAAACGTTTCAGTGTTTTCTTACAACAAAATTGACACATTTGTGTTCTTGTGATTCCTGATGAATGATCCACATCTTAAAAACAAAACGTCTCCTCTCAGTATTTAGCCCAGGCATGTCCACAGTGCGGCCCGGGGGCCCTCAGCTGAATTTTAAGAAATAAATAATAGGGATGTACCGATGCCACTTTTTTCAAAACCGATCCGATACCGATACTTAAATCTGAGTACTCGCCGATACCGAGTACCGATACCGATACTTCTACCACACGAAAAAATGCAACAAATTAGAACATGGGTTTTATTTTTTCTTCTCTGCTTTTTACAACAAATAACTGAGTTAGATAAGAAAATAAAATATATTAATAAAAATTATCACAAAACTAAAATATAAGGTGAAAAATAACCATTTTCTGTGATTTCACAGTGAAATTATTGCAGTTTTCCACATTTTAACCAAATAAAATGAACTATTTGGCACCATCTCCAGCTCTCAACCCACACTGTTCCTCTTTAGCTCAATAGCTCCCCCTAGTGTTCAATATAGGAAACTACAACATAAATCACAAGTCACAGACAGCGAAGCCACTGGTATCGGGTAACTTTCACAGATACCGGTATCGGGCCGATACCAATACCGTTATCGGGCCGATACCGATACTGGATCCCTAATATATAATTTAGTCCTCCTGCAGGACGTTGATGCATAGAGACGCTTTCTGATATTTTTATGTTTAGATTTGTACTAAGAGACCCAACAAACAACAATACTGGTACATTAGAATATTTTTAACCCTCGCTCTGTCCTTAGTTTTTGGCCTATGAAGTTTTCTATTCATTTGGGGTCAATATTGGGGTTCAAAATACAAAATTTACTATCTAATCAGGTTTTTCTGGATACTAAAAGAGCCCAAACCTTCACTGACTCTTACTAAAAAGCAAGTTTGTGAGGTCTGTTCATAAAACATGACCAAAGTTTCCAACTATAAACAGTCGACCAATCAGATCCAGTGACTTTAATGCTTTTTTATTATTGAGTCAAATGTACGAGATCCCTGTACATTCACAAATATTTTGCTCATTAAAATGGTGCATTTATAAGGAATTTGTGAGCAGAGCACATAAATAAAATCACATTTTTGCATTTTCTTTTGTATTATAAAATAATTCTAACTTTTGTGGCCCTCGAGGATTTTACACTTGGTGATTTCGGCCCTCGTGTTGAAAAGTTTGGGGTTTAGCCAAAACCAGAGTCCTTGTTGTTTTCTGGTTTTTACTTGACCTGTTTCTATGGCGCCTCCACAAAAATCTGAGCTGCTCGTCCACAGGGGAGGCTGTGAGACTCTAGTGGACTGGGTGGGCGATATTTATATCAATCAGGTACGCACATGCATAAAATATGAGTCTGTTTCCACCTTAAATGCTTTGAGTACCCATTCCTGGAATCCTTCAGTCATTTCCCCGAGCAGCATCACCTGCTCCTACCTGAATGAATGAGACATGTTTGAGGAGACATTTGACTCTTATCATTTTAACACCTCTTTCTCACGTCCTATTGGGTCATCAGTGAATGATGCTGAAGAGCAGTAGGGTATGGATCTACTGTGGCTGCCTATCCTCAGGACCCTGAGGGGCTCCAGAACCATAGAAATAGAAGGTTTTTCAATCCAGGATGCCGTCTACAGAAATAAAAAAATAGTTACAGACGTTTAGTGACTGATGCTCTTGTCTTCCATGCATCCAGTCACAGTTCTCTATTTCAATAACAGTTCTGGTTTTGAGAAGTTGAACGCCGTTTTCTTTGCTACCGAGCGAAACACAAATCTCTGTTAAAGTTTTTTTTTTTGTTATTCATGAATTAAATCCAATCACAGGCTGTTGCTATTGACAGATGCACGTTTTTTTTTTAGATTGTTCTATTTTCTTTAGATTCTTGAAGCTGTTTCACTTCTTTTTTGAGGAGCTTTATATCATTTCTGACTGGAAGGTGCCGTTTTATGGTTTAAGCTTGAAACTGCTTGGACAAAAAGACAAACTTGATAAACCTTTAACCTTCACACTGTCCTTATTTTGGGTCTGTGGAGTCATTTGGGGTCTATTTGACCCCAAAGACAGTGTGATGGTTAAAAGTTGGACCCTGATATTTTTTTTCACATTGAAGTTATTTTATGAGACCCTCAGCATCTTAGGGCCAAAGACATATAATTTCCATAATGTGCATCCTGTTAGTTCTGTAGTGTTTTTGCTTTATTACATGTGACTGGTGTTCTTGTTGTTGTTTAACCTCCTGGTCCAAAAACGGGTCTTAAACTAAATAAAAGGAGGATGGGAGACAAAACGACTGACAGAGTGACAGGAGATGAGGTTGTCAGGTCAAGAGTGCACAGGATGTAGGTGGGTGTGGGGGTGTCCGTGCACACCCACGTGCGTGAATGTGTGTTCATGTTTGTTGAGCAGGCAGACGTAGCAGCCTCCGTGGCCCCGGCCACAGCAGCTGTGTCGCGTCAGTCTAAGTACCGTATGCTGCTCTGTCTCAGATGGCTGCTCTCGTCCAACATCTGTCTCTCAGGTAAACACTCGTTTAAAAAAAACTGTAACAAAAATTCTGAAGGATGCAGCTACCGCTCACCGATCCAACGTCAGCTTCAGAATCGTCTCAGCGAAGACAAAATGTTGATATTTTGATGTATAAGAAGCATAAAAAGATCAAAAGAAATGTTAAAACTGCTGCAACTGGCTCATTAAGGTCACCATGGTAACTAACTGTTGCGCATTAAGGTATCATGAGTCAGGTGTGTTCTTTTATCCAAAAAAGGCACAAAACAACTTATCCTGGAACAAATAGAACCACTGGTGTCTGATGGAAAAATGTCCCCCTGTTTGGGAGGCAGGCTCACATTTGTAGCGTTACCAAATACGCTATAATCTGACCTCCGACCCCGGTTGACCATCACAAAACAATAATCCATCTTTTTCCCAGTAACTCGGATTATAATGACTCTTTACTATGTTTAACCTGAATCAACACTCCTCCAAGGTTTCGGTCGTGCCAGAAGAATCCACCGGACTCTCTTTAATAATAATAATATAAACTTAAAGACTCTTCCTAAAATGACACTTTAATCTGTTACAGAAAGGCCTTAATGTGATGAATGCACTTTCTCTTACAGCACCAAGAACGTTTGATCCAGCTTCAGTATTATTTCATATTTCTACGGTGCTAAAAGTAAACCAGTATTATTCTCATTTAGCTGGTACTTCAGAGGTTAAAGGCTCGAGTCATGTGATCTTGATAGTGTCATCTGATTGGTATCATGAGACTCCATTTTAGCTTTCCACTAGCTGATCCACAGTTAGTTCTCATCAAGCCTCGATGAGTCACGTCTCAGCTGTTTTTCTAAGCTACACAGCTGAACCTGTCAGAGTCGACCGGCCCTGCTGGCCGATCCACTGATTCCCCTGAGGAAAGACAACATCCGTCTTTGCTCGTACCAACATGGGGACGCCAGCCTTTGACGCCGCAAACCAGCCATGGCTCTGCTAATCGCCTGGATCCTAACCTGTAATCATAACCTGTAGAGTTAATCTCAGCTATAAGAAAGGTATCAGGTGCAGAGAAGCCTCATAAATCCTTAAACAGTCTGAATCATTTACAGAAGGTGGGTACGATAAACTCAACTGTTTATTCTACTACACATTTCACCACAAAACCAGGAAAAACAGGAAACTTCCTGCCCTAAACTGATCTATCTATCAGATTATCCTTAGCTGCAAAATGTATAAAACGTCCATAATCACACATGGTAACCACCAGTGACTTAGTAAAGTCGCCATGGTAACCACACACCTGTGTCTGTCACTTCTGGACAACATGAGAGGTAGACAGGAAGTCAGATAATCTCAGACGAACAGCGGCTGTATGGAAATTAGAAGTCATCTAGAAAAATATTCTTCAGCTGACGGTCACACATGACGTTTTATGTGTTTTATTTTAGAAATGACTAGTAAAAAAATAAAAACATTTCTGGATTTGAAACCAATAATTAGAGCTGAAACAAAACTGAAGTCTATGGAAGCTTAGGTGTACTCTGATGGGATTTGAAAGAAAACCATCCGTCCTACAGTGATGGAAGAAGACAAATAACCAACATGTCGATGTATAATTTATATTTGTTTTAAACATGTGGGAGCAAGAGGGGTTTATTTGCAAAGGATTTAAACATTTTCGTCAGTTCAAACTGTGTAAAACCCTTTGAAGAATCCAAAACACAGCTTCAGTCGCAAAGTCTAGATTTTTTTTTTAAAGCTATGAAGTCTGGAGTTACAGAATCATGAGCAGGATAATAATAAGGGTGCTTTAACTTATCATTAGAATTAAGTCAAAGCCATGGTTTGAACAATATTTTACTCCAATCTAAAGAAGGAAAATGGCTTGAAACGAGGTCGGATGAAGGCGTTTGTATTACCACAGAATCAGTGTGTTATCAGCGCCCAATCAGCCTTATCAGAAGAGCGAAGGGTTTCTCACGACAAGAGTCTGCTGGCTAAAAACACAAACATGTCAGAGAAAAGTGGAATAAAAACAGGAGGAGGAGATTCTATAGAATTAAACGAGCATGAGAAAAGCGTGCACGGAGAAAGGATACGGTCGGAGAAGACAAACACGTTGTTGGAGGAGAATAAGGAGGCTGGGAGATGAAGAATGAGAGTCAGGTTCAGAGATCCCCCCCGAGTCTCTGAGCTGTGGTTTATAATGAAGACGTTCCAGCAGAACCAGCTGAAGCCAAACCAGAAGTGACAGAAAGACGAGGCCAAGCCAGCACCCCCCCCACCCCCCTCCTCTGTGTCTGCTCCGAGGCTCGGTCACCTTCAGTCTGGATCTCCCCCCTCAGACCTCTGCTGCGCTCGAGTCGCACATGTCTGCCGCCCGTTTGGAAATGTCAACATGTTTGAGAGGAACCGGCGCTGCAATCAGTCCAAGAGGAATCNNNNCAGTTAGTTCTCATCAAGCCTCGATGAGTCACGTCTCAGCTGTTTTTCTAAGCTACACAGCTGAACCTGTCAGAGTCGACCGGCCCTGCTGGCCGATCCACTGATTCCCCTGAGGAAAGACAACATCCGTCTTTGCTCGTACCAACATGGGGACGCCAGCCTTTGACGCCGCAAACCAGCCATGGCTCTGCTAATCGCCTGGATCCTAACCTGTAATCATAACCTGTAGAGTTAATCTCAGCTATAAGAAAGGTATCAGGTGCAGAGAAGCCTCATAAATCCTTAAACAGTCTGAATCATTTACAGAAGGTGGGTACGATAAACTCAACTGTTTATTCTACTACACATTTCACCACAAAACCAGGAAAAACAGGAAACTTCCTGCCCTAAACTGATCTATCTATCAGATTATCCTTAGCTGCAAAATGTATAAAACGTCCATAATCACACATGGTAACCACCAGTGACTTAGTAAAGTCGCCATGGTAACCACACACCTGTGTCTGTCACTTCTGGACAACATGAGAGGTAGACAGGAAGTCAGATAATCTCAGACGAACAGCGGCTGTATGGAAATTAGAAGTCATCTAGAAAAATATTCTTCAGCTGACGGTCACACATGACGTTTTATGTGTTTTATTTTAGAAATGACTAGTAAAAAAATAAAAACATTTCTGGATTTGAAACCAATAATTAGAGCTGAAACAAAACTGAAGTCTATGGAAGCTTAGGTGTACTCTGATGGGATTTGAAAGAAAACCATCCGTCCTACAGTGATGGAAGAAGACAAATAACCAACATGTCGATGTATAATTTATATTTGTTTTAAACATGTGGGAGCAAGAGGGGTTTATTTGCAAAGGATTTAAACATTTTCGTCAGTTCAAACTGTGTAAAACCCTTTGAAGAATCCAAAACACAGCTTCAGTCGCAAAGTCTAGATTTTTTTTTTAAAGCTATGAAGTCTGGAGTTACAGAATCATGAGCAGGATAATAATAAGGGTGCTTTAACTTATCATTAGAATTAAGTCAAAGCCATGGTTTGAACAATATTTTACTCCAATCTAAAGAAGGAAAATGGCTTGAAACGAGGTCGGATGAAGGCGTTTGTATTACCACAGAATCAGTGTGTTATCAGCGCCCAATCAGCCTTATCAGAAGAGCGAAGGGTTTCTCACGACAAGAGTCTGCTGGCTAAAAACACAAACATGTCAGAGAAAAGTGGAATAAAAACAGGAGGAGGAGATTCTATAGAATTAAACGAGCATGAGAAAAGCGTGCACGGAGAAAGGATACGGTCGGAGAAGACAAACACGTTGTTGGAGGAGAATAAGGAGGCTGGGAGATGAAGAATGAGAGTCAGGTTCAGAGATCCCCCCCGAGTCTCTGAGCTGTGGTTTATAATGAAGACGTTCCAGCAGAACCAGCTGAAGCCAAACCAGAAGTGACAGAAAGACGAGGCCAAGCCAGCACCCCCCCCACCCCCCTCCTCTGTGTCTGCTCCGAGGCTCGGTCACCTTCAGTCTGGATCTCCCCCCTCAGACCTCTGCTGCGCTCGAGTCGCACATGTCTGCCGCCCGTTTGGAAATGTCAACATGTTTGAGAGGAACCGGCGCTGCAATCAGTCCAAGAGGAATCCCAAAGCACAGGACGCAGTCTTCACGTCGAGTCAAAAACCCAAAACACCGAGATTTTATTTGGCGTTTTCTCTGGTTGTTTGGATTTGACGATTGACTTTGCCTCCTCTGCAGTCTGCAGGCTCCGCTGGCGGAGGGCCAGGAGAGTCCTGCAGAGAGAAGGGGTGCAGGTCTGTGAGACGGGCCCTGCCTGCACCCCCACAGATTTACTCCAACTCCTGCTTTCTGCCAAGATCCAAACTGACACCCCTACAAGGCTTTATGTGCTATTCCTGAAACTTCACTATCAGAAATGCAATAACTTAAAGTCTCCTTTGTAAACATCTGACTGTTATGAACAGAGACATCATGACAAACAGCCATCTGTGTCAAGACAGAACGTTCGAGTTCAAATACAATGATCCAAAAAGTTAAATATCAAAATTCTGTAGTTTAAAGGGATGATTTTAAAGTGATCAGTCATAAGAACCACCCCCACTGTGGGGTCCTGTTCTGTTAGGATGACATTTACAAATCTAATCTTGCATGAAAACGAGAGACTACTTCCTGTTTCTTGAGACTGTCCACTTTGAGTGATGTCACCAGCGCCTGATGTCCCTCCTCTGGTCATTAACCTTTAAGCCCAGGGGGATTTCCTTCTACGCACCTCTCACTGGTCCGACAGTAATACCCCGGTTTTTGTCCGACAATCCGCTCCCCGCAGTCGGAGGTGCAGCGCGAGCAGGGGAGGGGGTGTGATGGGGTGCAGTCCGATACCGCTTTTCCACTGCCCTAGTTCTCGTGCCAGTGCTCGAGTTCGGAACCGGTTCCGTGCTTTTCCACTGAAGAAAACTGGTGCCAGAAAAACAGGTTCCGAACCGGCTCCGAAATGCTGCTGGTCCAGGCTCGGGAACCCGTGACGTGACAAGAGGCGGGCGGAGTTTAATCCGTGAAGTGACGAGAGGCGGGCGGAGTTTAATCCGTGAAGTGACGAGAGGCGGGCGGAGTTTAATCCGTGAAGTGACGAGAGGCGGACGGAGAAATCCCACGAAAAAGAAGAAAAAACATCTCTTGAAGCGATGATGGCGGACACTAGTGATGCGCGGGTTGTCTTTTACCCTGCGGGGACCGCGGGTCGGGTTAATACATTTTTACCTTCAGTGCGGGGCGGTTTGGGTTCAAATCAGGGGTTGCGTTATCGGAAAATTTCCGCCCGTCTTCCTCCGCCGGGTCGAATCAGGAGGGTAACAGCCTGCCAGGCTTCAGCCACCTCGCTCCTCCGGGGATCCGAGGTGCTCCCAGATCAGCCGAAAAATACATCCCTCAGCCAAACTTTCCTTTATTGTCTGTGTGTGCATTAGGGGTTGCACGAACTAGTCGACAAGTCGACTTTTGTGGGCTGTAGTGACTTTTTAAACCAATGGTCGAATCGTCGCTGATCATGTGAACTTTTATTTTGAAGGGGTTTCCTTTGATTAGTTCCGTTTCCTTTGATGTGTTCCGGTTTAACGCTGCGCTAATAAAATGGATATTTACTCAAAGAATACTTCTTGGCATCTTTTGATGCCCTTGCAAATCGATTGTCCTGATTTAATCAACTTAACGGTGAGTCTTTGCTTTCTTTATCTCTTGTTTTACTAAAAATGCGGCGCTATTCAAACCTCCGATGTGCTAACGGCTAAGCTAACGAGCTAATGGCTCGTCTATCAAGCTTTGAGTGATTTTATTCATTGAATAGCGAATGTCTTTGTTATGATTATGGCCGAACAATAGACCACAAACTGTAGTTTTAGTCAGATTAAAACTGTTTTCATATAAACCTGACTAAATGTGACTAAAACTAATCAGCATTTTAGTCTAAAGACTTGATATTAAAACCAAAGTGCTCCTAAAACAACGTCTCTCTCTCAGCTGTTTGTTGTCGGCATAAAAATACGTTTTTGCAATAAAGTCTGTCAAGTTTTATAAAGCCGTCCTGTATACGCCGTATGTATGACGTCATCAGCGATTAGTCGAAGTCGACGCGTTACTTGGTAGTCCACTTGTAAAAAGAGCAAGTCGTTCAACCCCTAGCGTGCATGTGTGTGTTTGTGTGTGTGTGTGTGTGTGTGCGCACGCACTGGCAAACGCAGACAGAGCAGCTGTAATGACGTACATTGAGCTGGCATAGAGACGTCCGTTTCTCGCTCTGCCACCGCTGTGGCCTCATTTATAAAACTTATAACATAAATATATATATTTATAATTTATTATAAAATTTATAAAACAAAAAACGGGTCAGAAAGGAAGTCACTTTCTCTGCAAACTTTAGGATTTATAAAAGAAAACATGACAGAGAAATGATGTGCTCTGCAAACTTTGAACTTTGCATTTATAAGCACATTTTAAAGATGATTAAAAAACCTTTTTATTTTGGAGACGGTCAGACGAAATAAAAGCGCTTCCAGTCAATATTATACTGTGTTTTTAATTTGTTGGGTCGGGGCGGGGTCTAAAAATAGACTCAGCGATGAGTGACCTGTGAGGTATTGTCATGTGGCTCCTGCTGAGCTCCTGCATAGTGGAAATGCGGACCGGTTCTCAGCGGCTCCTAGTTCAGAACCGGCTGAGCACCAGTGAGTGGAAAAGAGGTATGAATGGAACCAGCTCTGGGTCCAGATCCGAACCGCTGCAGCGCCTTCACCCCCTGAGTCGTCACAAAGAGTAATTGTACCGCAATGCAAAATTTTTGGAAAACTATAAATGAGAGTGTTGTTGCGAAGAATTGATGAAGTTGGAGGTGTGCAGTTCTGATGGAATTAGTCTGTTGGAACCAGTTCTAAGTCGGAACTGGTTCTTAAATCCCACCCCGACCCAAAACACACCTCAGAACTGGTCTCTGACCCTGGAACAGTTTAAATCAACCATTAATAAACCTAATTATGACCGTCATAACTGCTGAGTGGATGTAAACCATAACTCGACCGTCACAATGTTTCTGTCGTCTCCTGCATCAGATCCCCCGGCCCACACCGAAGGCCGCCTCCACAGCATGAGAATATCCAGAACCAATGAGGTAAAGGCGCTAGTTTTCCACCGTTCAACATCTCTTCTGCTAAATCAACAGCTTGAGCTTTGCTTTATGGCATTAATAAATCCATCACCGTTGTTTCAGCGAGCCTGGAGAGGTGTGATCAGTGCGACACACACAGCAGAGACCACAACAGAACATCCACACGTAGCCCCTCTCAGAACCCTAGAACAACATCTGGTCGCGACCCACTGAGGGGACCCGGGGTGTTAAAAGTAAGCAGGTCTGTAGAGCTGCTGGTGCCCCTTTGTTGATTCAGCTTTTGGAACAGGACAAGGAAGAATTACCTATCACAGGAAAAACAACAGAACTGGTCAGCGAACTGAATCAGTGGGTTACTGTGACACGAGCATAACTCCGTACTGACAGGCTGCATAGAGAGGAGATGGCACACGGCTAGATGCATGCTCCACGGTGCTGATAAGACGTCCCCCTCTATGAAAGAACATGCACACACGTGGCACATGCACACATGAGCAGATCGGCACAAACAGCTCTAAAAATAAGCCTCCAGTCCTGCAGGGTCAAGTAGAGTTCCAGCCCAGCAGATACCAGCTCCGTGGCTCAACCCAGCATCTGCTGCTCTCTGTCCGTCAGCGACCTCAAACGCTGCTCTCAGATCAGATCACAGCTCAGAACGTTTTATAATCGAGAACATAAATCTGACCTAGTGTCTGTGTTTTACTCCCGTCTAGTAAGAAGGCTGGAGGAAAGGGAGGTTGTTGGGATATTGGGAATAAACGTGATAAAAACGTGGCTCAGATCGGTTTTCTCTGACTGACGGGGCGTTTCAGTCAGGTCATTTAGGACCGTGAAGCTGAAATCTGTCGAATCACTGTTTGTTTAACTGGCGTCACGCATGCACCTTCCTCAACTTTATGAGTTTTAGAAATTATAGTTTGAGTTTTCAAACAGAAGATACTGAACAGCCCTCATATCCCGTCAGAGTCACAGTGTGTTCGGTCACGATGTCCACAGTGTCTAAACAAGCTATTTGCTAACGGTGTTCAGATATACACACCTTGGCAAAGAATGAAATGACAATAAGTCTAATCATAAGAGAGCAGAGTTGCATTACGAGCTCATAGAAATCTGTGCACGTGTCACGGTGACCACAGGTGTCACTTTCTGCCTCCCGCATGCCCAAAGCATGATGTCATGGGCTGCCTGTGCACAGAGTGGAGGATCAGCGCCGCGACCAAAAGGCCCAACGACTCTCTGGCTCCACGCGAGCTGGGAGGACGGCAGGGACGCATGGGGGAGGGTGTGGGAGTAAACAGGCTCCAGGTCCTCCACAGACTGACAGTCCGCCAGCGACTCGTCTAAGACAAGTCAGGGATGGACTGGGTGGGTTTTTATTAGAGGCAATTAGTTATATTTGAATTTAAAGACACTAAAATGTGAGATTCATCATTAATAAAGTCGTTTTGGAGCCGTCTGCAGAGCAAACACCTAGCACTCAACTAACTCACACAATGCAAACAGTCTGATCTCCGAAACGCTGCACTGGTGCATGATGGGAAACACTTTGCTGACAGAAAGAACTTTGGTCTTTCTGTATTTCACACAAGCCTGTAAACTGTCCATCAGCTTGACCTTTGGAGATGTTTCTCAACATGTCCGAGGGAGCAATTTGTCAGATAAACAAAAGAAGCAGACGGCAGCTCGGGAAATGTTTTCCTGTTTCGGAGTTTTTCACTAATCGTGCCATTAATCAAACAGGTAATGAGTTCATCTGAAGGAATTTCCCTCACAGAGGAGCCTGAAGTGAAAACAAAAACCTCTTACGTGTTTTCGAAGCTTCATCGTTAACCTTTGTGGAATAGTGGACATACTGTGTGTGCCATGTCTGACGCTCTGCCGGGAGGGGAGGAACAGCCCGAGTACGAGCGAGGGCGTGACCTCGTATCGTGCTTTGGGATTTGGCTGCACAGTGACTGAGAACGTGCTGCCTGGTGGCTCTTATCATTCCTGTCTGTCACAGACGGGAACACTCGTGGTCTGCAGGGATGAAATTCTCTGAGATGTCCACCGAGGGCTCAGACTGTTCAGGTCAAAGGTCACACCAGTTAGTGTTTATTCATTTTGAAGATGCTTTTATTCGAAAGCGACTTAAAATGAAGTAACGTGCATGTTTTTGGTCTGTGGGAGAAACCACGGCACCTGCAGCAAACACAAGAATGCATGGAGAGAACTCGGTCGCAGCCGGGAATCGAACCTGCAACCTTCTTGTTGCTAGGCAACAGTGCTGCCAACCGCTCCACCATGCAGCTGCATGCCGCAAAACAGGAGCTGCATTAGACAACCGTGCGAAATAAACCACCGTGCACATACAACCACTGTGCACATAAAATCACCGTGCACATTAAACCACCGTGCACATTAAACCACCGTGCGCATAAAATCACCGTGCACATTAAACCACCGTGCACATAAAATCACCGTGCACATTAAACCACCGTGCGCATAAAATCACCGTGCACATTAAACCACCGTGCACATAAAATCACCGTGCACATTAAACCACCGTGCACATAAAATCACCGTGCACATTAAACCACCATGCACATACAACCACCGTGCACATTAAACCACCATGCACATAAAACCACCGTGCACATAAAACCACCAGGCACATAAAACCACCGTGCACATAAAACCACCGTGCACATTGAACCACCGTGCACATTTTCCTCTTTGCTGTATGTATTTCAGGTTTTCGTCAACTGGATGTTTTATAAGTAAAGTTCAACAAAGCTCTTAAGGAGGACAGTGAGTCTGACTTTCCCAACCAAAATCCCATAAAAAGACATAGAGGAATGTAAAAAAAAATATATATATACAGTATACGTTCTCGTATTTACAAAATATAGATATCAAACTAATTTCAGGACACTCTTCCCTTATTAGCAGTTCCAGAGTCTCTTTAAATCCGGCTTTTTCAAGCCATCATTTCACAGTAAAGTCAACCATCACAAGGCTTAGTATCATTCAACTGGCTTCTGGATCAAACCAATGAAAACAGTGGATCAAAAGCTACATACCTGTTCTCACTCTTCTCCGTTTTAATGAAATTTCCAAAGTGTATTGGAAAAACGATGCACATAAAAAGAGAATGTTCAAATTAGACCGCCACGCTGGACGTTGACTGAAGGGCATCAGTAAGCTCCTCCTGATAGGATCTTCACACAATTGGTTCCAGAGTGTTCCTGATATAGATATGGATGTAAGTCTAGTGATCTTTGGCTATAGGTCCATGTGGACCGTACCGACGGGCGAATAAAAGGCTTGTCTAAATGGACCCACATCCAAAGTGAGTTGCTGCCACTGTAAAACAACTCTAATCTCTTAAATTTCACAGCAGTTCATATCAATGTTATTATATAAACCTCTACGCTCCCTTCAGTTTCTCATTACATGGTTATTTTGGCAGAAACTTCTGCTGATCTCGACCCCTGGATGCAGAAATGCGCTGCTTCTGGTGATACGTGCATGTAAATAACCCCAAAACAAAGTGATGGTGGTGTAAAGGTGTATAAAAGAAAACCATCTCCCTGTTAGTGAAGGTGGGGCCCGGTTTTAGTTAAATAGCTGCACTGGGGGTGAATATGTCTTCCTGTAATCTCTGTCTCATGTTAGGTTTATGTGAACGTCCTCTATTTCTTTAAGCACACACTTCAATATATTGTTGAATCCTTATATTTGAGAGATTTTTAGAGAGATTTTAGAGATTAAGTACACTGAAAAAAAGAAAACACGAGTCTAACTTTAAAAAATTGAAGTAATCGGTCACAAGTAATTAATTTAACCCTCTGGGCGCCAGAGTTTTTCCAAGAAAATCATCTTTTTTGACATTACAATTTCAAAAGAATGTAACTTTAATATGGTTATAGACAAAGGCATAGTGTCAATGAGAAAAATGTTCAGTTTTAATCAAAGTTTGTGATTGGAACAAATTCACTTATCTAATTTGCATATTATGACATCATCAGGCAGCAGCACCATTGGGTGTGTAACTTTTACAGGCATGTATCTTTATTTTTTACATTTTTTTATTTTATATACAGTATATATGTGTGTGTATATATATATATATATATATATATATGTGTGTGTGTGTGTGTGTGTGTGTGTATATTACCAATTACTTCAATTTTTTTAAAGTTAGATCAATGTTCTCTTTTTTCCAGTGTATCTAGGGGTCAAGGGAAGGAGGGAGAGGGTCTTGGCTGCAGTCAGACTGGCCGTTAGCTCATTAGTTCGCCGAACAGAGGCCGTTCAGAAGATTATTAAATAGGAATCACACCTTTTACCTAGAAACACACACTGAAAAAAGTAAACATTGGTCTAACCTAAAAAAACAGGGTTCTAACTTAAAAAATTGAAGTAATCGGTCACAAGTAATTTAATTAGGTTTATCCAAGTTAATCTTTTTAAGTTTACTTTGAACAAACTTAATAAATTAACTTTGAAAGAACTTAATTTAATTACATGTGACCAATTACTTCAGTTTTTTTTTAATGTTAGACCCCTGTTTTCTTTTTTCAGAGTGGCTAAAAGTTGTCTAGATTTCCAAAATAAGGCTGAACCAATGATGTCACCAGGTGTCCAGATTTGGCCTGAACTGAAATCACAACAACACGAAACCTGAGAGCAGAAAAGACTCTGAACCCAAACGAGCCCACATACAGAGAGGGAAGTCATAAAGAAAATCACAGCTCACTTTAGAGAAAATTCAACGTCCTTTGTTGTCCTGTCAATTAGCCAATCCAATAAAAAGAATCATCCTAAAGACGGAGTTTAAACGGAGGTTGAAGTGTGTGTTTTCATCCTGAAGAATGCAGCCCGGTGTGTGTGTGTGTGTGTGTGTGTGTGTGTGTGTTTCTATCGTCCACAGCGGGGTCCTAATCACAAACAGGTGTCTCCCATTCAAATTAACATATGGTTTGACAAATGCATACCTGGGTTGCTGACTAGTAAAACCATAAAATGAATTATTCTGTTTTATTTACAACACATGAGCATGCTGGGGGGGGGGGGTGTAAGGTGGGGCAGAGCTGAGATGATTTCACCTTGCATGCAACCCTCCTCTGCTGGTGTTCTGTACCTTGATACATGACTGCGATCGCGGTTATTAGAAGCAGGACCTGTTGTACTTGGCCGACCCAGATCCCCTTTGTTCGTGTTTTCATTCTGTGGGTTATTGGTGCATTCGTAGAGGGTAATAAAACGCGAGAAGAAAGGTTTAAATGTGATATTTTCATGATCTGTGAACAGATGGGCTTAAAGAGAGACGAAACCTGCACTCGGCATTTCTTACACCTCAGCCTGAAATATTACCGAGGGCTGATAATGGCAAACATATCATCGCTGTCGGGCAAAGAACCTGGAATCTCCAAAAAGGCAGCTTTTCAGGAAATAAGGTTCTCTTTTACCAACAACAAACCCTGGATCTCCACATCGTCTCAAGCTCTTCTTGACACTTTTCTTTGAAAAGTCATCCAGTAAACCACTGATAGATGACCAGTAGTGAGAGGTTTTTGCCAAACAGTAAAGATAAGTAATGTGACCTGATGAATGTTGCAATCAGTGGTGTTCAAACTCCGTCCTCGAGGGCCGATATCCAGCATGTTCGAGTTGTTTCCCCGCTCCAATTCACCGAGAGGCTGCTCGCTGCAGAACCAGAAGGTGGCGCTGCACCAGGTTCAGCCATTCAACCAGTCAGCTCCCACACCTCCCCTGTGATTGACCTGGTTATATTGGACTATTACACTGGGCTGTTAGATCCGAGAACGAGGTGTTGCGTCTCCGCTGGATCCCGAGCACAAAGTCCGGCGGAGATGCAACACCTCGTTGTCGGGAAATGCTGCGAGCGGGTCCGCGAAGCAAAGCTCCGTTTGGGTCCGGCAGAGCTTTGTGCTCTGGGTCTGCTGAGCTACGTGCTGCTGGTCCGCGAAGCGCTCACGGTTTCCCCCGGCGCTTTGCCCCCCGCCAGGTTAAGCCACAGAGCCCAAGGGCAAAGCTAACAGCGGCTAATGGCGGCTAACGCTACGAAGCAAAGTGGGCTAGTTCGGCTTTCTGCTAGGCTCACTGTCTCTCATTGTAGTCCGTATGACAGAAATTCACAAACTAATCCTGTTACCAGAACATGACTGAAACCCCGAGATATTTAATCAATTTTGAGGAGATGTTTTATCCTGAAAACAAGGGGAAACAGGCAGATATTCAGTTATTTTCTTGTAAATTCACTCTTTTGCAATAAAGTTAATTAAAAAAAAGCAGCGGAGCAGGGCTGACCCTGGTTGAGTGGGCGGGGCTGAACCTGGTGCAGCTCCACCTTTCTGGTTCTGCAGCGAGCACTACTTGAACTCACCTGATTCAATGGTTGAATCACCTGTTCTGAATGCCTCAAGCTCTGCAGAAGGTCTTTAATCACTTTCTGACTGAATTCAGGTCTTCAGAAACACAGTGGACCGACATGAACCCAGATCACTGACTGGGGAAACTTCACACTGGACTTCATGGATTCTGTTCCTCTCCACTCTTCCTCCAGACCTTGATTTCCAAATGACATGCAAACTTTAATCTGACTAGAGGACTTTGGACCACTGAGTCCAGTAGTTTTTCTCCTCAGCCCAGGTCAGACGCTTAATCTGATGTCTCTGGTTCAGGAGTGGCTTGACATGAGTAGAAGATCCTGGACTTGGCACCTTCCCACTCTTTATGACTAATGGTACTGGAAGGGCTGAAGATGACAAAGCAACACGCTAAGGACAGAAAGCAAAACGACGTCTCGTATGTTTATGTCCGTGTGCCGGGCCGTGCTTTTAGAGGACCTGAAGTAAAACAGGTTGTGAAAACGGTTAAAACTTTTCCTTAAGTCAAATAGGTTCAATGTGCCCCCCCCCCCCTTCTCTGTCACATGAATCCAGAACATGTGATCGATATCTGAGAATCACCCGGAGCTCTGTCTTTTTCCTTCCCTCCGGTCCGGAATGTGCTCCCGTTCCCGTCTCTAAGCCGCGAGCTGGATCAGGCTCGTATATTCTGTTACTGTTTTCATTTCTAACGTGAGGATTTCTCCCTTTGGTTTAAAAAAAAAAAAAGAAGAAGCCAAAGCTCTTGTATCCACAATACAACACCTGGAAAAAGAAACTCTTCATTAATCTTGGTAACCCCTGAGAATCTGTGGTTTTAAGTCGTCCTCTTTCCAAACCACATGCGAGGCGGCACGGTGGCTGGCCGGCAGAGCCTTTGTTTTAGAATAACTCCGGGTTATTTTCAGGTCACCGTGGCTGAGTGGTTTCTTAATTGAATTTCGAAGCATTTTGTTTAATATGCCACCGTTAAACAGCTCTAAAAATATCCAAGTGGATGTGATGACCTCATCTTTTCCGGAGTTTTGGGGAGAGATAATCCTACACGGTTTTTATCACTGTGACTAACAGCTGATAAACGACCAACAGAGCAGAGATTAGATCACCGTCCGTGTAATTTAAGAGAGATAAATTACACGGCAGTGACCTGATTACTGATATCTCTAAGAATGGCTGATAAATAAGGAAGAGAATGAAGGTTTTTCCTCTCGTCTTCAGTGCTGTGACACCACATCCCTGTTAATGCTGGAGGAGTTATTAAACCTTGAAATGAGCTGGTACGTGTGCTAACTGACGATGATAAAGGGTGCTTCCTAAAGGGCTTCCCTTTGGAAGGACTTGAACAAATAAACGAAAACTTTGAACTGAACTTTGAGAAATAAGCCCGTTAATTCCATCTATATTACATTTGTCTCCGCTCACATCTACAGAGATGATCAGCTGTTTAAGAACGCCCAGCTGAGTTTTTGTTTCCAGCGGACAGTAGCTTTAAATCTGAAAATCCTTCTCATCATAACAGGAGCCATGAAACCATAACATCTATCATCCTGCTAAAGTGTCCAAGAATGAGATTAGACCATCAGATCTCCTGCTTCCTTCAAAAAGATAAACATCAGAATGTGCACAACCTTTAAATTCATTAAAACCTCTGTGACCTGAAGTGTTTTTGGCCTAATCAGTAAAGTCAGCTGATATCATGGTGATCATGTGACATAAAGTTAAATCAGACATGATGACTCGCGGCTTTAAGAGGCGGGGGACTGCTAAGGACCAGCTGGTGACCAGGATGCTAGTTTAAATGCAGATCTGTCACGGTTTCCCCTCCTTCTGACTGCTCCTCCTGCTAAGACTCCATTTCCCATCATCCCTCTGGCTTCACTTCCTCTATAAATGACCCTCCACCCAGGAAGCCAGCGCTCAGTCATCGTTTCATTCATTCAATGCTACGAGCGCCTGCCAGTAAGTCAGTTTTACTACTTACGTATCGGAGTAGTCACGCGGCCTCGCTTCCATCGGGATCCGCACGGCTGCTCCGAGATTAACTCGCGATGGCTCAGCGCTAATTACTGCCGCGTTTGAGTTGCAAACTCACTGAGGCTTCAGTCGATTCGTTCTGACAAGATCAGCGGATCTCAGACTCAAAAACCTGATTTTATTAGTCAGTAGATGCATCACAAGTCGGCCCATCACATTGGGCTGTGACCATATACTGTACGTGCCTGATTCAATATAATGGTAATTGCAAATAAAATTGCATTGTCTGCAGATTTTTTTTCTGACTTTATTTACAAATCACCTCTAAAATACAACTCTTTTGTTTGCAGCTCGCCCTAAATTTATCCACAGCAAGGTCTCTGACCCCTCCCAAGGGTTTTCCTATTTCTGACTCAGAAACTAAACTAAGAAGGGTTCAAGACGGGTTCCAGAAGGGCCTCCTCTCTGGTTGAGACATTTGTTCACAGCAATATAATACAGCCTAGTACTTACAGGAGTATGTACAGGGTACTTACTGGGTTTTACAGGGTTACGTATGAGGTACGTACAGGGTCCTGCAGGGGTACATACAAGATACTTTCAGGATTTGTACAGGGTACTTGCAGGGATATGTACTGGGCACTTACAGGGGTACATACAGGGTAAGTTCAGGGGTACATGCAGGATAAGTTCAGGGGTACATGCAGGATAAGTTCAGGGGTACATGCAGGATAAGTTCAGGGGTACATGCAGGATAAGTTCAGGGGTACATGCAGGATAAGTTCAGGGGTACATACAGGGTAAGTTCAGGGGTACATACAGGGTAGGTTCAGGGGTACATACAGGGTAGGTTCAGGGGTACATACAGGGTAGGTTCAGGGGTACATACAGGGTAGGTTCAGGGGTACATACAGGGTAGGTTCAGGGGTACATGCAGGGTAAGTTCAGGGGTACATGCAGGGTAAGTTCAGGGGTACATGCAGGATAAGTTCAGGGGTACACACAGGATAAGTTCAGGGGTACATGCAGGATAAGTTCAGGGGTACATGCAGGATAAGTTCAGGGGTACGTTCAGGAAAAGTGCTTCATCATAAAGTGTAGCTTCAGGGGTACATAAGGGGTACTTATGGGAGAATGTACTGGGTAAATGCAGAAATACTACCAGGATTATGTACAGAGTAATTATTCTTGTACCCCTGATCTTATCCTGTACCCTTGTACTTACCACCAAAAGTACTGGGTTGTATTATGTATTGCGACCAGTTTGTCTTGCAATTTTTACAAATATGTAACGCACCTGTTACTTTTATTGGAAACATCCATTCTGAATCTGTTTAACCTTTGACCTCACAAACCAGGCAAAGCCAAGTTGAACTTATTTTACTTCAAACATAGCCAGCTGTCTCTGCTTCTCAAGATTCTTTTTAAAAATCCAGTTTTTAAAATACATTTATTTCAAGTTGTTCTGCAGAGACGGAGAAAACTCTGTAAACATAAAAGAGAAAATTGTACTTGTTTACTTATTTGTACTGTAAATATTTTACGAATAACAGCCAAAAAAATCATTAATTTAACCAGAAATGAAAAAAAGGTTTTGAATTTTTTTTTGTATTGGTCAAAAAAACAATAAACTTGAGCTAGAATGTGATTTTAGAGAATTTACTTTCTTATCCTGAACTGACATTTTAAGATGAAACATAATCATACACTTCATGTAACGTTGTATTTATTATCCACACCATCAGGATTTATAAGTGCATTTATTTCATGTTGAAGTCAAATGTTTGATGTCCAGGGAGCAGCTGAGACAAGCAGAACGCTCAGAACTTCATCAACACTGAAGCTAACGGACGTTAGCGTTCCTGATGAAGAGCCGGCGTCTTTCTGCACCACAGCAGCTCTGTTCTGTGTTTATTTGAGCTGCAGAGCAACTTTAACTGTACATTCCTGATAGGTGAACAGCACTTGGCCCAGGCAGGCGAATGTTTCAAAGCTTAGAGAGAAAAAAGTGACTAATCAATGTTCAGTCAGAGTGCTTGGCATGAGGCGCTGCCCGGCATATTTGCAACAAAGGTAACAAAGATTTATTTCTGAGTCTGAGCTCACAGAAACCTGCTTCAGACGTTTTACTGAGCTGAATATGAAACCAATTACAAACTTGGGTCGGCACCACAAACACGGTCCGTGCTCCTTTTTAATGCGAGCGTTTATTTCAGGTTCCATTTCATCAAGTCCCACAAACGGGTTTGATAAATAATAAATGTGTTTACTGCAGACTGAGGTAACGCTCGCCTGGATCCATCAGCTGAATCTCGTCTCTGGTCCCGGGGCCTTTGCTCCGGGTGATGAATGAACATCGGAGTAATTTCATGGATGAATTAGGAGCTAAAAGCAACAGCGGGAAAAATTCAACACAACTTCAACCTGCTGCTAATAAAAAAACGTGAGTTTCTGTTTTGGTGTTGATGCTTCGGGCTGATAGAGGTTCAGACCGAACGCCTGGCAGCAAAATGCTTGTGATCATTAGGAGTTAATTAGGAATAGATCAGTCGATTTGAGGACGCGACACTGCGTAAACAGAGCTGACGTTAAACTACATGAAATGATAAAGTGTTTGGCTGATCAAGTCTATCAGCGTCCGACTAATCTCCTCCAGATGAGACCGATCTCTCCAACTCTGTCCACCATCAAATTGGTGAGAAACGGGTCCAGCTCAGAAACCCAGACTGAGGAATGAGACGTGAGCTGCCAAACCACCGTCCATCTCGTTTCACTAAACGAAAAGAGCGTCGCCCGAAGTTGCATGAAGGAAATCCAACCTGTTGATGCGTTACAGCTGTATCAGACCACCCAGGGCTTAATGGTTACTGGTTATTACAGATAAAACAGCTCAGTCTTTTCATGTCAGAACTCTAAATTGGATCATTTAATGCTGAGAAATGCTTGAGTTATGACTGGTTTGGTTAAATCTTGAAATTAGCATTACGTACGATCTCACACTGTATCACAAGGTGTCGATGTACCGTATTGACCCGAATATAAGACGAGTTATTTTTCCTTGAAAATAATGTGAAAAGGTGGGATCGTCTTATAATCGATGTCATGACCCGAACACATCAGCAGAGGGCGCCAGCTCTCTGTAAACAGCAAAGTCGACACCGACAGGAATAGACTGGATTAAAAGTGGGTCAAATTAACAGAATGGAGGTAAAGTTTCGACGCTAATTTTGAGATAATGGTGGTCAATGCAGCAGAGGTGTCAAACAGCTGTCAGGCAGCCAGGAAATATGGAGTGGAATGACCAAAGATGGCGCATTGTGGCGATGACGTTCTGTGGGAGGAGACGGGACTGCAGCGTGAGACCTACTGTGTGAGCTCAGCTGATCAGAGGACTCTGAGTAAAAGCCTCATGCAGACTTTTGATTTGACATGTCATGAGCAAAGTTCTGACAGTTTGCATTACTATGTTTTTGTTTTTTTTTGCTCAGTTTTTGTTCAATATCTCAGTCTTTCCTGACAGAACCCCACACACACTAGAATATGTATTACAGATCTTTGTGATTGCATAATACCCAAATATAAAGGTATGTAACTAAGATATTTAAACGACTTCCTCAAATTTTCAACAAAAATAGTTAAAGGAACTTGGGGCAGCTTTACAAAACAAAACTCATTAGCGATGCGCCTGGTGCTGCGAGTAACTACAGCTTTGCACGGGAGTGCGCAGAAACTCCTCACTAAAGTGGCATATAGTTCATATCATCTGGTGCAACCAAAGGCAAGCGGAGGCATGATTCCATATGTAAAACAATGCACCGCGTCACACACACACCGGGCTATGGCTCTCGGTCGGAGCGCCAGCCTAATATTAGTCCCAGAGGGGAGCTAACCTCCTCCACTGTGCTCCTCTTCTGAACAGCGGGAGAGGACGCTAACACTTCAAACTTTAGCTCAACTGACTGAGTTGAAGCCGTTTTTGTGTTTGCCGAGGTGAGGTAGCTGTGACGGCCATCTTGAATGTGATTGACCCAGTCGATGCCAAAGCTTCAGATCGTGTAGAGTATGTTTTAAATTTAACTAGTGAATACAAATGGCAGATTCACTATAAAGTGACCTTTATAGTAAACTAGTGGACATTTCAAACACAGTTAAATATACATTACAGTAAACTCTCAGCTATGGCTACACAAAAAATGTAGCTCAGTTTCTGTCAAACTGACTGAATTAAAGACATTTTTTGAAGATTGGTTAGCTGTGGCGGCCATCTTGAATGTGGTTGACATTACTCAGTCTTAGACCCAGTGATTATTTTTGGAGATTAATTAAAATTCACCCACTGGTTTGTGATACATTTTACCACTAAACACAAACACTTCTATGATGAAACACACTCTGACTCGACACATAATGTTGACCAAAGCTGTGAAGGATTGTGAAATCCTGCCTGTTTGATCATCAGGATCCTTCAGAGCGAGCAGCACTACAGCAGCAACACATCTAATGGCAAACTGATGCCACCGTGTGGTCTCCTAACGCCTGTTGGCATTATCAGTAAAACACAGCAGACCTTTTTCAGATTGTGGCTGAAGGCAGTTGATTTCCAGGTGATCATAAGAGGAGCTCGGTCCGAACGCCGTGGAGAGAAAACAGCACCTCCATGAGATGTCAGCTCTAAGCTCTGAGTCAAAGCTGACGCCTCTCAGCTCACTGTGAAGCTTCCTGTTCATCACCGTCTCAGTCACACGTTTTGTGGAGGATTTGAGTGCTTTGTTCTTATCATAAAAGCATCTGATTTCAATTAAAGTGTTCAGTTTTAGGTAACTTTTCATGGCATTACTGAATGTAAAAGAATTGTTCCCCTTCTCATCTTTTTTGACTGGTTTTTGAATAGGGTCACTGCTGGTAGCATGAGGAGATACCTGAGGTTGTACAGGTAGCTCCATCATGGGTAGTATGTGTGCATGTTTATAGTAGTATGTGTGCATGTTTATAGTAGTATGTGTGCATGTTTATAGTAGTATGTGTGCATGTTTATAGTAGTATGTGTGCATGTTTATAGTAGTATGTGTGCATGTTTATAGTAGTATGTGTGCATGTTTATAGTAGTATGTGTGTATGTTTATAGTAGTATGTGTGCATGTTTATAGTAGTATGTGTGCATGTTTATAGTAGTATGTGTGCATGTTTATAGTAGTATGTGTGCATGTTTATAGTACTATGTGTGCATTTTTGTAGTAGTACATGTGTGCTTGTAGTATTTTTTGTGTGCATGCACCCTTGTAGTAGTGTGTGTGTGTGTGTACTTATATTGTTGTATGTGTGAGTGAAAAATAGATGTTGTCCGATACGGCACCTCATACCAGACTGTCCAGGAGCTCAGTGAACCCCTGGTCAGGAGACTTTCCTTTAATGAACACCTCATTTAAATGTGAGCAAACTTCACAAGAAGAAAAATAAGAAGCAAAATATGACACCTTTATAAATATGATGGATGTGTAAAACCCTAATTTGCACCCATAAGAATTGTGCAACCCATTGGTGAATTTGAGCCTGTGTTTCTGTAATTAATGAGGAGAAAGCCAGCAGGTCAAGAAGAACGTCATTCATTGGAGTTTCGACTCTGTCATCTTGGACTTGGAGGAGCCACAATCTGGACGACTCTCATGTTTGTGTCTTTTTCCTTTTCCATCTCTAACCTGGCCTTGAAGCACAGGAGATTACCGACTGGCCGAGTTAGAGGAGCTTCTTCTTCTTCACGCTCGTCTTCCTCCTCACTTTTCATTCCTGTGCCACATATGACATCATGGAAAACTTTGAAGGGTTTAGGAGCACGAAGAGAACGACTGTGTTGCTCTGACTATTTTGAGATTCTGTGGGGATACATCAGAGCTAAAAATACCGGCTCAAAACACAGGATTCCTCAAATGTTTCCACCTTCGGGCCTGTGATGCAAGTGGCATTTAAGCCGAATGAATTTGGGCTGCGAAGCTGAAAAGTCGACATATTTCAGCATGGATTCATCAGTGAAGGATTTATTCAAAGGTTCAAATAGGCTTGTGTTGTCCGGTATTTGAACTTTGATGGCTGTAACTCTTACCTGTAACAAGCGGTGTATTTTAATAGTGTTTTATTTTAGGTGTAGATTATAAGACACCCCCAATTATTCCTTTTTTTAAACCCTTATTTAGTCAGGTAATATACTATTGAGATCATGAGAATCTCTTTTGGAAGGTAGACTTCAAAGGCAGGGGGGTTTATCTTGTTGAAGGATGCTTTGACACCTGGCCGGGTCGGGGATTGAACCCAGGGCAGCCTCTCTTCCCCTATTGGGTCTAGGCCCTGGTCAACTGTAATGCTTCTACTAGCGCTCTGATCACAAATTGGGGGAACTCCATGTCAAAGGATTGTCTTGTTGAATGTGACATGCAGCCAATCAGAAAGCGAGGTGACAGAGGGATGCTGCATGAAGCGGGTGGAGTCTTACAAAACTGCCATAGGTGTATTGTTGTTTAGAATAAAAAATAAAGGCTGTCATGTTTGTTTATGCACGTTTGAAGTTGTGCGAGCTTCCCTGAATGTTTGCAGATGAAATTACTTTGCGCTGTTTTTGCCGTGTACCTGCACCCCCACACCCTGAAGAACCAAAAATCTTGATTTTTTTTTAATCGCCATGTGTGAAGTCCAGGGCCGGATCTAGCCAGCCCCACTAAGGGGGGCAGGTAGAATATCAGGGGGGTGAGTCTGGACATGCTAAGAATGTTTTGGTCATCACACCCCCCCAATCCCTTAAATGCATCAAAAACTACGACATCATCATATCAGTTCCTCTATCCATAGATTTATGTTCATATTTGATCCCTACCCTCTGCATTTAACTGGGCTTGGGACTGAACAAGTAGGACACTGGCTGATGCCCTGTTGAGGCTGACCTCATCTGGTTAGGTTTGGTTTTGTTTTTGGGTTTTTTGTTCTTTTTGTGGTTTCTTGTTTTTTTTTTTGTGGTTTCTTGTTCTTTTTTGTGGTTTCTTGTTCTGTTTTTTTTTTTTTTTTTTTTTTTTGTTTTTTTTTTTTTGTTTTTTTTTTTTTTTTTTTGTTTTTTTTTTTTTTTTTTTTTTTTTGTTTTTTGTGTTTTTGTGTTTGTTCTTTTTTGTGTTTTTGTGCTCTTTTGTGTTTTTTGTTCTTTTTGTGGTTTCTTGTTCTTTTTGGTTTTTTGTTTTTGTTCTTTTTTGTGTTTGTTTTGTTTGTGTTTTTTGTTCTTTTTGTGGTTTCTTGTTCTTTTTGGTTTTTTGTTTTTTGTGTTTTTGTGTTTGTTCTTTTTTGTGTTTTTGTGCTCTTTTGTGTTTTTTGTTCTTTTTGTGGTTTCTTGTTCTTTTTGGTTTTTTGTTTTTGTTCTTTTTTGTGTTTGTTTTTTTTGTGTGTTTTTTGTTCTTTTTGTGGTTTCTTGTTCTTTTTGGTTTTTTGTTTTTGTTCTTTTTTGTATTTTTTGTGTTTGTTCTTTTTTGTGTTTTTTTGTTCTTTTTGGTTTTTTGTTTTTGTTCTTTTTTGTGTTTTTTGTGTTTGTTATTTTTTGTGTTTTTTGTTCTTTTTGTGTGTGTTTTTTATTCTTTTTGTGTTTTTTGTTTTGTTTTTTGTTCTTTTTTGTGTTTTTGTTTTTGTTCTTTTTTGTGCTCTTTTGTGTTTTTTGTTCTTTTTGTGGTTTCTTGTTCTTTTTGGTTTTTTGTTTTTGTTCTTTTTTGTGTTTTTTGTGTTTGTTTTTTTGTGTTTTTTGTTCTTTTTGTGGTTTCTTGTTCTTTTTGGTTTTTTGTTTTTGTTCTTTTTTGTGTTTGTTCTTTTTTGTGTTTTTTTGTTCTTTTTGTGGTTTCTTGTTCTTTTTGGTTTTTTGTTTTTGTTCTTTTTTGTGCTTTTTGTGTTTGTTCTTTTTTGTGTTTTTTGTTCTTTTTGTGTGTTTTTTTTATTCTTTTTGTGTTTTTTGTTTTGTTTTTTTGTTCTTTTTTGTGTTTTTGTTTTTGTTCTTTTTTTGCTTTTTTGTGTTTTTTGTTCTTTTTTGTGTTTTTTTGTTCTTTTTGTGGTTTCTTGTTCTTTTTGGTTTTTGTTCTTTTTGGTGTTTTTTGTTCTTTTTTGTGTTTTTTGTTTTTTTTGTGTTTTTTGTTTTTTGTTCTGTTTTGTGTTCTTTTTTGTGTGTTTTTTGTTCTTTTTGGTGTTTTTTTTGTTCTTTTTTGTGTTTTTTGTTTCTTTTTCTTTCTGTGTCATTCATCAGTAGCTACTTTGAATGAGAACAAACGGAAGAGAGCGCTCACTCTGACCATTTTTCACTGAAATATTTTTTAAATTTGTTATTTCTGCATGCAATCGCATTTGGGGGCAGGGCAGTCATGGAATTTGGGGGGGCAATGCCCCCCTTGCCCATGCCTACATCCGGCCTCGGTGAAGTCTCTCCTCGACAATTTGAATATCCTGATCTGGAAAATGAACAGAATCTTTAAAAAAGAACTAATTTGAACATGTGTGACCCTTGTTGAAGTTTTCAACCATTTTACGAGACGTTAGAGACATTTCTAGCATATTTATCTAGTATATTTGACAAAAGAAGCTGCATTTAAGCGTTGGAAGGTGAGGGTCCTGTGTGTTTACTGATTAAAGAATCCCAGCTCACCACTCTTGCCGTCTCCTGGTTGTTTCCTCACTTTGAGCTCAGTCCTGTCGGTCTGCTGCCCAGCCTTCCCAGAATCCTGTGTGGCCCTCTGTGGGTGACCAGGACGCCGTCTGTCCTGCTGACTGTGGTTTTGGACCTCTGAGTGTTTTACAGCATTCATGTCTCCCCCTTCGCTACCCAATGGATGACATTTTTTCTTGGGTCACCTCTCTTCAGGAAAGACAGACAGACAGTAAAAACACATGCAGGGTGAGACGTTTTGACAGTGATTGATACCTGAGTTAGCAGAAAGCATCATTCATTATTTGAACATTTGCAACTGGAAACTCCTCCTCGTCACTGAGAGCTAAAGCAAAGCGAGGCTGGTGTTTGGAGAATAACAAGGTGCATTCCAGATTTTGCATTGTTTCTTTTCAGAGGCCCACCTGGGCTCCAGCAGACAGCAGGCATGTGGTTCCAGACAAACCAGCGCTGTTGTTCAGCCTGTATTTACTCCATATACTAAATCATCTCCTGTGACGTGCACCACGAGGCTCCAGCAGACATTTGTTTTCTTTGATTTACAGGACAACATCCTTGTAAAAGCACTAACGGGGCCCAAAGTTTAGAGAATGACATAATTTACAGCAGTCTAGCTTAAAGTTCTTGTTACTGAGAAGGTGTTTGATCATTAGACCTACCAGGGACAGGGATTACAGACCAGCCAGTGGCTAGAAATTGGTCTTGCACACCTTTAATACACTTATTTACCTGTATGTTTGCTCTGTTCCTGACAAATAAATCAGAAAAATAAATAAATCTGTGTCTTAACAGGATTCTTGTGTCATTCTGAAGTGACGTTCAGTTAATTATAAAGACCACATCCACAGAAACAGGAAGTCTGACCAGAGCAACACTCATGGCTAGTCAAATCAAGAGAGACACTGCTACAGGTCAGAGGCAAACCAGTAGCTATTGTTTGTGTTTTTAAAACAATTATTGATGTAAAAAGTCCCACTTGTGCATTAGAACTCTATAGTAGCTGTTAGTAAACCTCTGAGGAGATGTGGTCTGGTTGTCCTCCCTAAAGACCGTTTGAATGTTTGATACATCACTTCGAGCTACTTCTAACTGATATGCAATGGTATAGATTTGCACTTGACTTTGGTGGGGACTGGGATGGGACGTGTGGGGGGTGGGGACAACTTCCTGTTGCCGAAACAGGAAGCAATCGGTGGGCTATCCCGATCCGGCCCAAAGTGGGGAAATTCCCAGTGGCCAGTCCAGCCCAGTCCACATCCAGTCCCAGGTAAGGTTAGGTAAGGTCTGTGTGAGCGTCTCGGTGCCGGCGTCTGTCCAGGGGGAGGGGGCGTGCCTGGGGGCATCGACCGCAGCGTACAGTCTGGAGCGATGGGCTTGCGCCGGTTGATTCAGACACTTCCCCTGGACACAGATCCGCGCACAGCTGCACGTATTATTGGTGGGGATGCAGCGCTGTTTCTGCACCCTTGGATCGAATTATTGGTGGGGACACGTCACCTCCGTCCACGCTGACATGGATACTTACTTAGTTAGTTAGTTACTTAGTATTTAGAGTATTTTAAATAATTTGTTGGCATTGTTTTAAACTAACAAGCTAACCGTTAGCAATGGGGAGACGATTCCTGACCCAAACTTAAAGTCTGGTTCAGGATCCAGCTTGGTGGACCGAGCTACAGCGGACCAGACATCTTCGTTTACCTCTTAGAAAAACTCAGTGTTTGTGCAAAATGTGTATAAATCTAAAGACACAACTTTGTCCCATGTGGACACTGAACGAGATCAGCTGACTGGTTTGTGTTTTACAGACAGACGAGCTGCTGATAAAGAAGAGGCACTTCAAACGGAGCTAAACAAGACGTGGGCTGTTGTTGTCAAGTCAAACTATGACGGCACACAGATCATTAGAGCCTCCGTTAATGATTTAATGCTGCTTTAAAGCGGATTGGTTTGTTTCCATGCTAAGTCTGCTAACACCACTTGTTGCTAATTCTTTACTGTTAGAAAACAGCGAATGAGAATAGAACAGAAACCTGGAAACTTGATATGAGGGGAGCAACGACGAGGACTGCTAATGAGTTCCTCTGGTCTTAAAGGTACCGGGTCTCTGATTCACGGATGGAAACTAGAAGCTGGTTCCTATTCCCCTTTATAGGAACCACAAGTCAACCTTCAGACTGAGAATATAGAACAGAAAATGTAGCTCTGAGAGCGTTATCAGTTAGAAGTAAAACAGTTCTGGATCTTCCAGGGAGCCAGTGCTAAAACTGTAGACATCGGATCTCCTCCTAACTCTCATCAGAGCTCTGGCAGCAGCATCTGGATCAGCTGGAGGTTCTAGCTGATAGTAGAGAACTGCAGTAATGAAGTAATGAATGCATGAACCGGTGTATCTGCATCACTCGTTGATTGAAACGAAGCCTCGTGTTAATGAGCTGTAAGGGGACCCACTCATTTGTCTGTATCATATTTGGAATAAACTCTCATAGAGAACTCCGAAACCGATGCTTTGATGGTTTGTTTTTGGGCGGGTGACTCACTCGTTCGTGGAAACAGAGCCGAACTCGCTGCATCTTCTCAGACGATATCTTGACACACGGATTACATGTAGCGTGTTTGAAGGAACAAAGAGGGGGGTCGCGCAGCATACTGTACATAAACATTAGTCGGGGCGAAAAATAACAAACCCCTGCATTTACCTCAGAAAGAAGACAACACTTATAGTAAATCACTCTGTTAAAAGGCCAGAAGAGACCGGGACTCTTTCTTGTAGCATCAGGAGGAACCTCTTTACTGAGGTCTTAACTGATGGGCCCGCTTTGAAAGCCCACCCAGACACAGATAGGGTCCGCTTGACGATTTATGCTGCAGCGGCTGGGGATAGGCAGAGATAGGAAAACACAAGCTCAACTCCGAGGTTTATATCGTCTCATACCAGCTATTAGCGAGGCTAATACGACACGAGGGTGACCGAAGAAAAATGTCTAACCTTTATGGCTTGAAGGAAGACGTGTGGATTAAAGAACCGGGGGGACGAGTCCGTCTTCAAAGGAGTCAGGTTATAATCTGATGCTACGTAATGGTCGGTATCTTTGTGTCAACACAATAAGAGCCAAGACGCGTGGCATTGGAAGATGAGCTGATAACAGATCCCACTTAAGAGCCATCCTCCCGCTGGTTTCCTATCAACCCCCCCCCCCCTCTAATGACTCTCAGATTAAGGAGAAGAACAGGCGGTCACTTATCGGGTTCGGTTCACAACCCTACCTATATTTTCTTTGAGGAGGGGATGTTAATCTTTATTACGCGGCGGTGTTTAGGTAATTGGTGACAGACCTCGCTCGTGTGATGTCACAAAAGCATCTTCTTTGTGATTTAGTGAATAAAACATGTGTTTCTTTACATTTTTCAGCAAGATTTTCAGGAAAAACACCTGAAGAAACATCGTTCTTTAATAAAAAACGATGTTTTCTGAGTTTAATCCAGTTATCCAGGCTTTTTTATGATGATTTTGGCAGCAGTGAGAGCCTGCTGCCGTCAGGACTGGGGTCGTGAAAGCTCAGCCGGACTGGGAGTGCTGCATCATTATGGAACCAAATGAGACAAAACGCATTTCTGGAGCCATAAACACCGAGGTTATCTCATCTCATTTGTTTGACAGTCGCATAGTTAGAGGAAATATGCAACAACTCGTTTAAATGACTGAACACCAAAGGTGGGCTGTTGCTTCCTATTATAGAAACCCTGTCATTGAATAATGTGCGCGCATCTTTCTACTTGTTTTATTCAAGTTGGATTAAAAACTCCGTTTGCTTCACGTTATAGTGAGTTACCCTGCAGTTTCTAGGTTTTATAATCAAGCCATGGATTCACACGTTTAGCTGTTAGCTCTGAATCAGCCGTCGTCTCGTTCAGTGATAAATGATTCATCGGAGTGGTTGCAGCTGCTGAGTTTCCTTTCGTTTTTGACCGTCTTGCTGCCCTCACTCTCTCTGGGTGTGTTTTTTTTTATCCAGTTGACCACCAGCTGAGCTGAAGCTGAGCCAAATGTACAGAAGGCGTACAAGCTCTGTAATATTTACCCTGGGGTTAGTCCAGGATCTCAAATGGGAGAAAATTCATTTGTTTTGTAAAGTGGAGCAGGGAATCCTACAGCTCCAGTTCTGCTTATATATAGAGCTCCATAACTGGCTGGTTCCAGATCCACAATATGTATTGAACAAGTTAAGTTCTAAAGGCTTTTTATTGATATTTAGTCGATATTTGAAGTGTTTGTCCTTCTTTTCTAGACCTCCACAGTTCACTCTGACATAATCAGATCCTGACTGATCATCATCCAGGCTTGGAGTCACAATGTGTGTGTTTTTGTCTCTTGAGGATCGACCACGTGTTCTCAAAGGGATTAAGGCAGGCGTGTCCAAAGTGCGGCCCTCTGAGCCAAAATGGTAGAATTTAGTCCTTTTTTATTATTTTATATTTAATTTTTTAAAACGTATTTCAGTTCAATCCAAAGTATTAGTTTTCATTAACTAGGTTTATTCTTTTAATTAAATTTCCTTGTAAATGGAACCACAAACACAGCAGACGTGAACTTCTTTCATAAAATCTGGCTAAATCCAGCAGATTTACTGAAGAAAGAGGGACCCAGATCCCGTTCTTGTTGCTGATAGCATACTAGAATTTATTTTTAAGAAACTATAAAACAATTGACTTTTAACTTGGAGATTTTGGCCCCCATCTTGAAAAGTTTGGACACCCCTGGATTAAGGTCTGGGGAGTCTCCTGGACCTGGACTCAACTTGTTGTTGTTTTTTTTCTTAAAGGCATACTCAGTAGCCAGGTAGTGCTCCAGTCAGACGCTGACTTCCTGTTTCTTAAGACTCCACCCACTTTGTGTGATTCCTACAAGAGTTCACTTTAGACATCTGCCACAAGAAGGGGACAGAGAACATTATGGCTGACTGTTTGTCTCGCGTTAATGGGGATGGCGAGACCTTTACTGTTTAATGCCTTTAGTTGGAACTTTTTTTTTTTAAATTTCTTTAAATGGTCATCCATTTTAGAACTATCCCCGTTGTTATGATGTTTACACCCCTGTGGGTGGCTGCTGGCTCATTGTTTTCCTTGTCTTCCAGGATGTGGCATGTGAGGGTTAGCCTTGGTGATTCCCTGGAATCACCATCTCGGGGACACTCCAGGAGGAGGACGGGTACGACTTCAGTCCCTCTTTTTCCTCCATGGGCTAGTGTTTAATACACCCACCCTCACTGCATGGAAGGCGGGGCTATGAGTCAGGGGTTTTGATTCTACGGGGGCGTTCTATACAGATGTCATTTTGAGAAAAAGTAGGGTGGGATTTGTTGTTGTGTATTTACCCTCCTTTTTCTTTTTAAGGGGGAGGGTGTTACGTCCCCTGGTTGTGTCTCCCTCTGGTGGATGACCTTGGCTGCTATCTGTGGGCTGTTGTCCTTTCCTGCTGCTGTCACCTGTGACACGCCCACTCCTGTACCGTAGTACCTGCAGTAGTTTAGTTTGGCGTTTGTCATTTTGTTTGTTGTTTCAGGTTCTTTTTGTTCAGGACTGTTAAAAGCCTGTTTTTAGTTTAGAAACAACCTTAGTTCTTAGTTTTAACACACTCTGTCTCCATTAGTTAGTATTGAAAAATAGTGATCTTTGTTGGGCCTATTTGTTTCCCAGAGGCTTATCCTCTGGTGTTTTTTGTTATTTAGATCTTTATTTAGTTTGATATATAGATATAGGGCTGTTTTGTTTGTTTGCTTAACCTTAGTTTAATATAGCCCCTCTTTTTGTTGTATTTTTGGCGAATGATAATAAATATAATTTCTTTAATTACAACCAGAGGTGGGTAGTAACTAGTTACATTTATTCAGTTACATTTACTTGAGTAACTTTTTGAAAAAAAAGTACTTTATGAGTAGTTTTCATTCACTGTACTTTTTACTTTTACTTGAGTAATATATTTGTTAAGTATTGCTACTCCTACTTGAGTAAAATCTCTGAATCCTCTATTTACTCTGAGTAACTTTACAGAAGAACAAACACACACCAGAAACAGACACACCTACAGTTTATTAAAGGAGACCACCTGTTTCTGCACCAGCTTTGTTTTCCTACTCTCATTTTCTATCTGTTGAGCTAGCTAGCTATCTTTATCTAGCTAGCCAGCTTCATAGATACATAGCTATCTAACTTGCAAGAAAGCTAGATATAGATAGCTAGCTAAATAGATAGCTACATAGCCAGCTAGCTATCTTTATCTAGCTAGCTAGCTTCATAGATACATAGCTATCTAACTTGCAAGAAAGCTAGATATAGCTAGCTAGCTAAATAGATAGCTACATGGCCAGCTAGCTATCTTTATCTAGCTAGCTAGCTTCATAGATACATAGCTATCTAACTTGCAAGAAAGCTAGATATAGCTAGCTAGCTAAATAGATAGCTACATAGCCAGCTAGCTAGATCTACTGTACTGGCATTAAAAATAAAAATGACTTAGAAAACTACTTCTTCTGCTTAAAATGATCTATTTTGTAATTTTATTATGTGTATTAGTGTTTTCCATTTTAGCCTTTAAGATACTAGAATTTCCCCAAAACTTTATATTTTTGTCTGTCTGATGATGTAATAAAAAAAAAAAACACTCAAGTACATTACTCAGTACTCAAGTAGCCTTTTAACCAAATACTTTTTTACTGCTACTCAAGTATTTTTTTGGACAGCAACTTTTTACTTTTACTTGAGTAAAAATATGATGAAATAGTGCTACTTCTGGGTACTCTACCCACCTCTGATTACAACTTACACACGTCTCTGCTACCTTTTTGTTCGACCTCCTGTCCCTCTTAGACAAGTTTAATGGAGGTCGTAACATCATCAGAGGGTAATGTTCTTACTGTAGATAGAACGCCGCTTCAAAATGACTAAATATCCCTTTAGTTCATGTGTCATTCTCTAAGCCACCGTTACAGATCCTCTTATTTATCCAGCGAAGGTTAAATTGACCAACTCTCTTTTCTGGAATGCTTTTATCTCAGAGGCTTTTCTCCAAGACTGAACTCGTCTTCACACCATCATCCAGCCAAATCTCCAGTTTCAGCATCCAACGCCATCCAGAGCCTTCCCGAGTCTCACGCTGCTTTAATCCAGCAGCACGATAAGGCTCAGCGGGTGGAATGAAGCCGTTTCTGCAGCGAGCGACGCTCCGACGTCGACATACCAGAGGAATGCTTTTATCCTCCTGCCGCTGCAGCACGGTTTTAGAGCTGGGCTCGAACCGGAGCCGCTCCTCAAACCGATGGTGTTTCTGGATTTGTTTAGACCAGAACAATGAAAAGGATCTGGCGCTTCGCCTCGGACAAGTTGTTGTTAGATGATTTTTTAACGCAGCATTTGGAAAGATTTAGAGCTTTTGTCATTCCATAATAAACATGTTCGTAATGAAAATATTTACTTCATTCTTTAAAGTGACTTATGGCAGCTTTGGCCACTAAACAGAGTGTCATAAGTGTTATGGTGTCAAGTGCCACGCTCTGTATAAATACACTTGTTTATAGGAAAACCCCCATCTGGTTTCAGCAGAACCAAGTCCGACACACCAGGAACCCTTTGGATTATTATAAGACGGGGGTGTTTGATAAGCAGGGGGCGGGGCTTGGGTGACAGACAGGACAACACTGTAAAAGAGTGCAGGCTCCATGTCCCTGAGCCTTAAACCTGTAAACAGACTTTACAGATTCAACAACCATAAAAAAAAAAAAAAATCCCGTGGCCTTTTACCTCGTCCCTCGTTTACGGGATTTATAAACGATGACGGCGTCGAAGCTCCGTGGAAACTTCAAAGTTGAAATCCAGATGAAAGAAGCTGACACCAGCTGTGGCGATGTCCTCACTAACTCTCAGGAATTTCGACTAAACGTGAAGATAAACTCAATCAGGAGGTGCTTGTACACGTTTCAGGTTCATCGAACGATAAAGTTTGATCAAATCTCTTCATTAGGAACTCCCTCAAACTCGACCTGATTCGATTTTTTTTTTTTGTTATTTTTTATGAGCGGTGCGGTTTAGTCTAGAAGGCCCCTAAAAGCAGCAGGTGACAGTTGGTGCATACACAGAGCTGCTGTAACACACGGCAGAAAGAGGTCAAAGGGTCACGCGTCTTAAATAAACACGAAGTGAGGCTGCAACAACTGCTTTATGAATATCCAAAACCTAAGAGGTTAAAGGTCCGGTCTCGTCCCAACTCCCTTTCATCTCAGCTGGAAGGAAGCAACAGAAAATTCTGTTCTAGAGCGAAATGATTTTTAACTTTTACAGGATGAATGTGAAAATAATGTTTGTCAATTCAGACTTCTGTTTGATCTGTGGAGAAATGTAATTTTTAAAGCTGCTGAAGATGATTATTTCTCTGTTCTTTTAGAGTAAGGACCACACCCACTTTATTTCTAACCCTAGAAACAGGAAGTAGTCTTCTAATCAGAGCAATACCTATAGATAATCAGATCAGGAGAGACGCTTGCTCTAAAAAGTCATCCTGATGTGTTAAAGGTCTCATATTCTGCACCGTATCCACTCTGAATCATTTCTTCTACATCTCAATAACACGTCAAAGCTCTGCATTGGTCAAAGTGACCTTTATTTTAAAAGCAGCTGTTGTTTTTCCACCAGCTCGTTCCACTTCCTGAAGCAAAACCTTTGTTTCAAATGGTAGCTGGGGAGCAGAGCTCCTCTAAGCCCCGCCCATCTCTCCTCTCCACACGTTCCTGAGACGTTTGTGCTCGTTGATCAACCATCTACGAATCAACAGCCGTGCTTTGCTCGTAGCTTCACCGTGACTGTTTGCTAACGTTTGTGAGGATGAGTGCTCCGTGGTTTTTAAAGGGTGGTGGTGGTGGTGGTGGTGGGGGGGGGTCTCAGGTAGACAAAGGTGCTCTGATTGGCTCTGTCCTCTAGAGAGGAGTGGTCTTTTCCCTTCTTGACGTCAGCAGGGGAAAGATTTAGAAACCCCCCGTTTTAGCGTTAGCTCAAAACACATTTCCCTAAAATGAGAATCAGGAAGTGAAAACGGTGAAAATATTTGAACACTTTTGGGTCTCAGTTACAGTCTTTAGATGACTGTTAAATGATCTGTAGAAAGTGGATTTTGCAGAATATGGGACCTTTAAAACTCTGTTAGCCGTTAGTAAACCTCTACAGTTTAACATGAGACTGTTTGGATGATGTCATCTGTGGGTGTGGTTCTTAATCTAGATAAATAACTGACAGAAGCAACTTTAAAATGACAGAAATATTCCGTTAGCATGAGCACCTATTAAAGTTCAATCAAAAGGCAAAACATCTTTGACTTTTATTGTTGCTACAAAATGAAAGCCTTTAAAGGGCCCATGGCATGATATTTAAATTGATTTATATTAAACTGATTTAATCTTTGATGCCTCTAGATTAGCGTTGCACCATTAGAACTCAAAATACGCTGTAATTATTTCCTAACGAGCAACTCAGAGATCAGAAGAAAGCGCCGCCTTCCGGTTCTGCTGGGTTTCTCCTTATTTGGCAGCCTGACACTTCTGCTGCAGCAGGGGGCAGTGTCCAGTAGGGGGCAGTGCCCAGTAGGGGGCAGTGTCCAGTAGGGGGCAGTGCCGTCGCGTGAAAGAGAAACGAAACTGAAACTAAACACTACACGGTCTATGGGCAATGGCGGCGGCACTGCCTCGCTCCAGTTGTCGTGAACGTGCATGTGGGCGGAGAATTTACCATATAAGCAAGTCCGGATCACTATGACCTCATAGCGGGCTGGAGTGAAAAAAACTGTTTGAAACCTGGGTCTGAAATCTGGAAGAGCTTCTCACTGGCTGGACTAGGAGACAGATGGACGCCGTTTTTTGCTCTTTCTGGCAGGTTTAAGGTGAGAACTCAACGTTGCAACATGATAGATAAGTCAGGAAACACGAAAAACCAGGACATGGGACCTTTTAAGGCAGAAAGGTTGTGTTAGTAAGATGGGTTTCTACCTGAGCTTTAGATCTCTAAAGAGCATTTCTGAGTTATATTCAAGTGTGTTGGAGAATTTCTTTCCGTTTTTACTCATTTTATTCACCTCATATTCATCAGGTCAGTGCACACTCAGCCTGATTGATGTGGAACTTGCAGAACGTCCTGGATCTTAGTAAAGGTCTTTCTGTTTTGCATCTGCACTCATCTTTGGTTTTGTGTATTTGAGTTTTTATTGTTTCCTCATGTAAAGGTTTTTCCACATTTTGACCCAGTTTGAAGTGAACCTCTGTGCCACAGAGCTTTTTTAAATTTGAATCCAAACTAATCCTGTTTTGTGTTGCTCTGATTAATCTGCTAAACGTCCGTCCGACAGCAGTAAGTGTGTTAATAATGTTGGAGTCTCCTGCTGCCAGTGCAGCTGGGCTCCCAGAATTCCCTTCCTTCAAACTGTTTAGCCTGAAGGCGTTTATTCACATCAGTCACAAGAGGAAGCCGTTCCATCAACGCGTTTCACAGGAAAACCGAGGAAGACGTTCCTCCCTCTGGTTGCGGGTCTAACAGAAACTGAATGGTTACAGTAAGAGTTCTCCTATGGATGCGTTGAGATGTTCTAAAAAGGAGAACACAAGTAGCTCTGAAAGAAGCAAGAAATCCAGATCACTTCAGGTCCAGATTCAGGAGAACTGATTCCAGTAAATGGACAGAACAGAAAGCCAGAGGGTGGAAATCTACAGCGAAGACTCAAAAACGCAGAGTGACCATGACTCCTGACCCCAGCTAGAACCGGTCCAACTCACAGGAACACGTAGGACCAACTGAACCCGCTTTGGGATTTTTGTAGGAAATAAAATCACGGTTTCTTAGCCAGAAGTTGCAATTAATCAGAGTAATGTTATTATCATCTGGAACCTGTCAAAACCAAAATCCACTGGCCAATTAGTCCGGTGGTCTATTGTCTGACTGCTAGATGAATTATTTCATTTGTAGAAAAGCCTTGAGGAGGCTGGGGGGGGGGGGTGCAGATAAATAAAAATACTAAATAATGGGTTGTTCTGGAGTCTACATGTTCACACAGACACCATGGTGTGTGTTAAAGGGATATTCTGCTCATTGTGAAGTGGTGTTTGATCAGTTCGTGATCTAACGAGGACCACACCCACAGGTGATGTTTCTCCTGGAGCTCCAACCTATCAGGCTCCGTCTTCTATCAGAGATCTTCTCCTTCCAGATGTCTCTTGGCTCTCAGACTGCAGTAGATTCAGTTCTCAGCGAGGCCGGATGTAGGCATGGGGGGGCATTGCCCCCCAAATTCCATGACTGCAACCCACCAAACGCGATTGCATGCAGAAATAACAAATTTCAAAAATATTTCAGTGAAAAATGGTCAGAGTGAGCACTCTCTTCTGTTTGTCCTCATTCAAAGTAGCTACTGATGAATGACACAGAAAGAAAGAGAAACAAAAAACACAAAAAGAACAAAAAAAACCCCAAAAGAACGAATAAAAACACCAAAAGAACAACAACAAAAAAACAAACAAAAAAGAACAAAAAAGCACCAAAAGAACAAAAAACACAAAAACAAAAAACCAAAAAACACAAAAAGAACAAAAAACCCCCAAAAGAACGAAAAAAACACCAAAAGAACAACAACAAAAAAACACACAAAAACAAAAAACACAAAAAGAACACAAAACACAAAAACAAAAAACAAAAAAAAACGCAAAAAAGAACAAAAAAGAACAAAAAAAACACAAAAAAGAACAAAAAAACACAAAAAGAACAAAAAACACAAAAAAGAACAAAAAACAAAATACAAAAAAACAAAGAACAAAAAAACACATAAAAACACAAAAAATAACAAAAAACACAAAAAAGAACAAAAAACAAAACAAAAAACACAAAAAGAACAAAAAACACAAAAAGAACAAAAACCAAACCAAACCTAACCAGATGAGGTCAGCCTCAACAGGACATCAGCCAGTGTCCTACTTGTGCTGGTCCCAAGCCCGGGTAAATGCAGAGGGTAGGGATCAAATATGAACATAAATCTATGGATAGAGGAACTGATATGATGATGTCATAGTTTTTGATGCATTTAAGGGATTGGGGGGGATGTGATGACCAAAACATTATTGGCGTGTCCAGACTCGCCCCCCCTGATATTCCACCTGCCCCGTTAGTGGGGCTGGCTAGATCCGGCCCTGGTTCTCAGGCTCCTCTCTGGAGGAACCAGCTTCTAGTTTCACTCTGAGGCAGGAACCCCGTCTACTGTCAGCAGGGCTGGGCAAAACGATTATTTTTTTGATGCATCGATTCATCTAACGATAAATTTTTCTTTTTTTTTTTTTTAAATAAAAAATGTATTTCGTCTCGTCTCGTCTTCTTCCGCTTATCCGGGTCCGGGTCGCGGGGGCAGCATCCCAATTAGGGAGCTCCAGACAGTCTTCTTCCCCAGCCACTTCTACCAGCTCCTCCGGCAGGATCCCAAGGCGCTCCAGGGCCAAACCAGAGATATATTTTCTCCAGCGTGTCCTGGGTCGACCCGGGGGACTCCTGCCGGCAGGACATGCCTGAAACACCTCCCTGGGGAGGCGTCCAGGGGGCATCCTAACAAGATGCCCGAACCACCTCAGCTGGCTCCTTTCGACATGGAGGAGCAGCGGTTCTACTCCGAGTCTCTCCCGAATGTCTGAGCTCCTCACCCTATCCCTAAGGCTGAGCCCGGCCACCCTGCGAAGAAAACTCATTTCGGCCGCTTGTATCCGCGATCTCGTTCTTTCGGTCATTACCCAGAGCTCATGACCATAGGTGAGGATTGGGAGGTAGATCGACCGGTAAATCGAGAGCCTTGCTTTCCGGCTCAGCTCCTTCTTCACCACAACAGATCGGTTCAGCGTCCGCATCACTGCAGACGCTGCCCCAATCCGCCTGTCGATCTCCTGCTCTCTCCTTCCCTCACTCGTGAACAAGACCCGGAGATACTTGAACTCCTCCACTTGAGGCAGGATCTCTCTCCCGACCTGGAGTTGGCAAGCCACCCTTTTCCGACCGAGAACCATGGCTTCAGACTTGGAGGTGCTGATCCTCATCCCAGCCGCTTCACACTCGGCTGTGAACCTCCCCAGCAAGAACTGTAGGTCAGAGCCTGATGAAGCTAGGAGGACCACATCATCTGCAAAAAGCAGAGACGAGATTCTCCTGTCACCAAACTCAACACCCTCCACACCACGGCTGCGCCTAGAAATCCTGTCCATAAAGGTTATGAACAGGACCGGTGACAAAGGGCAGCCCTGGCGGAGTCCAACCCTCACTGGGAACAGGTCCGACTTACTGCCGGCTATGAGGACCAGACTCACACTCCTCTGGTACAGGGACTGAATGGCCCTTAACAAAAGACCATCAACCCCATACTCCTGGAGCGTCCCCCACAGGGTGCCCCTGGGGACACGGTCATAAGCCTTCTCCAAATCCACAAAACACATGTGGATTGGTTGGGCAAACTCCCATGACCCCTCCATCACCCTAGCGAGGGTAAAGAGCTGGTCCACAGTTCCACGACCAGGACGAAAACCACATTGCTCCTCTTCTATCTGAGGTTCCACTATCGACCGGACCCTCCTCTCCAGTACCCTGGAGTAGACCTTCCCAGGGAGGCTGAGGAGTGTGATCCCCCTATAGTTGGAACACACCCTCTGGTCCCCCTTCTTAAAAATGGGAACCACCACCCCGGTCTGCCACTCCACAGGAACTGCCCCCGATGACCACGCAATGTTGCAGAGACGTGTCAACCACGACAGTCCTACAACATCCATCGCCTTGAGATACCCAGGTCGGATCTCATCCACCCCTGGGGCTCCGCCGCTGCGTAGTTTTTTGACTACCTCAGCGACTTCTGCCCCAGAGATTGGACAGTCCGTCCCCAGGTCTCCCAGCTCTGGTTCCTCATAGGAATGCGCGTCGGTGGGATTGAGGAGCTCCTCAAAGTATTCCTTCCACCGCCCGACTATAGCCCCAGTTGACGTCAGCAGCTCCCCGTCCCCACTGTAAACAGTGTGAGCGAGTTGCCGCCTTCCTCCCCTGAGGCGTCGGATGGTTTGCCAGAACCTCTTTGGAGCCGACCGATAGTCTTTCTCCATGGTCTCACCAAACTCCTCCCACGCCCGAGATTTTGCCTCGGAAACTGCCACTGCTGCACTTCGCTTGGCCGCAGCAGATAGGTAAAAATGTATTTCATTTTTCATAAAATAAACATAACGTTATTAAACAAATACAACTTATAATACTTAAATGAAAAGGAGCAGAAAGAAGAAAATCTTATATATGTTCTGCCCCGTTTACACTGTAAATTCAATTATCGATTATTTCCCCATTATTTGACTTGAACAGCAATTTGACATTTACTATTTTAAGTATCTCAATGAAATAAACACAAATTTCTTCATTTGAACACATTTTAATAGAAAATTTGAAAATAAAGTTTGTAGTAGTACAACATTTAACTCAAGATGTCAATCCAATGCTTCAATACAATTTTCATTCCAGTTTCTTCTAAAAGTTCTGAGGACCAGATATAAACACTGGGGTGACTGGGCTTTCTCTGTGGCGGCACCCCGATTCTGGAACCAGCTTCCATTGGACCTACGACTAGTCACTGACCTGGGCCTTTTTAAAGTCAATCTTAAAACGTTTTCATTCAGGAAGGCTTTTAACACTCCGTAGTGTTGACTTTTATTCCAGTTTTCTGATTCCTTTTAATTCTTAGTTTTGTTTGTTTTTAATGCATTCTTTTATTTGTATTTTTGCTTTTACTTAGGCTTGTAAAGCACTTTGGCTGTCTAGTTGACTGTTGTAAAGGGCTATATTAACCAATAAATAATAATAATAATAATTTTGAATCATATTAAAACTAATTAATGAGGGAGATGGACTTAAATGCAAATCTCCGGGGTCACAGACCTGTTTCTGTGAAACTAGTCTCTCCCTGCGGTCACAGCTGGGCGGAGGGGCGTGACGCTCCAGGCGCTGCTCTGAGCCTCCTGCTAGAACTCCGGTTATATTAACGTCCATTAGCTCGCATAAAAGCCCAACATACTACGTTATCTTAGACAGAAATAGATGAGTCTGGTTTGTCCAGGATTCCAGGAATCAGCTGCTCCGCGGGCGCGCAACAGACTTGACCAGATATTGATCAGGGATCTTTGTTCTGGCGTACTAAAACGACCGACTCCAACAGCCTGAACCTCTATACGTGATGGCAAAACCAACGACTTTCTCAGAGGGGAATTATTTGCAGATTCAGAGCGCGCAAGCAGATAAGCAGCGTGTCGAAGATGATTTAGCGAGCGCTGCGTCGTCCGGAACACATGCGTTCCGAACCATAGAGGGCGATCCATATCCGTAGTAAAAACCAGCGTTAGTAAAAAAGTAGAACACTTTCGATGTTTTGTCATTTGCGGAAGCTGCTCCTGGATGCTGCCTTCGATGTGGGCGCACCGTCATGCTTTGATGATCGGCCATTTCCATTTTACAAAGCCGACAAACGACTGGTTTGCTTCCTTTTCTGTTAAAATAGTCCCATATTTTTTAACTGCAAGTCTGGGTGGACTGATTTACTCACTGGCGCCATGTTTGTTTTGAAAGTGATGACGCACATTTTTTGCGTCGACGTAATCGATTATGTCGACGCATCGTCCCAGCCCTAACTGTCAGACTCAGCTTCAGACTTTGATGAATCCCATTCTTAGACTTATCCTGATTCTGAAGACTAAAAAACACTTAACACTCCACTCTGGAGGTTTTTTACACCTTTAAATGTAAACTTTGAAGGCAGAAAGCAGGTTTCATGTTAGCAGACGAGGAGTTATTAGTGAGCGATGGAGACTCGGTGGTAAGACTTGCTGATTGGCTCAACAGGCTAAGTCGCCGGCTGGCAGCGTGAGTAACGACCTGTGTGTTTAACTCGTTCAATACAAAGCAGCCATGAAATCTAAATATGTACAGCAATATAAATTCAAAGGAACCATCTAATCTGGCCCATAGTGGCGGTGGCCTGTGACTCGTTGGCTGAGCCCCCTGCCCTGTCTCTGGTTAGGGAGGCTGGCACTCTCTGTGTTTAAAAAGCTCCCGGAAAGTTTACAGTGAGTGTACTTGTGTGAGGCTTTGTGTGACAAGCTTTAACGCACCACGGCCATCAGCGACAAAACAGCCACGGACCTCCCTGTAATCCACTTTCCATTCATGCATTCCCTTTGCTTCCTTCGCTGTCCCATCTCACCAAACCTCTGTTGACAATTTATACCGGCTGTTTGTCAGCCTGCAACCAAAGATGCTACTGTGTGTTTACAAGACGTTTGTTCTGCATCACAGTCACAGTTTAGGACGATCAGGCTGAATAGGAAGACTTCCAGTACCGCAAAAATGACTCATGTTGGGCGTGAGTCTTTGTCTCAAGACGAGAAGTTGAGCTTATTTAGTATTTGCATGCTTTAATGAAATATTGCAATAGAGTAATTGAGCTTTTGCATCACAGGCGTAGATTTGGCGTGAACAGAGGTGACCAGGACGGATCGCATTAATCTGCACTTCCTGTTACAGCAAACTGCTTTAGACCATCCTCATTGTTGCTCAGGGAGCAGTGGGCTGCCATCTTGGATGGTGCCCGGGGGTTCAGTAATGCCCAAAGACAATTAAGCCGGGCATACACTGTGCGACTTTAGCGCTGATCTTCCGGCGATTTCCTCCTCTGCGACCATTTTCGAAATCGTGCCGAGTTCAGCATATCGTGCGTTGGTGTTCGTGTAGTATACAGGGGGTAGCGAGGAGCGATTTTTCACCTCACGAGGAGCTCCCGATCAGCAATCGTACGCTCGCTGGAACATCAAATGTGTTTGATATTAGCTCGCCACCAGAATTTGTCACCCTGCGCACGCGCCAACATGAAGCTAGTAGAAGAAGGACCTCCCCAATGCGAATGCGCCAACATTAAACTCGCAGTAGAAGAAGAAGCAGCAGGATGGCAGCAACACCGCAGCAAATTGTTGGCGGTCAATCAATGGGGTGATTTAAAAAATGAATTAAAAGCTTAAAAAAACATTTACCCATGGTTCGGTCGAGCATTTTGTCTTATCTTTTTGAATGAACGTCTCATCACTTCCGGATTTTCTTCTTCTTCGACTGCTTTTCTGGTTCTTCTTCGTCTACGAAAATCCCGCATTCCACGGCCCGACATATCCTGTAGCACGTACAGTGTGAGCAGTCAGCTCGCAGCAGAGCATCAGGTCGTCTAGTACTCGCTGTGACCGATTGAATCCTACGATGTAATCGTACAATTTGCGTAGGAGCTGAGCAGGAGCTCGGAGCCACGACTGAAAATATCGCACAGTGTATGCTCAGCTTTAGGCACATGGCCAGGCTGGGATTTGAACACGACTCTCCCGCATGAGCCATTGGGAGGCAATCAGGGGTTCAAGATACTTTGGCACATGGCCTGTCATGGTCTGAACCCTGATCTCCTGATCAGTGGACAACCTCTTGATCCACAGCAGTCACACACAAGTCCTCTGAACATCCAGATCATTCAGGACAACTGACTGCACTGAATAAAACCCAGTTTTGGAATAATTAAAAATGCCAATTAGTCAAATTGTCACGTTACAAAAGGAACCAGATTCATTCTGAGCTGTACAGAAGGAGGGCGACAGTGGGAAGGAAAACTCCTTTTGAACAGGGTGAAACCTCCTGCGGCCCTGCGATGGACTGGCGACCTGCAGGGTGTCCCCCGCCTCTCGCCCCTTGACCGCTGGAGATAGGCACCAGCTTCCCCGCAACCCTCTGTGGAGGATGAAGCGGTTAAAGAAGATGGATGGATGAAACCTCCTGCAGGACTCAGCTCAGAATGGACGGAGCCTAATGCCTCAGCCACCTGAGATGACAGAGGGTCAATTTTTGGATCCAGTTAGGAGTAGGGGTTGCACGTTGACTTTTGTGGGCTGTAGTGACCTTTTAAAGTGATAATATGCAACTTTCTCATGTTTTTAAATCTTCTCCTTGAGCCAGTCTGTGCTAATCTGACCCTTTACAGAGTTAATGAAAAGTCACTTAGCCCCATCTGGTGGTTAGATCCAGAATACCACGATTGCAAGATCTCCGTCGCCGTCACGGTACCCAGGAAGTCACGTGTCTCACGAGGGTTAGGCTAACCCAAAGTGGCTAGCTGTTATGCTAGTGCTGGAGTGTTTTTAGCTCATGATTCTTGATTTTTTTCAATCTCTCCCTGCTTGAACACAGCTGATTTCTTTGAAGGAGTAAATAACCGCTCCTGTAGAAAGCTATGAAGGCTGAGGAGACATTTCAACAGGTAGATTTTGGCGTTTAGAAGCTGAAACGATCTGGTAACTTGTTTAATGCAGTGATTTAAAACGGACACCAGAGGAAGCTCAAAACAAGCAAAACTGCATATTATCACTTTAAACCAAAGGTCGACTAGTCGCTGATCACGTGAACTTTTATTTTGAAGGGGTTTCCTTTGATTAGTTCTGTTTCCTTTAATGTGTTCCGGTCTGGCGCTGCGCTATTAAAATGGATATTTACTCAAAGAATACTTCTTGGCAGCTTTTGATGCCCTTGCCAATCGATTGTCCTTATTTAATCAACTTAATGGTGAGTCCTTGCTTTCTTTATCTCTCGTTTTACTAAAAACGCGGCGCTATTAAATCCATTCAAACCTCCGATGTGCTAACGGCTAAGCTAACGAGGTAATGGCTCGGCTATCAAGCTTTGAGTGATTTTATTCATTAAATAGCGAATGTCTTTGTTATGATTATGGCCAAACAATAGACCACAAACAATTAAAACTGTTTTTCATCTAAACCTGACTAAAATGTGACTAAAACTAATCAGCATTTTAGTCTAAAGACTTGATATTAAAACCAAAGTGCTCCTAAAACAACTGCTCTCTCTCAGCTGTTTGTTGTTGGCATAAAAATAAGTTTTTGCAATAAAGCCTATCGGGTTTTATAAAGCCGTCCTGTATACGCCTTATGTATGACGTCATCAGCGATTAGTTGAAGTCGACGCGACTTTTATTGCTTGGTAGTCGACTTGTAAAAATAGCAAGTTGTTCAACTCCTAGTTAGTACTTTATTTATCATTTTGACCAGATTCAGTAACTAACAGAATTGGATCGTTGCCACCCTAAATCCCCAGTGCTGTTAAGTGTTTAAATGAACTTTTGAGTTCTTATTAACACCAAAAACACAATTTTTTAATGAAACTGTCTTCGAAGTGTTTCCAGGTCTATTGTTATTCTGTTCATGCATGTTTACATTGTTTATTCATTGCTAAACTTTGCAGATTTTTTGTCGTTTCATCCCAGTAGACTGATACAGAAACGCCTCCAGTCCCAGAAGGTGAAGACAGATTGAACTCATTGATCTGTTATTCTAACTCTTTGCAGATCCTGCTAATAATAACACGACTCCATGATGTCAGTTCTAGGAAGCCACTTCCAGCAGAAGCAATATTTACATTACAAAACGTAGCAGGGACTCTGGGAAATGCTCCGAGCGTTGTCACCTCAGAGCTGCGAGTTACCACTCAGATAATCATCATTTTGTGTTTATTGAGGGATGTTTGTGTCTGTAATCACACATAGGACTCTAAGTTTTACTACTGGAATTTTAAACGATGTCAGTCCGTTAGCTAAAGTCACATTTTGAAAAATAATGTGATTTCTTACAGGAGCACAGAGCGGATTAAGAAACCTTGAAATCCAAGACGTAATGTAAACATTTGCTTTTTTCCACCTTTAACAGACACTTTAAACATGCAGACCATCCATGACAGCAGGGAGGGTTTCCCTCCTGAAACCTATCAGGCAGGACTAATAGGAATCGTCATTCTGACCCTCAGACTTTAATTCAATCTCTTCTTGAAAATGAAAGGCATGCTGTGCGCTCTCCTGGAGGCACTTGGAGCTGGTGGTCTATCTACTCCAAACAAGTGACTTTACTGGGTGACAGTAATGATGAGTGGCAGAAAACACATTTACTGCTCTTAGGTGAGGTCCAGCTCCAATGTGAGCTCAGGAATCAGACCTGGAGCCTCGATAGGCTCAGTACCTACACCAGACCCCTCTAAGATGGTTTTTGTATTAAAGGAATTTTCAGTCATTTTGAAGCACCTGAGGGAAGAGAGGCTGCCTTCTGGGGCCTGGCCTTGTGTTGAAGCATCATTGGGCGAGATACTGAACCTGTAGGAATCGGTTGAATTACATTACTCTTTTGGATTGCTGCCTGCAGTATTCATCAAGTTATTCTCAACTGAAGTGTCCTGAATACTACACTACTGTACGTCCTGCTGCAGCAGGAATACCACAAAATAAACAAACAGGCTCATGAAAAATGTGAAGGTTTGCAAACGGATCCTATAGTGTTCTAACACACCGGTGTGACTCTTTTGAGCAGGAGCTGTTTTGAATACCAGAAATTAGCTGCTAATGTATCACCAGTCTGCGGCACTGTCTCTTCTGATCTGACTAGATATGAGCATTGCTCCAGTCAGAGGATAACTTCCTGTTTCTAGACACTCCGCTCACTTTAAGTGATTTCCCCAGTGAGTGCAGGCCTCAGCGTAGTTTAATACCTTCACTTCAAAATGACCAAAATATTTCTTATTTCACACCCAAAAGACTTAGAAACACAGGTGTGTGTGGTTACCATGGCGATTGAGTCACAGGTGGTTACCATGGTGACTCCAATGAGCCACAGGTGGTTACCATGGCGACTGAGTCACAGGTGGTTACCATGGTGACTCCAATGAGCCACAGGTGGTTACCATGGTGATGCTAATGAGCCACAAGTGGTTACCATGGTGACTGAGTCACAGGTGGTTACCATGGAGATGATAGGTCACAGGGGGTTTTACATGGTGACACTAATGAGCCACAAGTGGTTACCATGGTGACTGAGTCACAGGTGGTTACCATGGTGATGATAGGTCACAGGGGGTTTTACATGGTGAAGCTAATGAGCCACAAGACGTTACCATGGTGACTGAGTCACAGGTGGTTACCATGGAGATGATAGGTCACAGGGGGTTTTAAATGGTGACACTAATGAGCCACAAATGAGCCACAAGTGGTTACCATGGTGACTGAATCACAGGTGGTTACTATGGTGATGATAGGTCACAGGGGGTTTTACATGGTGACACTAATGAGCCACAAGTGGTTACCATGTTGACTGAATTACAGGTGGTTACCATGGTGACTCCAATGAGCCACAGGTGGTTACATGGTGATGATAGGTCACAGGAGGTTTACATTGTGACACTAATGAGCCACAAGTGGTTACCATGGTGACTGAATTACAGGTGGTTACCATGGTGATGATAGGTCACAGGGGGTTTTACATGGTGACACTAATGAGCCACAAGTGGTTACCATGGTGACTGAATTACAGGTGGTTACCATGGTGATGATAGGTCACAGGGGGTTTTACATGGTGACACTAATGAGCCACAAGTGGTTACCATGGTGACTGAGTCACAGGTGGTTACCATGGTGACTCCAATGAGCCACAGGTGGTTACCATGGTGATAATAGGTCACAGGGGGTTTTACATGGTGACGCTGAGCCACAAGAAGTTACCATGGTGACTGTAGGTTGTATGTGGTTACCATGGTGACTCTATTGAGCCATTGGCAGCAGCCTTAACACTTCTGTTGATCTTGTTTCTCCTTACACCTCTCACACTGTTCATACAGCCAAATGTCAGCATTTTGTCTCAGCTTAGTTTTTACAGAGTTGACGTTTCAGGCGTTGCTGCTTTCCTTTCAGACAAATATTTTTAAATTTCTAGTTATTGCACATTATTCCCAACCTGGAACCCAACCAGTAGATAGTTTGACCATGTTTGTGTTTGGACTATTTAAATCTACAACTGAGAGCGTTGTTACTATGTAGCTCTATAGTAACAGTGAAAACCTGAGCTACACGTCTGAGAGGACCAGTTGATATACAGACCTGAGGAGATGCACACCAGTACACCTCCACACCCTGACGTCTGAACGTGACACGCTGCAGAGACGTCTCGCTCTGATCTGACTTTTTGACGACGACCACGAGTGGATTTTGTCTTGTTTTATGCCAAATGTTTCCATTAGGCTGTGAAGTGACCGACGGGACTGAATTAATGTGAGTTCCAGTAGAGCTCTGTGTCTCTGTGATGTCAGAGAGCGCGATGCTGCTCTGCTTTAATAGATGTCACATCATCTTTAAAACGCTAAAAACAGAAATCACTCCTGATGCTCCACATCAACGTGGTCTGTGTGTTTTCACTGCTTCACAACAGCCCAGTAAATGTCTTTATGACCATGTCTTCTGTTAAAGCTGAGGTGTGTGAATCTCTGCTCAGGTACATTTTGGTACATTTCTGGACATTTTTCAGGTGAAACAAATTAAACAGTCTGGTGTAAAATTGGTCCTCACTAATAGAGCTCAGTGTCCAACCGTAGATGGGTGGAGAAACTAGATGAATGGAAGCATTTGTATTCTAGACCTTGTGTTTGTAATGGTCAGGTGTGGCTTAAAACATGTTTCCACGTGGTTATTATTATTAATATACCGGGAGAATAGAGTATGCTGGTGGTGCACTAAGCCCTGTGTGTGCACGCCATGGAGGGGCTCTTTGTTTATAGGGTCAGTGAGCAGCGGTAACCATGGAAACCGTTGCAGGGTCAGATCTGTGGAGCTCATTTCCCAGAGAGAAACAAACATTAGGGCTGAAACTCCAGCTGTCTTATTGACTGTTAATTAGTGAATGTGACCTGATGACTCTCATTCAGCTTCCAGGGCTCTGAATGTATCTAATTAGCTGAGAACATAAACAGTGTGAAAAATTAAACGTGTTAGGAGGAAAATGTATGATTTTTTAAAACTTTCTGGTGAAATTTCAGGACAAATCTAAACCTTTAGGCGATTTTAATGTGACCTTTTCTAAAGCTTTGAATCTACACATTCAGCTGTTCAACATTTCAGTACTTTTTACACAACCTGCTGTTCTCTAACACGGAGCTTAAAGTGATAATATGCAACTTTTTCATGTGTTTAAATCTTTTCCTTGAGCCAGTCTGTGCTAATATGACCCTTTACAGAGTTAATGAAAAGTCACTTAGCCCCATCTGGTGATTAGATCCGGAATACCACGATTGCAAGATCTCCGTCGCCGTCACGGTACCCAGGAAGTCACGTGTCTCACGAGGGTTAGGCTAACCCAAAGTGGCTAGCTGTTATGCTAGCTCCGGAGTGTTTTTAGCTCATGATTCCTGATTTCTTTCCATCTCTCCCTGCTTGAACACAGCTGATTTCTTTGAAGGAGTAAATAACCGCTCCTGTAGAAAGCTATGAAGGCTGAGGAGACATTTCAACAGGGAGATTTAGGCGTTTAGAAGCTGAAACAATATGCTAACTTGTGTAATGCATTGATTTAAAACGGACACCAGAGGGCGCCAAAAACAAGCAAAACTGCATATTATCACTTTAAGTAGCAATTTTGGTTATTTATACTTCACTTGAGTAATTTTTTTTTTCAAATGACTTTTTACTTCTACTCATTACATTTTCACACAAATATCGGTACTTTCTACTCACTACTTTTTCAGAATAGCCTCGTTACTCTTATTTTATCTCGGCTTGTTTTTATTCCAGGTTCTCATCGTTCAAAAACAAAGGCTTGATTGTGATTGGATGAGACCTACCATTCTGACACCCTATTGGTTTCTTTTCGGGGTTTTTTTGCTGAAAATCCTTTGACCTGCCTTTAACTTTTAGGTGTGTGCTGACCCTACCTTTGTTTTGCTAACACACCAATTGCACGTGCACACTGGCACATTTACATTTATACTCAAACTAAAGACTCAAGGCTTTAGAATTTCTATGCATTGAAAAAACTCAAAAACCAGATCCTGCCTGACCAGATCCCCCCCCCCCCCCCCCCCCCCCCCCCC
>SSNR01000008.1:2821523-2863996 GCA_006937965.1 Callopanchax toddi | reverse complement strand
CCCCCCCCCCCCCCCCCCCCCCCAAAGAACAAGGGGTACTTGGTGTCAACTGGAAAAGTTTTTATGTTACACCCAGAGATTTGGGCTCCCATAGATAAGCTAATGGATTTCATAAATAAATTCGTGTGAGTGTTCAAAAGGAATTGGTATATTTGCAAAGCAAAGGCAGGAGGGGTTACTACAAGATAGTAATGTCAAACCAAGATTGTTGACATTTAAAAACTGCAGAGGTGGTAAAAACATTTTCCTGTGAATCAAAAAAATCTAACCAAGTAAAATAATTCGGTTAACAAGGGCTAAAGTATAAAGTGCACTGTAGGCCCTGTGGTGTGTCCTAAACATATGTCATTAATGGCCATTTTTTCCTCTTACAGTACTTCTACTTTTATACTTTAAGTAGTTTTGAAACTGGTACTTTTATACTTTTACTTGAGTAAAATGCTTCAGTTCATACTCCTACTTCTACAAAAGTAGTTTTAAAGCCTAGTATTTATACTTCTACTTGAGTAGTAAATGTGGGTACTTTTGAAGGCTCTGGTCATTCATAGCATAATCTGAAGACATGCACCAATAAAAAGCTTCTAATCAAGCCCTCCTGACCACCAGGAGGCACTGTGGGTGACGGGTCTTACCCAAGGACAACGGTATCGAACTAACGACCCTCCAGATGGCCACTCTGAGCTACATGAAGCCCACAGTGGGGTCGGGACCCCACTGTGGGTCACAAACACAAAGTTGAGGGATTAGTTTGTAGAGTTCAACCAGTGATGGTTGTGTATTTAGTTTAGATCGTTCCTATAGCTGTTGCTGTCCCTTTGTAAAACACTAGCATGACATCTGTGTTTTGACGGAGAGCACCAAAGGCTGCTACCTTGAAAATCCTAAACTTCCTCTAACAGATCTCAGCTTAGCAGAGAGCTTCACTAATACCTTTCTTTTCAAATGATCGCTTTGCTACACAACTTCAGAAGAAGGCAGCGGGCATGAAATGTAATTATGGTGCACACGCTCTGCAGCCCCATCCAGTCTAATCCTCCTTCACCCTCAAAGACTCTTAGCGTCATACCTAGACTGCTTCTCCATCTTCCCTCCTGCTCTTCAGTAGATGATCCATGTGCTTGAGCTTATGGTGACTTAAACCTTTCTACGTCTATCAACCCTATCAGGGATCCATCAGAGACGTTGATGGTTTAGATGACTGCGCAGCGATTTGTCGATTTATCTAAAGTCTTTGATTCTGTTAATGACAGGATTCGATTAAAAAAGGTTAAAACAACTCAGTGAAATGGCTTTGAGTCAAATTCAAAGTTTGTTATTTATGCTGGACAAACATCCAATAGGGAGTGTCTATCCTCACTGACCCGCGGTGCAACATGACATCACCAGCGTGATGAGGTTTAATAAAGGGAACGGCGCGGCTCGGACTTGTTTAAGTTCAAAGTCTGGTGGTCTGTGCCGGAAGTGGGGTCACCTGTAGGCTGTTGGCTTTGCAGGTGAGGTGGGAGTTAGATGTCTAGAAGGGAGGGGAGAAGGGAACCTAGTGTCTCCTCTGCCTCTCTCATTATGTGCTGCAGGGTCTTATGGCAGAACGTGGTGCTGGGGCTGTACCCCACATCTGGACAGGATGCTCGATTAAAAAAGGTGTACATGATGTCTGCTGGGGCTCTTGGCGGTTTCTGGAGGAAATGGAGGCACTGTTGGTCTTTCAAGGCCAGTGATGTGGTTCTGGTGCTCCGTGACAGTTTTAGAGCTGCGCAGACCCAAGAATTTGGTGCTGGTTATCCATTTCACAGCAGTACGATGATCAGAGGGGCGATCTTCTGAAGTCCACGGTCTTCTCCACATTCAAATGGTGATTGTTGTCCTTGTACCACACAGCCAGGCAGCTCACTAGACTGAGTTGTGGTCTTCAGGCTGGCAGAGACCTACAAAAAATACAAGCAAGGCTTTCTGCCTCTACTGGTTCATACTCTAAAACTACTTGTAGTTGGCTTGGAAAGCATCACATATAAACATCAGTGGTGCTGAATCATGTGTCCTCTCACTCCGGCTCTGTCCTTTGGTCACTGCCTTGGACGCTCAGTTCATTAGAAAATCGGCTCTTATTCCTGCGTTATCCTCATTCCTTCCACTTCTCCCATCGCGTGTGTCTCAGAGGAGTCGACTGGAAGCAGAGATGTGGTCAGACACTGATTTGTCGGAGCCTTGTGACATAATGGTGCTGACTGCTCCCTAGAGAGATTTTAGCAGGGCCGGATCTAGACAGCCCCACTAAGGGGGGCAGGTAGAATATCAGGGGGGCCAGTCTGGACATGCTAAGAATTCTTTGGTCATCACATCCCCCCAATCCCTTAAATGCATCAAAAACTATGACATCATCATATCAGTTCCTCTATCCATAGATTTATGTTCATATTTGATCCCTACCCTCTGCATTTACCCGGGCTTGGGACCGGCACAAGTAGGACCCTGTTGAGGCTGACCTCATCTGGTTAGGTTTTGTTTTTTGTTTTGTTTTGGGGGTTTTTGTGCTCTTTTGTGTTTTTTGTTCTTTGTTCTTTTTTTGTGGTTTCTTGTTCTTTTTTATGGTTTCTTGTTCTTTTTTGTGGTTTCTTGTTCTTTTTATGGTTTCTTGTTCTTTTTTGTGTTTTTGTGCTCTTTTGTGTTTTTTGTTCTTTGTTCTTTTTTTGTGGTTTCTTGTTCTTTTTTATGGTTTCTTGTTCTTTTTTGTGGTTTCTTGTTCTTTTGTGTTTTTTGTTCTTTGTTCTTTTTTGTGTTTTGTGCTCTCTTGTGTTTTTTGTTCTTTGTTCTTTTTGTGTTTTTGTTCTTTTTGTGTTTCTTTATTCTTTTTTGTGTTTTTTGTTCTTTTTTCTTTTTTGTTTTTTTGTTCTTTTTGTGTTTTTTGTTCTTTTTGTGTTTTTTGTTTTTTTGTTCTTTTTGTGTTTTTTGTTCTTTTTTGTGTTTTTTGTTCTTTTTGTGTTTTTTTGTTATTTTTGTTCTTTTTTGTGTTTTTTGTTCTTTTTGTGTTTCTTTCATCTTTTTTGGGTTTCTTGTTCTTTTGTGTTTTTTGTTCTTTGTTCTTTTTTGTGTTATGTGCTCTTTTGTGTTTTTTGTTCTTTGTTCTTTTTTGTGTTTTGTGCTCTTTTGTGTTTTTTGTTCTTTGTTCTTTTTTGTGTTTTGTGCTCTTTTGTGTTTTTTGTTCTTTGTCCTTTTTTTGTGGTTTCTTGTTCTTTTTTATGGTTTCTTGTTCTTTTTTGTGTTTCTTGTTCTTTTTTGGTTTTTTGTTCTTTTTTGTCTTTTTTGTTCTTTTGTTCTTTTTGTTCTTTGTTCTTTTTTTGTAGTTTCTTGTTCTTTTTTATGGTTTCTTGTTCTTTTTTGTGGTTTCTTGTTCTTTTGTGTTTTTTGTTCTTTGTTCTTTTTTGTGTTTTGTGCTCTTTTGTGTTTTTTGTTCTTTGTTCTTTTTGTGTTTTTGTTCTTTTTGTGTTTCTTTATTCTTTTTTGTGTTTTTGTTCTTTTTTGTCTTTTTTGGTTTTGTTCTTTTTGTGTTTTTTGTTTTTTGTTCTTTTTGTGTTTTTTGTTCTTTTTTGTGTTTTTTGTTCTTTTTTGTGTTTTTTTGTTATTTTTGTGTTTCTTTCATCTTTTTGGGGTTTCTTGTTCTTTTTGTGTGTTTTTTGTTGTTCTTTTTGTGTTTTTTGTTCTTTTTTGTGTTTTTTGTTCTTTTTGTGTTTCTTTCATCTTTTTGGGTTTCTTGTTCTTTTGTGTTTTTTGTTTTTTGTTCTTTTTTGTGTTTTTGTGCTCTTTTGTGTTTTTTGTGCTTTGTTCTTTTTGTGTTTTGTGCTCTTTTGTGTTTTGTGTTCTTTGTTCTTTTTGTGTTTCTTTATTCTTTTTGTGTTTTTTGTTCTTTTTTTGTTCTTTTTTGTTTTTTTGTTCTTTTTGTGTTTTTTGTTCTTTTTGTGTTTTTTGTTTTTTTGTTCTTTTTGTGTTTTTTGTTCTTTTTTGTGTTTTTTGTTCTTTTTGTGTTTTTTTGTTCTTTTTGTGTTTCTTTCATCTTTTTTGGGTTTCTTGTTCTTTTTGTGTGTTTTTTGTTGTTCTTTTTGTGTTTTTTGTTCTTTTTTGTGGTCTTTTTGTTCTTTTTGTGGTTTTTGTTCTTTTTTGGGTTTTTTGTTCTTTTTGTTTTTTGTTTTTTTTGTTATTTTTGTGTTTCTTTCATCTTTTTTGGGTTTCTTGTTCTTTTTGTGTTTTTTGTTGTTTTTTGTTTTTTTGTTCTTTTTGTTGTTTTTTGTTTTTTTGTTGTTTTTTGTTGTTTTTTGTTTTTTTGTTCTTTTTGTGTTTTTGTTTTGTTTTTTGTTCTTTTTGTGTTTTTTGTTTTTCTTTCTTTCTGTGTCATTCATCATAGCTACTTTGAATGAGGACAAATGGAAGAGAGCGCTCACTCTGACAATTTTTCACTGAAATATTTTTGAAATTTGTTATTTCTGCATGCAATCGCGTTTGGGGGTGGGGCCAGTCATGGAATTTGGGAGGGCAATGCCCCCCCCCCTTGCCCATGCCTACATCCGGCCTTGGATGTTAGTGTTTTATTTGTGCCCCAATTTAAATGCCTGGTGCCTTTAGAGACCAGAGGTGGGCAATCCTGGTCTTCAAGGGCCACAGTTTTAGGTGTTTTAGGTGTTTCTCTGTATCAACACGCCTAACTTTCTGCTGATGTCAGCAACACTGTCAAGGGTCAATTCTATGAGAAACATAATCTCTTCAGTGATCACTGAGTTCAATCTGAAAAGGATGAAACAACTCAGAGATGCTTCAGAGCTAATAAAAGACTTTATGTTTCCCATATCAGTTCTGCTATTAGCCACATGTATGGGGAAGTCCCGTGTACTTCAGACGGACCGTCACACGGGTCGAGGCTGAGGACGCTCAGACATCTAAATCCATTACGATATCTACGGTTCTGCCCTCGTGTTTAAGAATCTACAACAACCAGGAATGATTTTAAAAATAAAAAACTAAACAATATGCATCTGGACCAGTGCCAAGATAAGGGGCTCCCATGTGCTGCTGGTGTGGTGTTGGGAGGACGGTGGATGAAAATATCCCCGCAGACAGCAGGGAAAGCCCCTTTAAACTCTGGGATAGTGACCGCGGTCCGGCCCACTGGACAAACAGCTGGAGCCGTGGTGGAGTGACGTTAAATGATGGTCCTTCTGGCAGCGCTGTGCAACAGATTATGTTTGGTTCTGTTTGTGGCCCAACAGATGGGAAACAAGCTGGATCCACGTTCTCGAGAGATCCTGGGGGAGCTCAGGACCAGAGGGAGGAGCTTCTGACAACATTCCCTCTTCGTTTGGCACAACCGCCATGACGACAAGCTCCTCTTTCTCAGAGGGAATGACCCGGTTCGTCACAAGGTAGATGAAGGAAGCTCACACTTTTAGGTCTATACTGGCTGGTCAACATAACAAACAAACAACAACAACAGTCATGTTTTTGTTATTTAGATTAAAACACCTCTCACCAAATCACTAAAATGTGATTCTAAATACGTAGAAAGCTTTTTATATACACTCGAAACTACACTATAGACACTGTTGTTGAGTTAAGGTGACATCACATGTGAAGTCATGAACAGCTGATGGTGGAATGTTACAGCTTCTATGACAACACCGGTAAACTCCTGGCAGCTGAATATTGACAGCTATCCGTTCAGTAGTGGGGCTGCAGAGATGACAGCATGTCCTGGATTACATCATCTGTCGTTCCTTTGCTTTTTCTGCTCCTCTTCAAACCTCTGTTCATGTTGTCTGAAAGCTGGACAGAGGCGGATCTGATCCTTTGTCCATGTCTCAGTGAGACACTGTCCTGGTATCCTGGCTGGATCCTCATCACGCTTCACGCTGGTTCAGTGAGAGATCTCAAGTTTCCCATTGTGATGATGGAAGCGATGGTTTAACCTTCCTCTCTCTTTGCTTTGCTCCTGCTCTACATCCATGTCTCCGCCTTTTTAACTCATCTGGGGTTTTGTTGGATGTTTTTGTGGTCAATACAGTAATATTAACTTTCACATGTTTTTATTGACAGATCTCCAGTGTAGTCCTTCTTTTTCCAGACCTCTCCAGTTCACCCTGACATGTCATCAATCCACTTCTGGTTCAGATCCTGACTCATGGCAGCCCGTTCTTCATGATCAGTGCTTTGAGTTTGCGGGGATTTGTTTGTCCACCCACCTCCTGAGGACTGACCACACGTTTTCCTGTTCCTGGATGGTTGGAGGACATTTAGGTCCCGTTCTTTACTCATGGCTGTTCTGAGGCTAAACTCTGCCTGAGTCCACTCTCCTGGCTGAGAAGGATCCTCAGGGTGCAGGACACAGGACTGATGGGGATCACTCTGTCGTTCTTTTCCCAGATGCTCCAAACAACCAGAAAGGAGATTCATGAGGAAAAAAAAAGACTTCCCTCCAGTCCAAAGCAGTCAGATCTCGCCCGTCTCATTTGTTTCAGTTGGAGGAGGTGGTTTAATTTAACTGATGTTTTTTGTCAAAATGCCGTTAAGCTGTACAGATTACTTTACACCAGGAGTTTTTTCTAATGGCGCCTTGGCCAATTCAATCACAAATCATTCCCTGGGCTTTTTAAACGCTATCGGGTTCCCCCGCTGCGTATTTTACGCAGATAGAAAACCACAGATGTTACGGCTTTGATTATACGTTTCTACTCCCAAACTGTTGAGAATTTAATTTGGACAGAAAATGTTGAATAATTACCAAAAAAAAAGTCCCAGATTTCCCACAAAACACCAGAAAACCACATCTCTACTCACACATAAGACAACATGACTGGATCATCTGGTAGTAAGAATTTGCTGCTCTCTAATAAAAACCCTCCTGCTATCGCAAACATCTGATTAGTTGTTTGTAGTTCCTATGATTTATGTTAAACCCAAACCAGATACGATGCTCAGCCACAAGTCATGGTATCCCATGATGGTTGTTAATAAAACCAGTATCTCACTGGACTGGGACTGTTATAGTGTCATCTGGAATTAGACTGAATTGGTAAAATCATGCAGATTTCTCGCTCATTGTCTTCTCAGGGGCAACATCCCCACTGGGAAAACCCAGACCGCCCTCCTTTGGACCTCGAGACGTTTCCAGGCCAGTCTGGAGATATAAACCCTCCAGCGTGTCGCTTGTTTTTGTCATCTTGTTCTTCTGGTCATTGCTCAAAGCTCGTGACCATAGGTGAGAACTGGAACAACATTTAAAGCCTCGCTGTCTGACTCAGCAGACCTGTTCAGCATCCTGATCTCTGCAGACGCTTCCCTGATCCACCTGTCGATCTCCCTCCCTCCTGTCACGCACCCCCCCCCTTCCTGTTTACTCAGTTCTTGATTCTTGTCATGTGACCTTAGCTTCATCTTGATTTATGACTGTGTTCGAATTCAGGGGTAGGATGCTTAGAGGACGTGGACTTGCTGGTCTACCTCGGTTGGGTCCTTGCTCGACCGCCAAGACCGGAAATAAACAGCTCTGAATTCGGACGGTCTAGCCTCATACTTATCCCCGCCCCTCAGTCCAGTCGCTTAGCAACCATGACAGCGCCGACAGACAGGCTAAAGCTAATAAAATGGATCTAAAGAAACACTTGAAGCTCTTTTATGGTGACTTATTTCCTAAACTTTCATTTAAAACATTCAAGCTTTACATTGATTTCTTGTCTTAAATTACATGAAAAATAAAACATTCAACCTCTTTTTTTGGAGATTTTTATTATTAAACTTCATATAAAGAGAAGCAAAAAATTCCTAAACACAAGCTTTTTATGTTTTGAGAAACTGACATTTAAAACTGGACTGCTCTCTGGTTTTTTTCTGCTACTGCTGCAAAATTGATGAACCAGTAGAATCCAACTGTGTCCTGTGTTGTAAATTCAATAAAGTTGAGGAAAAAAAAGTAGAAGCCCACGGCTGGCACGCAAAGCATCCTGGGATAGCCTTGGCCAGCGAGGATACACCAGACCCGTCCTCGAAATTGGGGCGGAGCGAGGACGCATGGATGAGAATCTTTCGAATTCGGACAGCACTCGTCGCGGCGCTGTGACGTCATCGGCCTCGAAATGCGTCCTCATAAGCGTCCTACCCCTGAATTCAGACACAGCTATGTTTACTTCAGGTGTTGTCTTGCCTTGTGTTTGATTTTCATGTTTAGTTGACATGTTCTGTAGCTCTTCCTGCTTGTTTCTGATTGGTCCTGAGTCTCCCTCATTGAGTCTCACAGGTGTTCCTGATTTACACCACCTGCTCCTCGTGTTCCTCGATCACCTTGTCTGTGTATTTAAGTTGCTCCACTGTGTTCATATGTTCTAAGCCCTTTAAGTGTTAGAGTGCACCTGGACTGTGCCTTCGTTTTATAATAAATCCCGTTGAGTTTTACCTGCCGCCTCCTGCTCCTCCAACATCCCCACCTGACACCTTCCCTCACTAGTGAACCAGAGATACTTAAACTCTTCCAAGTTTTTCTTACTTTTTAAGTGACCAAACAAATAAATACAAATACATTCATCAGCTCTGACTCATAAAAACACTGAGAAGTTAAAATATTTGATAAACGTCTCAGAGACGGGCGGTTAGACCGTCTTGTGGCCTAGCTCAGGATCAGAACGTGGATAAATCATAAAATATGAAATTCTAAAATGTAATTTTCAAAAAATTCAAAAAGAATTTCACAAGACAAGAAACCTAAACATGCACAATGAGCAATGTGACAGAAAGCATGCTCACAGCCATGAATTACACAGATTGTAATCATAAACTTGTCTCCATCACCCTAAAAAACACAAATCTGCACCTCAGGAGCAACAGAGGACGGTGAGTTTAGAGTAATGAGCAGAGGAATGGATGCTGCCCGCTGAGTGCTGTGTGCAGCTGGCAGCACCGTAAGCAAACATGTCACGGGGTTATGGATCATAAGTAGGGGGAAGTTTGTGTGGATTTAGCTCCGGTCATGTCAGACTGTGTGGGAAACACAAAGAGGGGCAGGCCGAGTCACATGGGTCGTCCTGCTCCCAAGTCACGGCTCTACGTTGGTTCCTTTCAATCAGTCAGTCAGTCCTTCTCTGAGAGGTGGACCAACCCTCATAACACACACACACTTCATTTCCTTTTTACCGAGGATGCCTTTCATTTTTGTAGATTGTTTTTGAATCTTTTGATGATGCTCGTAGACGCTGAGGGCTTTCTGCTACCATGGAGATCAAATTCAATTACAGAACTTACTTACTAAAGTGAGTTTTATGGTTTTGTGGCTTTAAAACTCCATTTTTCATCTGCCTTTTTGTTGTAAACGTCACAGCAGAAAGAGCACAGCGTAAACGTAGAGTTCATAACGTCCTGTTTATTTTCGTGGTCTGAGAAGTTAAAACGTCTGCTGCACAAAAGCACTAGGAAATAAATGGTGTGAATTTATTTATTTTTTGCCCTAGAATAGATCTTTTTGACTGTAGTTATTTTTTAATGACATGCATGTCTGAGCACTGGTAGCTCAGGGGTTTTTTCCACTAAACAGCTTCCAGTGTGAAACAGGAAAAGTTTATTCTGTTGTCAGTACTGAGACCTCTGGTTCTGGCACAAAGTTCTTATCGCTGTATGAAATCTTTAGTGGGCTGCAGGGGGAACGGAGCAGGAGGCAGCTGGTCGGTTCACACGGCAGAATAATTCATCTGATTCTCTCCTTCAACAATCTTAAGGACGCCTCTGACTACCTATCAGATATTGCTGCTCTTGTTGATCACCTAGAATACACTTATTTGCATAAATTCACACACACATTCAATTTCCTGCATGATGTAATGATTCTCCTGCATGCAGTGTATCTGTGCATTTATTTTTCAGACCCAGATTCAAATTTTCTACTGCCTGTAGATCTGTACTTAAGTGTGTATCTGTTTAGTTGTTGTACTTCTTTCCATTATGTAGCGTTGTGATATGCCACACCCTCTCCAAGTAAATATTAAACTCATTTAAAGGATTAGGTGAGAGTTATGGACTGTGACATTTAACCTTAGGAAATGATAACATTTATTAAAGGTATATTAGGTTCTTTTCAGTTGTGAACAGTGAATTAACACCTTATTAATAATTTGAATGAGTTTAATATTTACTTGGAGAGGGTGTAGCATATCACAACGCTACATAATGGCGAGCCAGCCAGGAGAGAACCAGTTCGGAACCAGGAACAGTAATGGAGGAAGGCAAGTGACACCTTCCAGCAGTTAGAGTTAATCAATACCAAAGTTACCAGACACATGTGTTAAGGGTCAGATGGAGAAGGATGACCAAGACCACTTGCCAGGTCATGTTTGTAAATGAGATGTTCTCAAACATTTTACCTGGAAAAATAAAGGTTGAAAAAAAAATCTGTAGTGTGGGGGTGTTAAGAGTGCTCTGGTCCACTCAGAAGAACGTCAGGACCGCTCGATCACAAATCAGGGAAATTCAACATGTTGGATTGTCTTGGCCAGATATCACAGCGTGTGTGGGGTTACCCGAGGACAAACGAGCGTGGCGTGTAGCGAGGAGAATCCCAAATCAAAACGGCCATCAGGAGTGCATTGTTGTTTATAATAAAAATAAAAGTTGTAACATTTGTTTACTAAAGAGTGTTCACAAACAACGACTGTTTTTAAAGATTTAATTTTAAAACTGATTGATGTTACGCATCTGTTAGAAATAATGAGACAAACCCTTTTATCTGCAAAAATAAACTCTCCCTACACTGTGATCAGGGTACTGTTAATATTTACTATAATTCCTGAAATTGCAATGTGACCATAACAGAGATTAAATGCATCATAATTACTCTGTATCTGTATAGAGTCCATTCTGATTAGCTACTGTAAATCAGCGGTTCCCAAACTTTTTTTGCCCCCTTCTATGTCCCAGCTGTGTTCGCGCACCCCCAATCCCCGGATGGAGACCTTTGACATTTGAACAAATTCCTGGTACCTATGAATCATTAATGTTACAAATTTTCGATACTTTTGAGTGTTTAATAATTAAATCATATGTAACCGAGGATTACTGTGAGAGTCGCGCGTCCTACGGTCAGTAAACGCCCCTCGTATTTCCATGTGATGAGCTTATCTTGTAAAGATGGCGGGTGTGTATGGGGGAGTGCTGATCAAATGTTTGGAAGTCAGCAGGAGGTTACTACACTGGTTTAAGCTGACGGTTCTCTTAACTAACTGCTTAGTGTTTTTAAATTAACACCCAGCTCCGTTAGCCATTAGCTCATCGCGGCAGAAAGTAGCGCTGTATCTTTAGTAAAAACAAAAGAAACAAAGAAAACGACTCACCATGGAGTTGATTAAATAAGGACACACATGGAATCAATCGGCAGAGTTGTTACAAGCTGTCAAGAAGGATTCTTTGAATAAATAATATCCATTTGACGAGGTAAACAGTCCTGCAGCTCCTTGCAACTTTGGAACTAATAGTAAAAGTTATCGTCGCCTTCAAAATAAAGATCTGCTCGGAAGAGTTCACATGATTGACAGAAAAAAAGACTCAGAGTTCATTCAAATATTGTCCCACAGCTCCACGCAACAGGTTTATTTACACATTTTTATTGAGTGAGGGAAAAAACACTGTAAATGTTTAACTATTTCAAATTTCCGCCATTAGTTTTCATCTTGCGCACCCCCTAGTGGCAGCTCACGCACCCCCAGGGGTGCGCGCATCACAGTTAGGGAATCCCTGAGCTAAATAAAGACTTTTCTGATGATTCTATCTTTAAAGTGTTGCTGCCATGAATAAAATTTTACCGCGATTTGTGCAAATTTATTTGATTAACTTTTAAAAAGCTGTCAATTTTATATTGCACCTTAATTTTAGCAGAAATATTAAGATATTGCTTCTGAAAGCAAACTATAACAGGTTGTTGTTTATAACTTTATGACAAAAACACTTCAAAATGGCAAAAATTGAATTTTAGGACTTAAGAAAAATATCACTGCTTTGAAATTCTAATTGTTTAGGGTTTTTTTTATGACTGACTAAATAGTTGCTGGTATTTTTTCAATATTCAGGGCGTTCAAAATAGCTGAATATGAATCCTAGTGATTCATCAGACAGTGGTGCTGCCTACTTGTGCAGATTGTGTTGAGGTGCTGTTCTGTGATTAAATCTCTCTCATACACATAGAGTCAACAACCAAACAAACATAAACCTAAAGCTATTTTTATATTGCTACTAGTCAATTTTACACCTGTTAACAAACTATTGTGGCTGTTTTTGAAGCAGACAGCAAAAACATCTTGAAATAGTTTTCCCATAAGCCTCTGGTCCAAAATAAAACGAAGGGGGCTGGCAGGAGACGCCCATTCACTGAGCTACCCAGTCATGGGAACCACGCAAAGCTGTCTGTGGAGATTTGAGCTGAATAAATGAGTAAAACAGTCATCTCTGATAGAGCCTCTATTTACTTCCCTGATGCAAACCTTCATTTATCTTCCGTAAAGAAAACTGAAGAAAAACGAGGCCCTTCTGTGTCTGTGCTCACATGCCTGGTCGTTGCTGCTGATGTCTCGATGGAGACGAGGCGCGATCGGCTCGCCGCACAAGTGTGGAAGTGAAGAGCCAATAAGACCTGTAAACAAGAAAGGGCATGCTAACCATTATGGCCAAAGTAAACACACACACACGCAGCGGGCCTCAAGGAAAACATTTACATGAAACACCTCGCGAGAGACCGTTTATTAAAAAAAAACAATTCTGCTTCACAGCTTACAAAGCCGAAGCTTTACTAAGAGAAACGGGCTTTATCCGCCGAAGAAAGGCGGAGGATTTTGGTGGAATGAATGGGGGTTTCTGGGGGCACGGAAGCAGAATCCGCTCCAGCGTTTTGTGTTCACCTTTTCTCTGATTCATTCTCAGACCGCGCTGCTATTTTAAGGACCTCCGATGACTCCGTCTTGGCTGCATCTTTCTTTTTCCACTGTAGAAAAAGTTATTCATAATCCTCCCAATAAGTCAACACTGTTTGTGTAGTGTGATAAAGCAAAGGGAGCGCTTACAATCTACATTTGCATTCTTCAGAAGTGAGTAGGTTTGTCAGCCGGCGTAGTGCTGACACCCCCCCCACCCCCACCCCCACCCCCATCCACAGGGAGGCTGTTTACTCGGGGGACAGCTCAGATCCAGAGTGAAGACAAGGAAGGAGAAAATACCTCTGTGGGTGGGCAGCGTGTCACCCACCAACGCTTTGAGATCATCCATGAGATGCTCGGGACTGATCCTGGTTGTGTCACTCCCACACTAGTTTTTTTTTTTAAACAACAAACAAAAACTCGATTGTCTCAATTATTTTTAGTCATCAGAGAGCCGGGTTTAACTCATCAGCGTCTTATCGTCATGTTACAGTCTTTGTTAACCCAAACAAACCCTATGATTCATGTAGATAAACTGTCTCCCTACACTGTGATCCTTTACAGCAGGCTCTGCTCTACAGAAACTCACACGATCTGAGTTTTATGAACTATAAAGTTCTGCTATGAGCTGTAAAAAAGTTTCAGATAGTGACTCAGGATCAGCAGATGACTTCAGAGCATCCATAGTTTCCTCCAGTCACCCCAGATCGAGTCGATAGACTCGACCTCTCCTCACCACTCCTCTGTGCTGCAGGTCCTAAAACTCAAAGGCAAACAAATTAAATGAAGACGAGGCGTTGAAGCTTTGAAAAGCAACAACCTGACTGGTGTTTGATCTCTGTGTTCACCTTTGACCCAGGCTGCAAAAAGAGCAGCCTGCTGTCAGTAGAGAGTATTAAGTTTTCTAAAGTCATAAAAATAATGCTGATATGAGATTGAGAGTCTCTAAAGCAACAACATCAAGAGAGTACCAGTGGCGGCCCGTCCATAGGGGGCGCCCCACCAGTCCCAAGAGGAAGAAGAAGAGAAATAGGGATCACAAAATATAAAAAACTAACATGAAAATAAAACTAAAGGAGCCATCCATTATATATACAATAAGTGCTGTGTATAATCTGCATTTAGGTGTAGTTTAGAAAACGTTTTCTCACTATTTTTTACCAGACCGATAGGTCCTGTTTCTCTGGGATCTACTGAGCATGTCTGGACCGGACGCCGTCCCGAGACACCGCTTTGTTTTCTGTTCCTCGCACTGGAAATCATCCTTAATGCAAAAGATAGGAGACCCATCGGGACGCAGTTCATAGTGTCCCTGACATGCGCACAACGGCACAGTCAAAACCGGAGGATTAATGCTTATTATTTAAGTATTTACTTTAGTTTTTATCATTATTTATGGCACTGTAACATACTGATAAGTCATAAGTGATTACAAATAAAGTAAAAAAAAAAAAAAAGAAATAGAAAAACGTATTGAATGACTTAGACCGGATGTTGACCCGGAAGCTCTACAGAGCGATCGTTTGCTCCTGCCTGGCAGCAGACGTGAGTTAAAACTGGAGAGAACTAACTAACAAAATGGATATTTATTCAGAGAATTCTTCTTGGCAGCTTGTGACAAAAAGCCGTTTTATTCCATGGGTCCTGATTTCATCAACTCCATGGTGAGTGACTTCGTTTGTTTTTTCTTTCGTTTTATTACCAATGTGTCTAGCAGATTTTTGCTATTGAAAACGCCTTTCAGCAAATGGCAGAGACCTACTGTTTTGTGGATTTATACCTTAAATAGCGACGTGTCTTTGTAGCCGAATGTTAGAGGGACACTCATACTGTTGAGTGAATGTTGGTTCATGTAGTTTAGCCCGTTTTGAGGCGTTTTATGACACTTTTAATAAAAAACGAACGGCGCTCTATGGGAGTTTTGTGTGAGTGTCCTAAAACTGTAATTTTACTTTATTTTGATGGGACATATCAGTGGATTTGACTTTATTTTGTTGTTAATTCACTTCATTAGTTGAGCTGATTGTCATGACTTGCTTGGTTAGTGGTTGTTGTCTGAATTGTAACATTAATTATCTGACTGTTAGAGATGGATTGATGTGTTTGTGGTGTCAGTAGAAAGCTGATTGTGAATATTAAGTTGTGTTTCTGACCTTGTGGAGGTCAGGTTGTTTTTTCCTTGAAACTCTTACTTCTGTTGTGACCACATTGTGGTTGTTTTTATTTTTATTTGTATCTGATTATATTGATATTATTCTAAGGTCTCCTCATGAAGACTTTATGATTTCTTTACTGTTTGATGTGTAGAATTAGACCTAACAGCTCCACATTGTTAGAGAACTGGTGGGAGGGATTTTTACCAGCAAAATATTCAGTCAGATGAAAATATTTTGCTTCATTCCCTGCTCTAGTGGTAATATGTGATTATTTGCGCATCTGAAAACTGATTTGTAAAAATACACCCCACCCAAAAAAAATGTCACCAGCCGCCACTGGAGAGTACTGAGACAGTGTCAGCGTATCAGAGTCTGTGTGTAGTTTTTTTAATGCTTTTGTTTGGTGTATTTTTTAGTAAAATGACCTGCAGAAAGCTGTAAGAAAAATCTCCCATAGAAACCAGAGGGATGTCTGAGTGACGCTGCAGGCCCCCCTCTGGGCTGCTGAGGTGTGACAGTAACAAGGAGCTCCTCGGTGACACGGCTGTAATAAATGTCACCACCGTGACTTCGTTTTTACACAGACAAAAGGCACACCATTCAGCAGGTAACGCACACAGTAGGCCTGCAGAGTCGCTACTGAAAGTCAAACGTAAACAGAGCAGCTCCTGCAGACAGATTCAAACAGGATTCTTGGAAGTTCGTGCAGTGGAAAAAAGTAAGGCCGAAGATGTTTAGACTACATATGATCACTGCGACTGTCGGTGTGTCTTTACTCTTACTGGAAGTCAAACGAGTTAAGAGAAATATTTTAAAAAACACAGTAAATCGATGGGACTGATCACATCGGTTCAGAAATCTGAACAAGTTCCTAAATGATTTGATTTTCTCTGACTGTCATCCTGTTCGTCTAAAACACTGCAGTCTTATTTGTTATAAATGCAAAGTGTTTAGTTTGAGACGTGTAGTAAAATCAGCTGCGATGTCTAAGAAGAAAGTTTCGAATTCGAGTTATTTCACTGATCCAAGTCTTTAAATATAAAATAAAATATCTGTGGATCCTTAAGTCTTAATTTGATCCTTTTTTGCATTTTTTTATTTTACAAACTACTGACTATCAGGACCTTAAAGTCATTAAAATCAGTGTGTGTGGGTTTCTGCAGAGGATCACAGTGTAGGGAGACAGTTTATTCACTCACATCACTTGAGATTGTCGTCTTATTCCTGCAAACAGATGGCTTTATTTGACATTTAGGTTATTTTGAAGTGTCACTAACAGTTATTTATTTATAGTAAGGACCACACTCACTGGTGACATCACTCAAAAGTTCTATAAACAGGAAGTAGTCCATGAGTATTGCTCTGCAGAGGACTACTTCCTGTTTCTAGAGACTCCTCCTGCTTTGAGTGATGAGGGGAGGTCCAGTAAAGAGTTGGTGTCGTAAACCGGAGAAATTGTGCTTTCACATTTATAAAAAACACAGTAAAATGTTTTTTTTCCTTTTTTTATAAACAGATTTTGAATTGATCTAAAACAACAACTTCCTTTTTTCACCGTCTTATTATTCCCCATCAGAAGTGGCGCGCTGGGATTGGAAAACACCCTCCATCTGTTCAGTTCTTGGCTTTGACTGACAGCACATCAAAGACATGAAGCGCAACCCCAAAAGCTCGAACAATCCCTGTGGATCGCCGCGGTTGGACACATTCCTCCCTCCTTCTCGCTCTCTCACTCACTTTATCTCTATCTCTGTCTCTCAGTCGGGGCAACAAACTGCCAAGTAAACACACAGCTAATCAAGCAGCCAACAAATAGTCCAGCATGACAAGAATGTTCACACAGTTAATGTGGATCAACCAGCTCCACCAGTCGCTCGCAGCAGGGATCTAAAGGAGGTCCCAGCTCACTGAAGACTCCACCTCAGCACCAGATAGCCAAAAAGGAAACGCTGAGCTGGATCTGCAACCATGCTGGTGTCGATTTAATGTGAGGGAAACGCACCAGGTTCTCTGGTGGATTTCTGCTTGTTTGCAAAGGCATGGATGTAATTGCTTGAGAGCTTTATGAAGTATCTGGTTTGACCATCTTACACAAGCAAACACACACAGACACCACCAGTCTAAAAACACATACACACATCTAATTCAGTCTTTAACGTACAAACAAACAGGTCAGGAGATTTCAAGCTTCAGTTAATCCAATGGACTGAGATGCATGTTTTTCTTTACGCTGGTTTCATAACAAATTACACAGACGGAGAGGTACTATAATACCCTGTATACATCTCTGTAAAAAAAAGTTCATATTTCTTCTGTTTTTGCTGTTTTGTCACTTGGTTCAGATCAAGATCTAGTTTTTAGCACCCCCTAGTGTCTGTTTAAAGTCACTGTCATAAAAACATTAGCATTGTTTCTGCTTAGAAAGCCCTAAATCTCCCTGTTAAATGTCTCCTCAGCCTTCACTGCTTTCTACTGGAGCGGTTCATCACTCAGTCAAAGAAATCAGCTGTGCTCAAGCAGCGAGAGGTGGGAAAAAATCAGGAATCATGAACTAAAAACACTCCAGAGCTAGCATAACAGCTAGCCACATTGGGTTAGCCTAACCCTCGTGAGATACGTGACTTTGTGAGACTTCGGGGCTCCGGACCAGAGACTCAGAAGTTGCAAACGTGGTATTCTGGATCCAAGCAGCAGATGGGGCTGAGGGACTTTTCATTAAAGGGTCATATTAGCACAGACTGGATCAAGGAGGAGATTTAAACTAGGGATGTACCGATACCACTTTTTTCAAAACCGATCTGATACTTAAATCTGAGTACTCGCCGATACCGAGTACCGATACTTCTACCACACACATAAATGCAACAAATTGGAATACAGGTTTTATTTTTTTTTCTCTGCTTTTCACAACAAATAACTGAGTTAGATAAAAAAAAAATATATATATATATATATTAAAAAATGATTACAAAACTAAAATACAAGGTGAAAAATAACCATTTTCTGTGATTTCACTGTGAAATTATTGCAGTTTTCCACATTTTAACCAAATAAAATGCACTATTTGGCACCATCTCCAGCTCTCAACCCACACTGTTCCTCTTTAGCTCAATAGCTCCCCCTAGTGTTCAATATAGGAAACTACAACAGAAATCACAAGTCACAGACTGGTATCGGTTCCTGGTATCGGGTAACTTTAACCGATACCGATATCGGGTCGATACTGGTATCGGTATCGGGCCGATACCGATATCAGTGTCGGTATTGGTGCATCCCTAATTTAAACATATGAAATCTGGCTGTATATTAAAAACTAATTGACCCCTAAACTTAATAACTGCTTGTTACTTTTGGACCTGACCTCAATAAGGTTTTAAAATGACAGAACTCTTCTTTATAAACTCACGGTGTGAGCTTTTATTGTGTTAAAAACAGTCCACGGTTCTTTCCCATGTGATAGAAGGACTACGAGACCTTTCCAAGGAAATGATGCCGACATGAAGCCATGCCATTTTTCTCAGCTACTTCAATGACAGCATCAAGTGTTCTGGTGGGAGAAACAGCCAACAACAACAACAGCCTCCACTATCTCTTTAAACTCTCCAACGTAGCCCTCAGACATCAGTCGTGACCTCTCAGTACGACGGGATTCTGCTGCTTTCATTATCACCGCTCACATGGAAGAGTTGGTTTAATAAATAATATATTAGTGTTCTTTGGAATAACACGCGTGGTTTTCCTACATAGTGATGTATTCTGTTGGAACACAACGAGGCTGAAACCCAGTGGAAGAATCAAGCATTCATCCAGACCAGCGCCCAATCTGATCAGGTTTACTTTGGTCTTCTTCAGCCTTGTTATTCTTTATCTGTGCGCACATCGCTTACAGCAGAACAAGACGGAAAAGACCTCTTTGTACTTAAATTACTATTACAGGCACATTTTGTACCCGGATATCACAGTTCTGTCATTCCAGCGGAGCGATCTTATTCTGGTACTTTCACCACGGGGATTTACTGGGACCTCTGGGAAAAATACGCAGCGGGCTTCAGTCGTCGTGTCAGTGAGGTCCAACGGAGAAAACTGGACTGCTTTCAGTTGAAGATGTCTCATCTGAGGGGGTTGGTTGATTTGAAAAACTTCAACATGTGCAGTGAAACCACCTGAGGATAAACACAATAAAACAACCAGACTCTCAGCGAGGCACTCAATATTTTTTACCTGAAAGACTTTTTGATGTATTTTTGTTGCAGTTTGTTAATATTCCATCATATGTCTCAAGATATCTAACTTTCTGAATGGAATTTAGAACATTTTTCTATTCAGTTGTTGCAATTTTACTATAAACTCATTCTTTCATTCATCTTCTGAAACTCCTTCATCCACGAGGGTCGTGAGTCTCCATCAGTCTCAGGGCGAGAGGCGGAGGACACCCTGGACAGGTCACCAGTCCCTCACAGGGACACACAGAGACAACTAGTCACTCTAACTCAAATCTACACGTGGGATTTAGTCACCAGTTAATCTAACATGCATGTTTATGATTTGTGAGAGGAAACAGGAGGAAAAACCCAGACACGCATGGAGAAAACATGTTACCTCCATGCAGGAAGTCGGGAATCGAACCTGCAACCTTCTCACTGCAAGGCAGCAGTGCTACCAACTTCATTATTTTAAAGAACACAATAAAAAAATGAATGAAACACTAAATAAAACGATAGCTTTGCTTTACTGCAAACGCCACTGCTGCACTGATGAAAAAAACAATAAAATAAAGACGTCCAAAATCAAAATGTTGAAAAAAAACGTTCATTTCTGGAATAAAGTCTAAATATTATTACCAGAAAAAAGGCTCCTAAAGCAGACATGTTTTATTATTCTATTAACAGAGTTCTGACTGAGTTATACAAAGTAAACTATAAGTAATGAGTCATCTTATTGACAGGAGGTGGAGTCTTTAGTCTATAGCAGCGTCCACAGTGGAGCTCTGAGAACTTCCTTCAGTCCTTCACAATAAAAGTCTCAAACATACAAACGCACCTCAAAACATCTGAAACTTTAAAGATCCCCTATTATGCAAAATTCACTTTCTAAAGGTCTTTTCACAGTAAAATCTGTCTCTAACACTGTGTATGAAATCCAAGATTGTGAAAAGTAATTCACCGTTCTCACTTAGCTATTCTCCTTTTTGTAAACAATGGTCTGGACTAGCGATGTAACGATTCACTCAAGCCACGATTCGATTCTCGATTTTAAGCTTCTGATTTTCAATTTATTCCGATTTTTTTCCAACAAAATAAATTTGTTTTTTGGGCAAATAAAAATTTTTTCTTTACAATTAGCCCTTTAGTCCTTGTTTCAAATTGTAATTTTCTGTTGTCTTACTGGAAACAATGGAAAGCCAAAATGCTGCCACACTGTTGACTTTTAATTGACTGGAGCATCATCTATCTTGAAGCTGCTTGTCTCTGTTCTGAATGATTAGCAGAACTTTGTCACCACTGTGTGTGATGGTTGAAATGTCCTCATTATTGTTTAAACTTCAAATGTATTTGTCAGTATGTACAGTTTAATAGATATTAAGGGAAATGTGTTCATTTCTGTTTACATTAACAATGTTTGTCAGTAGTTTTTAGCCAAATACTAGATGTAGTTTAGTTAAACAGAAGTTAATGTGGATTTTGATTTAGTAGCTGTAGTAACAACATGTGACCAGCAGGGGACGTCGAGCGCTAGAGAGCTAGTGAGCACGTTTGTGCAGTAGAAGAAGAAACTCCGTGGTTATTTATATTATATATTAATAAACTCACCTTTTCAGGTAAGAGTTATCCATAAGAACACCTGTAGTGTCATATAACTTTAACAGAACGTTCATGAATGCGTTCAGTTGTCGATCCGGTTTTGTTTCAGCTTTATTCTTGTTGTTGAACCAAGTTTTGCCACAGCTAGCCGCTAGCTGATAGCCTCTGACGCTAACTACGTAGTTAAAACGACAATCAGACTGGTATTTTATGTTTCTTTATGATCACTCTGTATGTATTTAAGTTGAATTAAGTCGTTTAATACACGTCTGAGCAGAGAAAGTAACGTGTCTGTGGTTCTTTTAGCATTTACTCCCGTTTTCAGGGCTTTCCATGTCTGCAGTACGTCAGGCTGTTGTGAATCGATTTTTCTTTTTTCTACACCGATTCATAATTAAAGTGGTTTTCACCGGTTTTAAATCGATTTTTGAAGCATCATTACATCCCTAGTCTGGACCCAGGCTGAAACGGTCGGTTTCAAAAGTTGACGTCAGCATTTGTAAATACCACTCCTATCCTGAGGATAGAGCTAATCACGAACAGCTTTAGCTACCTGAGCCCCTCCCCCGCTGTTTAAAATGCACGGGAGCGCGCATCCTCACAAACAGCAAACACAGTCATAGCGAAGCAACGAGCAAAGTGAGGCAGCTGTTCTGTAACTGGCTGCACCAATGAGCACAAAAGTCTATTTTTAGTATCTTCATCTGAGCCCTTGAAAACCCAATGGATGGATTTTATTTTTGCTGACAATATACCCTCACAACTTCCCAAAGTTTTGCACGTGTGTGCCGTGCATTTTAAAGAGGACTGCTTTCACAACATGGGAGATCACAAATTAGGATTTGCTAAACAACTTAAACTGAAGAATGGGTCCACTCCAACTGTCCGTGACACTCATGTAGAGGTAAGTGCTGCAATAGATTTTATTTGGTTCGGTTTGATTTGGAGCTACGTTAGCACTGCAGCTAATAGCACTTCAGCTAACGTAGGTAACGTTGCTGCTCCGTATTTCATTGTGTTTAAATGTGCACGTAGGTCGATCTTATTTTAAAAAACTGGGAGCCTTTATCCTAGTACATATATATTTTCTAAAACCGAACTCAAAGTTCTCTACTTCGCTACAATAGCGTTGATGTGCCCTTTCACGTGTTCTGCAGGGTATTTTTTTAGTAAAAACTTTGTTTTAAACGTTTCAATCAGACATAAATTTGCTCGGGCGTCCCATTAGCCAGTCCTGGCAAGCTGTTAGTTTGTTCAGGCATATTTTTCTACCACTGTTTTGTTTTTAATGCCGCTTCCACATCATGGAGGAGCATGCATGCGGCTCAAAGCTGTTCATGTGCAGCAGACGAAATGGAGGTACAACCGCATTATTTGGAAGCTTCAGCTCGATTAGATCGTTAGATTCCAGCCATATGAACGTGTTTACATGCATAAAAAACAACTTTAGTAGATTTAAGTTATAGCAAAAGTTTGGTTTTCTGATGTACACGTAAAAGCAGACTGCAGATGTGGCCCGCACTAGACCATCTCAAGTATTCAGAGTAGTTTTGTCATGTGTTTTATTTTAATTTTATTTTTAACTGATAATTATTTCTGTTTGTTCCCCATTATTTATAAATAATTCTATAGATTATGGTTCTGAGTCGAGGAAGACCCTCAGCTCCTCTGGTCGCTCTGAAGGAAAACATCATTTAGTGACGGGGTCAGCAGCCACGTCACACCAGTGCTTCTCAATTACCAGTCTCAATAGCAACACGAGCAACCGAGCATGGCAGCGAACAGCAGCATTCAACAGGAAACGTCTCCTCAGCCAATTATACACGACCTCACATGTTTCCAAAACAGTCCCAATCCGAGTGGTCAGCACATAAAAAGCTCCGGCAGCTTCCAGGAGCTCGTCAGATGACTCATAGGGGAGAGACAAAGGACACAGGGCAGGACGTGTCAAACAGATGAGGCTAAAACACGTCACCATGTATCTAATTAAATCTATGTCTAATACGGACATGAAGTTCTCACCAGATGTTGGTAACAACCCATCCAATCCATGCATGTAAAGAAATCCACCATCCGTGTCTTCATTACTTAGAAAACTGGTGACATTTATATTTCTTCTACAGCCAACAACACTGTCAAAATATAAAGGTTTATAACTCTAAAATCAACCCTTCCCTCCTTACAGCATTCCTGGACATCCTTCTCCTCTATAAGGTCCAAGTTATAGAAAACAGTCACTGGAGCTAACATGACATCCTACATGGACCAGTCCCCGCAAACAACTCCAGGTATGAAATATGACGGCGTCTTCCACATAAAGAACGAACAGCATACACAAGTAGCCAGACTCAGACCTCTGAGAACACAAAGCAAAAGGAGAACCGTAAAAACACCAGCCGTGTTACAAATCTCCTGTCGCGTCAACACAGGCGTGACATCAGCAGAGGTCACCTGCAGAACCGAACCAACTGAATGATGGGGCGGACAAATGAACGGGTTGTGGTTTTAGATACGAGGTTTTTGTCTGGCAGCAAAAATATTCGGGTTTTAGGATGAAAATACGTTTGATCTTTTGTGTTTTGCTCTTCAATGGCACAGAAAGTTGGACCAGTAAGAGTCCTGCAGACCAGTTCTAAGTCACATCTAGAGCTGTAAAAAGTATTTGCCCTAGGGATGCTCGATATTGGCTTTTTTTTTTTTTTTTTTACAGATATCTGATATTGTCTAACTCTTAATTTCCGATAGCAATATAAACCGATACAGATATAAGCGTGGTAGCCCTCATTAAACAAAAAACAGTATTTAATGCAAGGTGTGCCAAATAAATAAAAATATCTTTAAAACTATACATCAAATGTGTTATATTTTGACATTTTGGGGGAGAGGAGAAGTAGCCGAACAGTTTGATGTATAATATGTGCACGGCATGTAAAGGTCATGTGTGTCTTCATTACAAAAACCGATACCGATATTTACCGATACCGATATTTACCGATATCGGTAAATATCGGTATCGGTTTTTCGATAATATCGATAATATCGAAAAACCGATACCGATATCAATCCCTAATTTGCCCCCTTACAGTTTACTTCCATTTTTGCTGACTAAATTATTCAGATCAGCAAAAAATTATCTACATTAGGCAAAGATCAAAGATATTTTCTATTTTTTAAGAGTTTTAAATTCCTAATAATTAGACAATTATTTGTCAGTGATCTACAGCAGTGTCTCTCCTGATCGGACTTGCCATGGCTGATGTTCTGGACAGAGGACGACTTCCTGTTTCTGACTCTGCCCACTTTGAGTGATGTCACTAGTGGGTGTGGTCCTGACTGTAGATAATTCTGATAGAAGCCACTCAGACCCAAACATGAGGTGGGTTAAAACCGTTACTCGGTGACACGAACAGCTGGTTTTCTGTGCAGCTGAGCTGTGAGCGGCTAACTGAAACGTGATCCATTAAACTTTCATGAAGATAGTAATTATGCCGGTTAAATTCTCACATTTTGAAACAGAAAACGTGTGCAGCTGTAATCCTTCGTGACAATGGCGTTCTTCCATTTATTTGTCCCAAAAGGAGCTGTCAGTAAATCAGACGCACCTGGGACCTGGACCTCTTGGAGCCTTGAGGAATGGTTAGATCAGTTACACCTGGGTCTGTTAGCAGGTCTTCAGGGAAAAAACCCATTAATTTTAAAATAAAATTATTGTTAAACATAGTAATATGGCGTAAAACTGGACAACCATTAGATCCTAACTTTAGTTATAAGCTTTATAGAAAGTCTACTTATTTTCTTTAAACTTAAAATCTTTGGAGAATATTTTGAGGTATGTGTGCATGAGTGAAACTCTTATTGTGAAGAAATACAGGAAGTTCTACGAGCCGAGACGGCACCTCTAACCCAGTGGTTCCCAAACATTTTGACGCACAAAACAGCAGCGGCAGAGACTCCTGACCCCAACATCACTGGAAAATGATACAAACACTGCTGTAAACTAAGTAAACAAGAACATACTGACAACACAAACATCTACAACAATTATACCAGGTTTATTCAACTGTTTGTGGGAGTTAGGGCAAATATATGGTATTGGCAAGGATTTTAATTTCACTTTCAGTTCCGGAGAACATCCCATTTGTTGTTTCTGGACCCACAGTGGGGTCCCGACCCCAACTTTGAGAACTACTGCTCTAACCTCTGAATCAACAACATGTTTTATAGTTGACTCAGTAAAAACACACCTATAACCCTCAGTTAGAAGAACAGAACAAATATAATCTGGTTTAAGAACACAATGGGGGTCACTTCCTTCAGTCAAAGTAGACGTTAAAGGTAGTGTTGGGAGTAACTAGTTACAAAGTAATTAGTTACAGTAATATATTTCTTTTTTGAGTAACTAGTAATATATTAATATTACTCTTTTAAAGTAAATATATTACTAGTTACAATTTGAGTTACTTAATAGTTACAACACCCCCAAAAGACATTTGCCAAGACGTGTGCTGCTATGGAAACGGAGCTGAAGAGAATATTTGAAGCCCAGGAGTTTCAACAGCTGATGTATGGACCGACATTAATAAAATATTCTTTAGAATTGACTGTAGTTTAATAAAATACTGAGAAAATCACAGTATTTTTTGGTGTCATTCTTGTGGAAAATGTAAATCGATCGGTTATAGTATTTTGGAACGCCATCACATAAGATATTTTGCCAAAAGTAACTAAAAGTAGTGTAACTTAGTTACTTTTTGGGGACTGTAATATGCAATACAAACATATTACTTTTTTTTTTTGCTGTAACTAATAATAATAATATATTACAATTTTGAAGTAACTTACCCAACACTGGTTAAAGGTATTAAGTTCTATTTAGGGCTAAAAACTCTAGAACGGGGTACTCAGTAGGTACTCATCCTGTTGGCCCCCAAGCTGTGAGTCTTTCACTATTTCCACTTTTCCACACTGAGGCGGTGTGGTATTGTATACGTTGTGTTTACACAATAACAACAAGACTACGAGTGACATTTACTTTCACTTTCAGAGCTCTTTGTCTCCAAAGGTTCACTCGTCCAGCAGCAGTGGTGGCGCCAGGGGGGGCACCAGGGGGGCACTAGGCAGATTAACCTGAGTAGTCATTGACCTCCCCCCCAAAAAACAAATAATATTAAAATATTCTCAACTTGTGGTTCTTGACGGTTTTATTTATACACGCATGTCTGTGTGAAGGTGTTGTAGAGAACATGGGACACATGGCCACTTCCTCTTACAGTAGTAAGTAAGTGTAAGTGTCGCTAATTTGTCACTGATCTGCATCAGTGTCTGCACTACTTTCTGTTTCTAGAAACTCCACCCCCTTTAAGTGATGTCACCGATGGGTGTGGTCCTTACGGTAGATAAATAACCCAAACATCCTTTAAGTTCTTGAACTTTTTATCCACTAAAGCTCCACCAGTTTCTCTGAAGACGGCTATAAACTGACCTCCATATATTTGTCCAATTTCAAAAAGTTCTTTTCAACAACTAATTAATTTTCCATTTCTCTCTGTGAAAGTCGTCCAAACCGCAGGATTTTTGATGTCGTAAACCTCGAGTACCGGCGGCTGCAGGGAGATGAAACCCCTCCAACATACCTCTCCTTAAACAACGTGTTTACACCAAGCCAGGGTGTTCACCAAACAAGCAGCAACGCCACATTTTGTTTTGCCAGTGAAGTGCACAAACATGTGTTTACTGTGGCTCAGTCACTGATGGGGAATGCTAAGTGTCCAGGGTGGGATGCTGCTGATATTTTGTTTGCATACCTTTGTCTGACTACAGTATGCTGCTAGCTGCATGTTGTTCCACCTGCCAAGCAGTAATCACACCAAACATGTGCAAACACTTCAGGGCCACTGTAGATAAACTCTGTGTGAAAACCAATTTAGAACGCTAAATATGAAACGGAGGAATGTTTATGCAAATGCAATTAGCAAACTAATGGGATTCCACATCAACAGATATTGATTGGGAACAGCTGCTTGGCGTGGGAGCTCACAGCATTCTTCAGGAAAGGTTGCATGAAAACACCAAGTGTAATCAGGAGCAACGCTCAGCCTGAACAGGAACACTAAACGCTACAGATGTGAGCGCTTGTAGCTGTCATCCAAAATGAGAATGAGATTTTTCTTTCAGGTTAACTCGGTAATCAATTAAAATCCCCATCATTCTATAAACTGGATCATTTAAGGTGGTTGTAATACATAATATACAGAGAGTGGACGACATACTATAAACAGAAAAGGAGCCTACAGAGCATCTACTCTACAGGAGTTCATGTAAAAACCTGTTTAAAGAGATGGGTCTGAAATTCACTAAAACCCAAAACCACCATGTGACTAAATGTGCTTTAAGCTGTCACATCAATCAACTGGATGTTCAGTCATTTTTTAATAAAAATGAACAGATGAGATGATTATAAACTGTTTTAACATGAAATGTCTGCACAATAGATGAGAGGTCTGATACAGACCAGTCTGTATGAAGAGTTAAATGATGAATCAGCCTTTTCCAACCACTAATAGATAAAACACTTGGAGTAAAATATTAAACACGGGACTCTTGGGATGACGTCGTCTGTTTAGATAGTCAAATATTTGCGAGTTGCCTGCAAATCTAGATTAATTATATTTAATGTTTATGACTCATTTGCAGAAGTGAACACGCTTCTAAGAGGATATGGATGCAAACTGTTGTCTTTATGCACAAAAATGTATTAATTGCATCTTCAATAAAATAAAAAATAGCAATCCATCCATCCATAACCCTAAGGCAGTACTATTTGCATGCTCAGGAGGTCAGGTTAGTCACATGATATACTAAGTTCCGTTGTATCAGGACGCTGATGCAATGACAATAAAGTCATCTTGTATAATACATGTTATACTCAGAGGTGGGTAGGGTACTCAGAAAATGTACTTAAGCAAGAGTAGCACTATTTCATCATATTTTTACTCAAGTAAAAGTAAAAAGTTGCTGTCCAAAAAAAATACTTGAGTAGCAGTAAAAAAGTATTTGGTATTAAGGCTACTTGAGTACTGAGTAACGTACTTCAGTGTTTTTTTAAATTTTTTATTACATCATCAGACAGACAAAAATATTTAAAGTTTTGGGGAAAATCTAGTATCTTAAAGGCTAAAATGAAAAACACTAATACACGTACATAATAAAATTACAAAATAGATCATTTTAAGCAGAAGAAGTAGTTTTCCAAGTCATTTTTATTTTCAATGCCAGTACAGTAGATCTAGCTAGCTGGCTATGTAGCTATCTATTTAGCTAGTTATCTATATCTAGCTTTCTTGCAAGTTAGATAGCTATGTATCTATGAAGCTGGCTAGCTAGATAAAGATAGCTAGCTAGCTCAACAGATAGAAAATGAGAGTAGGAAAACAAAGCTGGTGCAGAAACAGGTGGTCTCCTTTAATAAACTGTAGGTGTGTCTGTTTCTGGTGTGTGTTTGTTCTTCTGTAAAGTTACTCGCAGTAAATAGAGGATTCAGAGATTTTACTCAAGTAGGAGTAGCGATACTTAACAAATATATTACTCGAGTAAAAGTAAAAAGTACGGGGAATTAAAACTACTCATAAAGTACTTTTTTTTTCAAAAAGTTACTCAAGTAAATGTAACTGAGTAAATGTAACTAGTTACTACTAGGCCTGGGCGATAAATCGATTGAATGAATTAATTCAAATTTTTGGTTGCGGGCGATTTAAAAAATCAAGTAAATTAAGTTTTTGTGTAATGGCATATTTTTGGCTCCCCGGAGCTTCCGCAGACCTAGTTCCACATAGCATTATTGCTAGCGACAACAACAACAACAGCAAAAACAATCACCGAAGCAGTCGCTTATAGGGCCCTATAAAATCCGTTTTATCTTTTCCCAAATTCCAATAACCTCACAGCTCGTTTCTATTAATTTAGCTGAATGTTCCGTATACGGTTCGACCGGCTCCATGCTGCTGCCTGTTTTCAGACGTGACTCTGACTCGGAGCTCATCACATTACGCTGCCAGTCCATTGTCTGTCGACTAAACTTAAAGAGAAGTCATTCTTCAGATTCATAAAGCTAATTTGGATATTGTCCTGCCCTGAGCTTTGCACTAAACTTCGCGGTGTTGAATTTTCTGGAGGTGTTTCAGTGAGACTTTGTCGAAGTGGACCGTCCTTTTTTTCTCTGTGTGGAGACTGCGCTCTGCATGTGCAGGTACGGTGGCAGCGGTGGCTAAAACACTTTGAAAAATATTATTTTCTTTACTAATTTGCAGATATAAGAGAATGGGGTTTATGCACGGTCACTTCCTGGTTGCGATAGACGCAGCCCCTCCCTTCCGGTTCAACGCTGTTCCCACACAAACTGAACAAAATGGATTTTTTTTACCCGTTTTCTTCAAGACCTCCCCGCGCATCACGGTAGACGATGTCCACCGGATTTTTGAAAAACACACAGAGACGTCTGCGAGCAAGCGGGTGAAGGACTTTAAGCTGTATCTAACCAGCTTTATTCACGAATATGAAGGTAAGCTAACAGCGTTAGCTCGTAGCTTCCATCATCAAAAAACAGTGAGACAAATCTATATAGCCGTGATCGTGGGCTCCAACTGCTTCCCAACTTTCAACTTTCTCTGGTCTAGCTGTACGTTATCAAACACCAAGTCTTCATTCACCAAAAGAATAGTTGTTCCAGTGAAATAACACACGAACGGCGCCGCGCCTCCTCCTTTAGCCTCCTCCTTTAGCCTCGTCCACTCGGCTCTTTGACTACTGTGCTGCAAAGTGTGGACTGCAGACACGGTGTGGTTAGAAATGATCACGTTTTCTCTTCTTAAGTTCACAATCCTTCCTTTTTGTAGTTATTTATTCAGTGGAAATGTGTGGAAACGGACTGATGAATTATATTCAGCTGATGCGGTACACAACGGAACACAGCAGTGTTCAGCTGTCGAGGCTTCCCGTCCGCTGATACTTATATGATGGCTTCATTTCTTAGTGCTATAATATATATATCATACTGTACTATACTATACTATTACTCGTTTTGATTATAAACAATATCTTTAGCTGGAAATGCACTCTAACTCTGGAAATCTTCACGTTTCAAACGGAACCGGAAATGGTCCCGCGAGTTAATTTTAAACCGGAAGTTCTACTAAGTACTCTGTGCATAAAGCCCATACCGTGAAATTCCACATTTTATACTTAATTCCATTTTGTTTGGGAATTGCCGTGATTCCGTCCATTTTTTCCGCATCTGCTGTTTGTATGTGTAGGGGGGGAAATCGGAAAAAATTCGTAATTCGAATTAAAAAGAAAAAAATCGGAGATTTTATTTTTAGGCCATATCGCCCAGCCCTAGTTACTACCCACCTCTGGTTACAGGGTATCCGCGGGTCCTTAAAAAGCCTTAAAAGGTTGTAAATTTGCATTTCCAAAATTAAGGCCTTAAATATCATTAAAAATGATAAATAATCCTTAAATTCAGTGTCCAAAGGTCTTAAATTTCTATGATTTCTGGGTTACGAAAATCTGAAACTCAGCAGTACACCAGACCTCTAGGGTCTAGAAGGGTCTAGAAGGGTCTAGGCCACTTAAGGCTGTTATTATCTTGTTAATTCAGTAAAAAGGAGCTTTTTTAAAAAAATTTCAGGTGAATGCAATACACTTCTGTAAGATATAATGCAGATCAATTATCTTGATGTTTGTTATTTTTTGCAGTTTCACTTCCAATAAAGGTTTAGTCAGAACTATTTGTAAGGTGGTCACATCCCCTTTCCCATCCCGTGAATGTAAGGTCTTAAATTTGATCAAAGCTGCCTTAAAACAGGTCTTAAAAAGTCTTAAATTTGGCTTCCTTGAACCTGCAGAAACCCTGGGTTTTACTGAAGAGACTATTGACAGCTAGAAGCGTCAGACAGGTCCTCTTAAAGGGATATTTCCATCATTCAATGCTTCTACCTAAATTCTCTACTTTTGCCTTGCTTTCACTGCTTATCTGGGTCCAGATCTTGGAGGGTAGCATTTCAAGTAGGGCATCCCAGACCGTCCTCTGCCCAACCGCGTCCTGTACTTCCTCCAGGTTCTCCTGGGTGGACCTCCTGTCAGCGGGATATGCCCGGAACACCTACAGCAGGAGTCCTGACCAGATGCCCGAACCACCTCTCTCGATGTGGAGGAGCAGTACTCAGTCCCTCCTGGATGTCCGAGGTCCTAACCCTGACTGCATCACCACAGGAGCTGACCTGATCTCCTGCTCCCTCCTTCCCTCATCATAAACAAGACCCAGCAATACTTCAACTCCTCCACTTGAGGTATCCTCTCCCCAGATCAGGAGTAGGCAAATATGATTTCACCAGTCAGACAAATATCCCTAACTTTTTGTGAGTATTGTAGCCTAATTTGTATTAGACAGTAAAAAGTTTAATTTGTATGCACTAGATTTATTATTATTTGATACGTCAGGATTTAAAACTGTTAAATCTAATAAAACCAGAAGAAAGAAAACTATTTGAAAGCAAACTGTCAGAAGAGAGCAACCCTTCTTTAACCTCCACTGACTGACAGCTGCATGCCCGAGGTCTATAAATAGCACACTGACTTCTGTAGAGTGTTATCTGTATATTTCCTCGCTGCAGTTATCTCTCGCTCTAAAGCTTCAGCCGGTTTCCTTTTCCTCGTGGCGACGCGCCGTCCTGCAGCGACGCGGGCCGCCGTTTGTTTTCCAGCTGGGATCCTGCAGGCGATGGAAGCAGGACACTTCCGTGCACAAATCTTTTAAAACCCCAGAAAATAAACTGTGTCAATACTTTAAATGAGGTTTTGCCCATAATAGTAAGAACACAAGATCCAAAATCCATGAAAATAATGAAAACACTGCAGCGTGCACTCTGCCGGGCTGCAATCATGTTATTAATATGATACCGGATTGTTTGGATATCGTATCCCAGTTCTAATTAAATCCAAATGTTTTGAGAGGAAAGCCTATCCAGAACATGGCTGTTGGCTGTAACGCAGATGAATTAATTCAGCGTAGGTAAATAAACACGGATAAGAGGGTCTGAACGTGACTGAAAGCAAACACTGACCTTGTTTTGGTGTAAATCCTCCGAGGCGCGTTATCGTGATGTTATGACATCAGAACATGACTTAAACCAATGACAACTGGTTTCCAATAAAGTCTATAACGCTGCCAAACACAACACATGACAATCCTACCGCCAATTTTCTAATTGATTTAGACTTCTCAACTAGATAAAACACTCGAATAGCTGCAGCGTTTCAGAGACTTGATGGTTTTACTCACCGACACGTGCAGCTGCCTTCCATAAACTGAGAGCACTTGTTGCAGTTTGCTCCGCTGTCAGCTCTGCTCCTCAGATCAGTGATTACTCAGAGGGTTTCTGTCCCGTTTCCTGCGCAGTAACGGTCCAGAGGGGAGAAGTTTCTGCCTTCACACCTGCCTTCATATCCAAGCACTGGGAGGCCTGCAAAGCACACAGGCTGGTTTGCATAATGCAGATCTGACAGCCAGTTCCTTCCTGCTGCAATCATCACTGTCAGGGGCAATAAATGTGCATCTAACACTTCAGTAGGAATGGCATGCTAGCAGGAGGGGTGAACAGTATGGAGAAGAATTATTCTGAGGCTAATAGTTTGCAGCAAGCAACTTAAGTTGGTTGTGTTAAAATCCAGAGGAAACTCCACTCACTCGACTTTTAACCCCCATCCCAATAATAAAAATAACTCGTCCCAAATGATTAAATTAAACCGCTGAATTACACTGAAAAAAAGAAAACAGTGGTCTAACTTTAAAAAATTGAAGTAATCGGTCACATGTAATTAAATTAAGTTCTTTCAAAGTTAATTTATTAAGTTTGTTCAACGCAAACTTAAAAAAATTAACTTGGATAAACCTAATTAAATTACGCGTGACCGATTACTTCAATTTTTTTAAGCTAGACCCGTGTTTTTTTAGGTTAGACCAATGTTCTCGGTTTTTCAGTGTATCCACACCAGAACCACTAGGGGGAGAAAGCATCCATTAATTACATATTAAAATACAGAGGATGAACAGTCTTAGATTGGCTAAAGATAATAAAATACTGCATGTAGCGCTGTCCCCAGCAGACCCTCTGACAACCACCAACAGCCAACGTGGGGAAGTGTCTTGCCAAAGGACACGACCACCACCCCAAACTGGTACCTCTCGTTGACTGATTTCAGAACACAATCAAGTTCAATGCAGAAACAAGTTAGAAGAAACATTGCTCCAATTCTTCATCTGGACCTTGTCCCTGAGAACATCTTCTGCTACTTTTCAGAACCAGGTTGTGGTTTCAGTTCCAGTAAAGACACTGAGGCCTTTATCTCCCAGCTGATCTGGCGCAGGTTCGCTGTGAGGTGGGATTCCCTCAGTCCTGGGACTCCCCTGAGCTTTCTTTACCATGGAAGTAGTCCAGGAAGCATCCCGTTTGATTCACTCGGTGTTTGCAAATCCACGTCGTCCTGTCGGACATTACCAACGTATTTTAATATTGTCCAACGACCAGACGTGTTGTCTGACCTTCATCCCTCTAAGCTGCATCTCGCTCTTGCTCATGTAGTGAAACTCGTCACCCCACGAGAAATGTCAAAGTATTCCTGACTTCATTGCCTCCGTTAAGAAGTTCTGAGGTGTTTTTTTCTTCCTCTGAGGCTCGTTGATGGATGTAGACAGTTCTGACGTAACTGTCCAGAATCAGAAACAAGATCGACGTCGGCATCTATTGTCTCAAATAAGTTCCTCCAAAATGCTTCATAACGGCCGCTTCAAAAACTGTTTACTGGAGTATTATTCAGGCCGGGACGGACTCGGAGTAGAGCCGCTGCTCCTCCACACTGAAAGGAGTCGGTTGAGGTGGTTCAGGCATCTGGTCAGGATGCCTCCTGGACCCCTCCCTTGGGAGGTGTTTTGGGCATGTCCTGCCAGCAGGAGGCCCCCGGGTCGACAAGCTGGAGGAAATACATCTCAGGTTGGCCTGGGAACGCCTGGGTGTCCCAGCTGAGGAGCTGGTGGACTTTGCCGGGGAGAGGACGGCCTGGGGTGCCCCACTTAGGATGCTGCCCCCACAACCCGGACCCGGATAAGTGGAGGCAAGGATAAAAAAAGTAGTGGTCCAAATACGGAGCCCCGAGGTGCTCCTTTGGTAACGTAGAGGGAAGGAAACTCAGCATAATGGATACATTGTTGTTGTGCTTTTTGCCATTTGGAAACCAACTCCCAGCATTTACAAAAAAGCAATTCTTTATTCTGTTCACCAAAATATCGCTCAAAAAACCTTCAAGGAAAAGATCAGTTCAGCATTTCCTGCAGTCCAGTGCATCCATTATGTCTCTCACCACTTTAACACAAGTCGATATCCTGATGGATGATGCACTTTTATAGCTTTTCTGTAAACTCTGTTCAAATATGTTCAAATTATGTCCTTTAAATCTTACATTATTTATAGTTGAATGATTTTATAAACAAGGATTTTACATGTAATGATCAGAGTGATGATCACAGACCTGGGCTTACAGATTTCCCTCCTTCTTATTTTAAACTGAATTACTGGCTGGAAGAAGCACTAAAGCGAGTAAGAAACGAGAAGCATCTGTTGTTTTCTTTCTTTTATCATTTCGCTGCAGCCTGGCAGACCGTCAGCAGCTTTATCCTCTTACATGTCGGTGCATTTCATTCACATGGTGTAAACTAATGTTATGATTTGCTGTCAAAAGCAGGAGAGACGTGATGGAGGTGGTCAGAGATGGAAAAGCATAAAACAAAGCAATATAAACAGCCTGCTTTTACCTGTATGATGAAAGAATCAATCAAACTTTACTTCAACCAGATCACAGTGATTGAATCAGCTGAATATCTGTGTTTTTTTTTATTAAACTATAGTTTGGGGTAACGTCACCACATACTTTCAGTGAGTCATAGTTCTGGAGGCTAGAAGTCTGCAGATGAGGGGGGTTGTATGTAGTGACCTTATGATGTTGTAATTTAACGTAGAGCGCGTCACTTTTTCTAAAAATACCAGTTGACTGAAATAGAAACTCTATTTCTGCGTGGTGTTTCTGTTGGACGCCTGTGGTCACTCGCTCCGGGGCTGACGAAGACGGAGAGGGAGAATTTCTTGTTTTTGTTTTTCATTCTTTCCTCCCTAAAACGAACGGAGGAAAAGACGGAGGGAGCTGCCGGAACCGTTCCAGCCGTCCCCACAAACGGCCCACGGTTGTCCAAACTATTAAACTCTTAGTCCGATCTGCCGAACGCATTCCTTACTGGGAAAACGGGCCGTCGGATTCAGGGTGTTTTATTCCAGTATGTCGTCCCAGTTCGTGATGTGCTCTAATAACTGGGAGCTAATTGTTTTGGAGAGTCCTTACCGGCCCAGAACATCAGGCTCCAGCTTCTTAATCTGACTGAAATGAAGTTTGAGTTATGTAACCAGAGCATTTCCTAAATGTCTGTGGAGCGCCAGCTTTCCTCCATAAAGTTTGTCAGAGTCCTGCTGCAGGGCTTCCCCCCCAAACACTCTTTATCAGGTCGTTGTCCTTAAATAATCCTGATGATGAGGTGGAAAATCTGTGTGCTTAACCTGTTTGGGCATGTCCGATGTTAGTTAGAGATATTTGGTTTATTTTGAAGTGGCGTTCTATCAGTTTACTGGTCCAGTCCTGCTTCCTGTCCTCAGACCCCAGTAGGCGTCATTCTGCATTCGATTTGTCCTCGGAAGTCGGAGCTGGGAATGCTGTCACACAGGCCCAGATGTAGGCATGGGCAAGGGGGGCATTGCCCCCCAAATTCCATGACTGCCCCCCCCTTCCCCAAACGCGATTGCATGCAGAAATACCAAATTTCAAAAATATTTCAGTGAAAAATGGTCAGAGTGAGCGCTCTCTTCCGTTTGTCCTCATTCAAAGTAGCTACTGATTGGTTAGAGGCATAGGGAGGGTGTGGCCAGTCGCTGTACTTCGTACTGGTTCCAGGCTGATTCGAGGCTGGTTCTAGACTGGTTCTAGGCTGGTTCTAGACTAGTTCTAGACTGGATCTAGACTGGTTTTAGACTAGTTCCAGACTGATTCGAGACTGGTTCCAGGCTGGTTCTAGACTGGTTTTAGACTAGTTCCAGACTGATTCGAGACTGGTTCCAGGCTGGTTCTAAACTGGTTTTAGACTAGTTCCAAACTGATTCTAGGCTGGTTCCAGACTAGTTCTAGACTGGTTTTAGACTAGTTCCAGACTTGTTCTAGACTGGTTCCAGGCTGGTTCTAGACTAGTTCTAGACTGATTCTAGACTAGTTCCAAACTGATTCTAGACTGGTTCCAGGCTGATTCTAGGCTGGTTCTAGGCTGGTTCTAGACTGGTTCTAGACTGATTCTAGACTGATTCTAGACTGGTTCCAGGCTGGTTCTAGACTGGTTTTAGACTGGTTCTAGACTGGTTTTAGACTAGTTCCAGACTGATTCTAGACTGGTTTTAGACTAGTTCCAGATTGATTCTAGACTGGTTCTAGACTGGTTTTAGACTAGTTCCAGGCTGATTCTATACTGGTTCTAGACTGGATCTAGACTGGTTTTAGACTAGTTCTAGGCTAGTTCCAGACTGGTTCTAGACTGGTTCCAGACTGATTCTAGACTGGTTCTAGACTGGTTCCAGACTGGTTCTAGACTGGTTCCAGACTGATTCTAGACTGATTCCAGACTGATTCCAGACTGATTCTAGACTGGTTCCAGGCTGGTTCTAGACTGATTCTAGACTGGTTCCAGGCTGGTTCTAGACTGGTTCTAGACTGATTCCAGACTGATTCTAGACTGGTTCCAGGCTGGTTCTAGACTGGTTTTAGACTGGTTCTAGACTGGTTTTAGACTAGTTCCAGACTGATTCTAGACTGGTTTTAGACTAGTTCCAGACTGATTCTAGACTGGATCTAGACTGGTTTTAGACTAGTTCCAGACTGATTCTAGACTGGTTCTAGACTGGATCTAGACTGGTTTTAGACTAGTTCCAGACTGGTTCTAGACTGGTTCCAGACTGATTCCAGACTGATTCTAGACTGATTCCAGACTGATTCCAGACTGATTCTAGACTGATTCCAGACTGATTCCAGACTGGTTCTAGACTGGTTCCAGACTGATTCCAGACTGATTCTAGACTGGTTCTAGACTGATTCCAGACTGATTCCAGACTGGTTCTAGACTGGTTCCAGACTGATTCTAGACTGATTCCAGACTGATTCCAGACTGGTTCTAGACTGGTTCCAGACTGGTTCTAGACTGGTTCCAGACTGATTCCAGACTGATTCCAGACTGATTCCAAACTGATTCCAGACTGGTTCCAGGCTGGTTCTAGACTGGTTCTAGACTGGTTCCAGGCTGGTTCTAGACTGATCTCTGGTGATGAACTACATCTGTAGTCAATTTAAAATCTTGCCATGCAAACCGGTCGTCACCTCCTCTGTACTTTTAGTCGAGTACATGTTAGTACTTTTTACTCTGATATTACAAACGAATGTCGTTTCACCTCAGCTGCTCCTCTTCACTTTATCGTGACCTTTCTGATAGAGCGGCTGCTTTTAACCAATAAAAACCGACTTGAGCCTCACCTCCAGATATAAGCTCCACCTCCTGCAGCACCGTTTCCTCTCCTTCATTCTTCACAGCTACGTTTTCTCCTCTTCTTCACTTTTTTAATATTAATCAGCAAAAACAAACTGTTCGTTTGTTCGGCTGTTTTTCTTTTTTCCTAATTTACTCCATGAGCCTCGTCAGATCAGCCACTGCCTTCATGATGAGCTTTCACTACTGGATCTAATCCAGTCCTTCAGGAACCAATCAAAAAGCAGGAGATTGTTTAAATCATCAGGACGGGAGGAGAGAGGTTGAAACGCTCACCTGCGACCAACGTCTCTCTTCCTGGATCAGACTAAATGTTTTGTCTGAAGGTTTTCAGTCTTGAAGGAATTTTAGTTGAAATACAATGAAGATTCCAGGGATTACAGTTACATTATCAGACTTGTTCAGCAGGGAGGGAGTTTATTTTCATCCTAAGGCTTGATTTGCTTTATTTTATGAGTCAAATAAGCAGAAAGCCTCTGGTTTGAGGATTTCCACTGGCCTATATGCAGTTTCATTCTTCACAGTGTCAGAACATCTAAAAACCAATGAGCCTTTCTCAGATTCTCTGTCAACATCCTCCATGGCAGATATCTCCCTGTTAATAAAACGTTCTGGAGATAAAATAAAGCTGATTTTCCAGCAGTTAAACCATCTGTAGGGTCCGGTTTGTGAAACGATATGATCTGTGATTGTTTTGATCTACATTAGGAGAAATATTCCCTCCATCACCTGGTTCAGATGTGAGAGCCTGAGCTGCTGAGCTGAGGGAACAGTCGAATGCCATCTGCATGAGGAACTCCATGTTCAGATGTTCTGATGACAGGATAAGGCTGAGGGTTCATGTCTGGATGTTTGTGCCAAAAACACCATAATGCCAGACGTCAAATTACCAGCAGGAATGTCGTGCAGCGACAGAATTTATGCATTTCCCCGGGTCAGAGCTGCAAAATCTGATTTGAAGAACTTGTCGATGGCACCTCTCGCTCTTCGTGATCTCATTCCTGGATGCTCCAGATAGGAGCAGAGCGGGGGAATTGAAGAGTAAGGGGGTACGCTCGGCTGCAAACAAAGGTGACGTAACGTTTCTCACAGGCAACGGGGCGAGGCCTAAACAAACGAATGTCCACGGCCAATTGGAAACAGATTCGACCTGACGTGTGCGATTGCAGCCTCAAGACCAGACCTGCGTATGTGTGTGTGTGTGTGTGTGTGTGTCGGAGAGCAGAGATAATGCTAGGGACTTAGATGATGGGCCTCGGGTTTCTTTTTACCATCCATGAAATCCACAAACACCACGCAGCCAGGGAAGTCTTATGAGATGGAGATGAGCCTCAAGGTGCAGCTGATGAACGAGCAGAACGGGCCAAGCAACATAAAACCAGAGATCTGGGCAGCCATTGAAGTGAGTTTTAACCAGCTGTTCCTAATTAGGGCCGGCTCCTGGGATCAGCCCGAGAGATACGTTCCTCATGAACGTCTCTGCTTCTGTAAACAACCTTCTTCTGATTTCTAAGCCGACTGGGGCCCCAGACCTGGCCCCTGAGGATCCCCCCCCCCTGTCAGACGTGTATACAGGTCGGCCGCGTTTTGACTAAAAACTGCGATTTAAGGAAAATAAGGACGATATTCAGGGAAAACTTCGTTTTTGTTTTATCTTTTTGGATCCGCTCTCTGTTTGGCGCCTGAATTTGTTTTAGTTTTTGAGTCTAAAACCTCAATTTGGACCAGATTTCTTCACGATAGTTATTTCAGCATTGGCCAGTGAACTGGAGTTCATAAAAAACACATTTTATCAGATCATCCGTGCACTACCTGTTGTACGTATCACTCATTGCACTACTGTTTGATTTTTAAACTGTATTTATTCATTTAATTCAAAGAAAAAAACCAAATAAAAACAAACAGAATTCACTCATCAGAACAAAACCGGAGGAACACAGCAGGAGAACAGTTTGTTTTTATGACACTAGGGGGTGCTAAGAACAAGCAGAAACTGCCTAGCGTGCCTTTAAAGCCAGAACTGCTTTATTATCTGAAAATTAGCTGCTAATTTGTCACTAATCTGCATTGGTGTCTCTCCTGAACTGACTATCCATGAGTATTGGTCAAGTCAGAGGACTGCTTCCTGTTTCTAGAGACGCCGCCCACTTTCAGTGATGTCACCAGTGGATGCTTACTGAATATCTGATAGAGCGTTGCTTTAAAATGACCCAAACGTCCCGCTACTACAGCAGGAATGAGTTGACATTTACCGACGTGTTTCTGTTTTTAGTGAATCACGTCGAGGGTTTTTCCTTCACATCTAATATTTAGTTTCCATCTTCCTGCCCAGCCACTAATTATCGCCTCTCCCTGTTCAGAACAACATGTTCACCTTTACAGAACATCTGCTCCGACCACTATCGCCTTCTGAAGTTTTTCTGTCCGAGCTCGAAGTTATGAATCTTAATCTCCTCGCGCCTTTGAAGTCACTTTGAACACATAGTTTAGTGAAATATCTTCATCCTTCTCTACCACACTTTGATCACCACGGAGGAGTCGGCCGCAAAAAACCGTCAGCAGAATTCAAAATTCAACAAGTCAGGCAGAGGACAGCAGAGGTCTGAGATCATTTATGAGTGACTAAGCACAATATTATCTCACTGATATTTATGCTTTGGCTTTGTTTTTCCAGATTGATCCACTTTCTAAATGTTCTGAACCAAAAGAAGCCAAAGACATTCAGCTCTCACATTCTTTTATATATTAGCTTCGGTTTGAAATCTGACGAGGAAGATCAGAGAAAGGATGGCGTAACTCACGCTGGCTGGAGGCTGGATGCAGGAGCAGGTTCTGATCCGGTGAAGGGGGTATCCTCCACACTGCTGCTCCACGTGCACGCTCAAAATGCCGTGTGTTTTCTCCTCCCAGCAGCCGAAGCTCCCTTCTACTCACCCCTACAGCCTTATCAGTGATGTATACTGCATTGTAGTAGTGAGGTCATTGTATAAAGTGATTTTCACAAACTGGGGATTGATGCGTTCCAGTGGCTCACTTCAACCATCGCTGCTTTTATCGGGTTTGATCTTGACCTGGTCGCCATAACTCAGGTTCAGATCTGGAGAAGTCTGACTCATCGCTGAGAGATGATTAGTTTCTGTCATCCTCGTGGCTTGTTTTGTTTTATCAAGTTTTTCCAAGTCACACTTTAATGTTGATGTTAGAGGAAATTATTATTCATAAATAATCCTGCAGACTGAATGTGACATTTTACTGGTTCCCTCCCTCGTCTGAAGCATTACCACTTCAGTAGGATCTCTAAAACTCTTTCCTTATGTTGCTACTGCATGTCGAAGTTAACCTGAGCATGATGCCGGACCCTATAGCTCAAAGTCCGCAGCAGAGCTGGAGAGGGAAACCAGCAGCAGGACCAAAAAACAAGCTGAAAATAAGCCCCGCCCACCTGCAGGAGGGAGAGAAAGGCCACTTCGTTTATACACATCAATCAGGGAACACAAATAAAGGTGTTAATTGTTCCTTTTAGTCATGCAAATATTGTTTTACATTTTTATCCTGATTTCAGCTCCAGAAAAAGGTCTGATCAGGTTGAAAGCAACTAATAATAAAAAGCTGTCATCCTGTGACGAATCACTTTTCAGAGCAGAGTTCATAACTAACATCGTGTCGTTTTGGTCAAGTCTGAAAAATAAAATGTTTCTAATCTGATGTGATCAGTTAGCTCTCAGACTTGTGACTGACTCAGCTACTAACGCTACACAAAACTGAAGCTTCATGTCTGTCAGACTGAGTCATGACTAGAGGGGTGGAGCATGAACACTTAGGATTCACTTAAATCTGACAGTTTAGCCTCTAGAGAAGAATTCTATTTAAACCTTTACACAGGCCTAAAATGTTGCTGAACTCATAAAAACTTCAACAGAATGCAGAATGATTTAAATTGAACACAAAACCTCTTGTTGATCTTTTGAACTAAAGGAAATCCTGATGCTGGACCTTAGAACAGTCAGTCTTTTAAGATAGTCCAGTTTTCAGAGTTATCTTGGGTTATGCTGACTCATCACTTTAGTTAGAGTTATCTTGGGTTATGCTGACTCATCCCTATAGTTAGTTATCTTGGGTTATCCTGACTCATCTCTTGAGTTAGAGTTATCTTGGGTTATGCTGACTCATCTCTTTAGTTAGAGTTATCTTGGGTTATGCTGACTCATCTCTTGAGTTAGAGTTATCTTGGGTTATGCTGACTCATCTCTTTAGTTAGAGTTATGTTGGGTTATGCTGACTCATCATTTAGTTAGAGTTATCTTGGGTTATGCTGACTCATATCTTTAGTTAGTTATCTTGGGTTATGCTGACTCATCTCTTTAGTTAGAGTTATCTTGGGTTATGCTGACTCATCTCTTTAGTTAGAGTTATCTTGGGTTATGCTGACTCATCCTTTAGTTAGAGTTATCTTGGGTTATGCTGACTCATCCTTTAGTTAGAGTTATCTTGGGTTATGCTGACTCATCTCTTTAGTTAGAGTTATGTTGGGTTATGCTGACTCATCCTTTAGTTAGAGTTATCTTGGGTTATGCTGACTCATCCTTTAGTTAGAGTTATCTTGGGTTATGCTGACTCATCTCTTTAGTTAGAGTTATCTTGGGTTATGCTGACTCATCTCTTTAGTTAGAGTTATCTTGGGTTATGCTGACTCATCTCTTTAGTTAGAGTTAAGTTGGGTTATGCTGACTCATCTCTTTAGTTAGAGTTATCTTGGGTTATGCTGACTCATCTCTTTAGTTAGAGTTATCTTGGGTTATGCTGACTCATCTCTTTAGTTAGAGTTATCTTGGGTTATGCTGACTCATCTCTTTAGTTAGAGTTATCTTGGGTTATGCTGACTCATCTCTTTAGTTAGAGTTATCTTGGGTTGGAC
>SSNR01000008.1:2761324-2803734 GCA_006937965.1 Callopanchax toddi | reverse complement strand
AGGTTTTTTTTTTTTTGTATTCTTCCTTTCCCTCTTCTCTGGACCCGTCTTCAAAGAAGATTGACTGATGCTGGACTCCATTCAGGGATGGCGAGCCCCCCCCACCAGGATACATGAAGCCCACGACACGAGGAGATTCTGATCTGCCCTGAATGGACTGAGAACTGTGGTAACTGCCATTTGGTAGGACCAGCTTTGATTTGGTTGAATTGCTGTATAAGGAGAGGAACTAAGAACTGAGATACGTTTTTGATGTGGATAAACACCACACGAACTGAGTAAAATCCCCCGGGGGTATTCCCATTTACTTTTCTACGTTATTTTTAAAAGACTGGTTTTTGCTTTGGGCCCATTTTATTCCATGTGTGTATAAGTTTTATTTCAATCAAATGTCTTATTGATAAACTGTCAACATACATCAAATACATCGTTGTTATTCAAACTCTTTGTTTGTGTCATTAATCACATTCTGCTCCAGTAGACGAATCCTAGAACTGGTCCAATATTTTTCTGAGTTTCAGTCATTTAAATTTTGTAATTCGAGGAAGGTGTTACACGTACACCAAGGAACTCGCCAAGAAGACAAACAAGCGTCCAGCGAGCCCAGGAGAGGACCACGAGCCAGAGACAGTCCACTGAGGGATGTAAAACCAAGAGCCCCCATCCCCAGCGCTCCATCACCTCTCCTGATGTAGGACTTACCCGGGGTAAAGCAACCCCAGTATGGAGCCACCAATATGGGACCACTAAGTGCAGAAGAAACAGAGCCAATCACAGCAGCTCCCACCCCCCAGCAGGAGTCGCACCCCAAAACCATTCACCCTGTTTGTCTCGTTTTGTTTTGTCTGATAGAAATCATCCAAAAATGCTTTTTAAAGATTGTTTTGAAGAGTCTGTAAATCATTTAGAAGGAAAAGCCGATGGCAGGATGAATGATGTGTAAAGATGTCCTAAACTCTGGCTGCAGGTCATTTTCACATCATGTTGTTGACTCTCATGTTTTCATGTCTCTTAATGTGTGAAACGAGCCTTTTGTCTCCCCTGACAGACATCACTAACCCAATATCCTGTTTCAGAGAGTGTGAGCCTACAACCATGTTGCTTTTGGCCTCGAACCAAATCATAAAAAATATGAAAATTCCCCCTCAAATGCACGGCCTGCAGCCCTTTAAAGCCACTGGTGCTCAGAGTCCAGACCTGCTGTCAACCTCAGAACTTCTCACCTTGTTCCCCTTTGGAGGAACTGCTTTGAGCTCTTTGAGTTTTTGATTGTGTGACCACGTGGCCTGGCTGGCGCGCTATCCATTCAGACACCCCAGATAAACAGCATCAGCTTTCTCTTAGATTAGCAGCTTTCTCATACCCTCGCTGGGCCGCGCTCTGGCCCCTCCCCGCTCCACATGTCACATCCCTCAGGAGTTCTGACCCAGAAATAGTTTGACGTGTTGTCGCTGAGTGTCCTCTCCTCATCAGAGGTTAGGCTGATGCATTTTTCACTGCAGTGGTTTCTAACTGTAACCAGCAGGAGGCCCACTTCTGTGTTCCATACTGCTGAGTTGGTGAGGCCTTCAGTGAAGCTGGAGCTTCTCGTTACCGACAAATACAAAACAAGACTTAACGGTTCATTAAAACACACAAATAGGAACCCGTTTTCCTTAGGTCAGCAATTTTCAACTGGTGGGTCGCGACCCAAAAAGAGTGTTTTCAGTGGGTCCTCTACAATTCTTCCTATCTCATATCTATGGGGCGCCATTTGTAAAGTCAAACAGTCTCAATTTAAGAGCAACATTTTGGGTTATTTAGCCTATCGTAAGGGGGGAAAATGGGAGCTCATTTTTCAAAGTCATATTTTCCTCATTTTATTCATACATTTATAAATGTCAAAGTTGCCAACTAAATATTTAGGTCAGAGCTAAATATTTAATTCAGAGTTAAATATTTGTTTAACAAATTAAATATTTAGCTCTGACCTAAATATTTAGTTTGTAAAATAAATATTTAATTTACTAACTAAATATTTATTTTACACACTAAATATTTAGCTCCAAATTAAATATTTATTTTACACACTAAATATTTAGCTCCAAATTAAATATTTATTTAACACACTAAATATTTAGCTCCAAATTAAATATTTATTTTACACACTAAATATTTAGCTCCAAATTAAATATTTGTTTTCCAAAATAAATATTTAGATCCCGGCTAAATAGTTATTTTGGAGCTAAACATTTAGTTTGCAAAATAAATATTTAGTTCTAAAAATAAGTATTTATTAGCAAACTAAATATTTAATTTGGAGCTAAATATTTAGTTTGCAAACTAAATGTTTAGCTCAAAAATAACTATTTAGCTGGGATCTAAATATTTATTTTGGTAAATAAATATTTAGATCCCAGCTAAATATTTAATTTGTCAACTAAATATTTAGCTCCAAATAAAATATTTATTTTACAAACTAAATATTTAGCTCCAAATTAAATATTTATTTTCCAAAATAAATATTTAGATCCCAGCTAAATAGTTATTTTGGAGCTAAACATTTAGTTTGCAAAATAAATATTTAGTTCTAAAAGTAGGTATTTATTAGCAAACTAAATATTTAATTTGGAGCTAAATTTTTAGTTTGCAAACTAAATGTTTAGCTCAAAAATAAATATTTAACTGGGATCTAAATATTTATTTCCCAAAATAAATATTTAGATCCCAGCTAAATATTTATTTTGGAGCTAAATATTTTGTTTGTCAACTAAATATTTAGCTCCAAATTAAATATTTAGTTTGCTAAATAAATATAAATTTTCAGAACTAAATATTTAGTTTGCAAACTAAATGTTTAGCTCAAAAATAAATATTTAACTGGGATCTAAATATTTATTTCCCAAAATAAATATTTACATCCCAGTTTAGTTTGAGTTTGTCAACTAAATATTTAGCTCCAAATTAAATATTTAATTTGCTAAGTAAACATTTATTTTTAGAACTAAATATTTAGTTTGCAAACTAAATGTTTAGCTCAAAAATAAATATTTAGCTGGGATCAAAATATTTATTTTGGGAAATAAATATTTAATTTGGAGCTAAATATTTAGTGTGTAAAATAAATATTTAGTTAGTAAATTAAATATTTATTTTACAAACTAAATATTTAGGCCAGAGCTAAATATTTAATTTGTTAAACAAATATTTAACTCTAAATTAAATATTTAGCTATCTAACTAAATATTTAGTTGGCAACTTTGACATTTATAAATGTATGAATAAAATGATGAAAATATGACTTTGAAAAATGAGCTCCCATTTTTTTCCCATTACGATAGGATAAATAACCCAAAATGTTACTCTTAAATTGTGACTGACTTTACAAACCACTGTTTCAGTTTTTCTAGTTCTGTTTGAATCACTTCTCTCATATTGTCACCTGCATAGAAAACTGTAGTGTCATCTGCAAATAAGATACTATTCAACACCTTCGTAATATTATTAATATGCAGATTGAACAGCTTAGGACTGGTTCAGCTAGCATTGGGATGCTAAATGTTGTTTTGTTTACCCCAGGCCTGTAATCTTATCTAACGGTCATTGTTGTGTGTGTTGACATGCACATCATGCCCTCCGTGTGAGGAACACACATCTGTTTGCTGCTGCTTTATCATTAGATGCCAAAAAAAAAATTAGTATAAAATCTTATTTGACTTTTTATGGAAACATAAAAGCCACTATTTTAAAAAAAAAAAGGTATCCTATGTAGTAAACTAAAAATGGGTGGATTAGATGTTCTTAGTTTTGAAACGATTAACAACTCCTTCAAAATAAAATGGTTAACCAATCTATTACAAATTAAAGATTCAATGTGGAACACCTTCCCCAAACACATGTTTAATAGGATGCGTGGACTCCAATTTTTTTACAATGCGATTATAAAATCGAAAAATTGCCAATTCGACTGTCCAACTTCTATAAACGAGCTCTGTTAGCATAGAAAACTGCCTACAAACACATCTTTTCTCCAACTAAATGCTTCATATGGAATAATGGTAATATTCTATATAGAAATAAATCACTGTATTATCAACATTGGATGGAAAAGGGTATAATACTTGTTCAACAGTTACTAAATGGTAGAGGAAATCTCATTTCATACTCAGAATTCCTCTTTAGGTTTAATATACCCATAACACCCAAGGAATATGCAGTGGTTTTTGATGCTGTACCAGCAGATTTGTTACAACTATTTAAGGGAACTATCTTTGAGATCCACTCAGGAACTCCATATTACTTGATGAAGTAGATGTCACTAAAAAGTTAGCTCTAATAAACTAATTAGGGAATATCTGTAGAATGTTACCTTACCTTTTTGGCCCTCCTGTTATGGAAATGTGAATAAGATATGGTTAATTTGGGAGAAATACTGCATCGTTACCAAGATAAAAGAAGTCTCTTGTAAAATTGTACATAATGTATACCCTGCTAAAAAGACACAGGAAAGATTTCAACTAGAAATTGACTATAACTGTACATTGTGTGAACAACATGTGGAAACAATCTCTCACCTTTTCTACCAAAGTGATAAAACAAGAACATTTTGGTCGGATCTGCAGCAATTCATCACACAGAAGACTGGAAGAAGAGTCCAGATCACTGAGAAGGACGTTATTCATATCTAGTACAACTTCTGCTCCTGTTGGGAAAGTTTCATATACATAAAAAGAAATGGGCTCAATCTAAACCAAACATAAACCATTTTCTACAAAGAACTCAAGATATATATCAACACAATTGATACTCTTGAAAATATAAAAGCAATCAAAACTAAATGTATTCTAGACAAAGTCAGTGTGAATGTTGAGTAACAAGATATCTGGCTTTTGTTTTTTGTGTGTTTTAATGTTAATATTTCTGTTTTATTCCTTTGTGTTTTACTCTGATGTCAGTGTTACTTCTTTTTTATACCATGTTTATTCTGTATTGAAAGTTTTTGAATTATAAATAAAGATTTTTATGGAAAAAAAATCTGTTTGTGTTGTTGAGGCTTTGCTTGCACAGGTCGTGTAAGAACAGTAGGTGTGTTATCCTGCAGCGCCCTCTTGTGGTGATTCCGTTCATTACACTTGTTTCTGACCCATTAGTGAAAATGATGCTGTGCCTCAGGAGCATCCTTTCATTGGACGGGCTTTAACTCACAAACAGGTTAAATAAAATAAATGAAGCTTTCCCATAATCCTCAGTGCCCAGAGACAGACCAGCGTCTGATTAAGTCACTCACATTTCTGTACAGGGAAAATGTTTTAGCCCTTTTTCTAATTTCTTCTGGTTTGTTTGTTTGTTTTTTGGCTCTGAAATTTTTTAGATCAACAATCAGATCAGACAAAGATAATAATACTAAATAGTTTTACATGATTTAATTTATTAAGGGAATAAAGAAATCAATCCAACCTGGTTCAAAATAAGGACTCAAAGTGTCAAAGTGAAGGTCTTTAAGGGTGTTTAGAATGTTTTTGGGTTTCTTTCAAATGAATTGGGAGTCACTCTTCCTGCAGTGAATCTTGGATGTTTTGGTCCAATTGTATGACTCCGTCTTACGTCTGCTTGTTGGTCAGTGAGGGTTTTTGGTTCTATTTAACAGGAAATTCTATTAAAAGCAACAACAAAAAAACCACTGGATTGGACCAAACGTTTTAAGAAGATTTTAATTGACCTGCATTCTTTTGTTCTCAGACCTCACAGTCAAAATTCTGAATTTATTAAAACCTGCATCAGCATCCTGCTGGAGGACACGGTTCTACCATCCTTGAATTGCATTTGAGGGCTGCATGTAGCCCCCGGGCTGCAGCTTGAGGACCTGTCCTAACATCTAAGAGACAACAATGAAATCAAGTGTTTGTTATATGAAATTAGTTGCTAGTTTGATCTGCAGCTGTATCTCTCTTAATCTGACTATCTGGTCCTTACTGTTTGTCTCACTTGTTTAATTGTCTCATCTGTTGATTTTAGTAAAACACCTTGTGATCCTTATCTTGAGATGCCCTATAAAAATCTAACTTCTTCCTCTGTTCTTCTATGTTCAGTCCGTTGTGGAGACTTTGATCACATCTGCAGTCGTCTGCAGCAGCATCAGAGTCAGAGATCAGCTGATAAAGAAGGCGGGGTCTGTTCTGCAGCCTTTAGAGTTGATTGGACAAAGGGGAACACTTCAGAAAATGAAGAATATGAGGGACAACCCTGAGCGTCCTCTACAAGGCAGTAACTCAACAACAGAGTGTCGTCAGTCAGAGGGTCTTCAGAGGTTCATTCATTAAGGGAGCTATTGGTTGCACTTGTGTTAAAACAATAGAAAATCTCAAAGCATATTTAAATGTTCGAGTCTGTTTATTTTTATAGCAGAAAATATAAATTCCATTACAAACACTGAACCTTTGGATTTACTACACGAACGTTGGAATGTAAACAGAGGAACGTCGACGCTGAACCATCAGCAGGTCTAGTTACAGAGATTAACAGACTGCTAGTTACTGAAGTGACCACACAGTGTGCGCGCTCACTCTCCTCGATATATAACAATGTTTTTATCCGTCTCGTGAATCCTGATCTCGTAGAGCAGACCGGCGGGAAGCATCTTCACCATGTTGTTCCAAATGTAAACAGCCACGTTTTCCGTCGTACTGATAAACACAGGAGAGAGACGTTAGTGTCTCCTTAGCGACTGGAGGCTAAATCAGCTCAGAACGCCACACACACCTGATGACACGAGCAAAGTGAGGGACATCCTTATCCAGGTTTTTGTGGTCCAGTGGAATCATGATGACTTCCTGTTGAAAGGGCGGTTGTTTGGTTAGTCGAGTCCTACAAGCAGTCGTCGTGATAAAATACTAAAATAGACTATTGTATAAATACATTATATGTCATTTCTTCTAGAGGAGGAGGTGAAGCAGCTCAACTTAAAGCAACACTAAGTAACTTTCCTGCGTAGCCCCCTACTGGTTAAAAGTGGAATTTCAACTGTTGTAAAACCTCCCTGCCGCTTTTCAGCTAATGATGTCGTCAGACAAGGTGTTTTATTTGACATATTTTTGAATGTAGTATTATTTTACTATTATTATTATTATTAATATTATTATTATTTTACCACATAGTTAATAGTCAGACTGGTTAAACCGTGAAACCCTCGCTGAAACCATCACTCCTCCCCGACCGTTGCTACTCCTGTTTTTTTTAACAAACTTTATTTACAAATAATCATCATACAATACAAACAGTAGACGTGCTCGAGGAGAGAGAATACGGAACCGTCTCAATACTCGCACTTCCCCCCTACGTTCTTCAATGGAGTGCACTTGGAATTACGGGTAATGCCCTTCGCTGAAGTGTGCACCCATGCGGACTTCGGCAAAGTGCGTAGCGAGGGTGGAAAAAGGGGCGGGGCCAAGGTCTGGATTCTACGGCCAGGAGAATCGAGACACCCTAAGCACTCGCACACCTCCGCGGGAACGCGCAACTGAGGGGCGCGAGGGTGGAAGTGAGTATTGAGACGCGGCCTACGCAACAGGTTAGAAAGACATAATACATAGAAGTTTAACTGACTGTGTCCAAAAAAATAAACAATAAACTCAAATAAAGAGTTAAAGGTCAAATTCTTCACATAAGGCTTTAAGCTTAATAGCTTTTGTAGTAGTGCAAAGTTTTAGAGAGTCCAAAAAGCAACATAAATAGGCCCTGAAGACGGTGAGAATGGGCTTTTGTTTAGCAAATTTGCTGGCATGGATATGGAACTTCGCTAACAGAATAAGAAAATTGATCATATATTTTGTACCAGGTATTTGTACATTAGATACACCAAAAAGAACATGTTCAATGGTGAGTGTAATGAGGATATCTAACTTCCTGTTAAAAGAAATTTAAGATCAAACCATACTCCTGGTAACTATGGCAGTAAAGCAGGTAGTGACATCATCTTGGAGACCTACCCGCTCCTCAAAACTCTTTAGTGCTGTGTCTGGCCAGTAGAGGGCAGCAGAATGGAAAATATGAAAATGGTCAAACTCAAAAATTAATTAGATCAATTTTAATGCTCTAGCTTAAAGTGTAAAAAACTACTTATTGTTGCTTTAATCTCCACAGTTTGAGCTGAAATTAGCAGCAGTTCTCAGAGTGAAGGAAACAGTGTTACACCTTACTAAATTTATTAATTATTTATTATAAATTAATCAGCATTAAAGGTATTTTAGTCATTAGATGTCACGGTGAAAACAAACCAGCGTTCTGATGATATTTTAACTCTTTACTTGAGATCAGTCAGGACTTATTTAGTATCCATGGATTCCTTAAAATGTCAGGATTGTAACGATGCTGTCATTGTTTTATCTGATCATCTGAATGAAACAGACCTGAAAAACCATCACCAAATGATCTTATATCATTTAACAGGGTTAAAACTGGTCAAATGGAACAGAAGATTCAAACTTTAAGGTCCTAATAATGACAGATGGAAGAGTCTGGTAATCTCAAGCAGCACCCATTTGTAAAGACATATTATTTTATCGGTACAAGTCTGGACATGTAGATCTGAGCAGACACTACTTTTCTTTTTTTTCTCTGACTGCTGGGAATCCAGTTTGAATCACAATACATCAGCTGTGTGTGTAAAGTCGTTAATTGTACCCTTAAAACAAGTGATCACTGGCAAGCGTGAAGTCACATGGTTTACACGAAGCCGCCATTCTATTCATTTTGCTCGGAGCAGAGTTTGTAATCAAATTGTTTGACTGATTTGATAAAGCTCTAGTGCTAAATGTGAGCTTTTTGACTGAATGATCAGTCTGTTTAAATACTGTTTATTATGAAGACTGAGCAATTACCTCAATACACCTCTTCAGTTCAGTCAGATTCATGACCATGCCAGTGATGGGGTCAATCTGAGGACACATTTACAGAACACACAGGGTTAAATCATGCCAGATATGAGTCCATTCATCCAGGACTCTGTTTGTTTTGTAATGTTTAACAGGACTTTTCATATAACGTTCTATACGACGCTCACCTTCCCACGAACAGTTACCTCTACTGTGGAGTAAAATACACACATTTGATTAAATAAAAGCCCAAAAAACCCAATAACCATTAAATACATGTTATATTGCATGGATGAAGAAAGAAGCAGGACAAACCTTTATAGTTGTGTCCATGACCGTTTGGATTGTTGCACTTCCCGTAGACGTTTTTATTCTCCTCGTCACTCAGGTGGATACTAAAGAGGGAAACACAAAAGAGAATATCTGCAGTTTTTAATCATTTATAATCTATTTGGTTTAGCTAATGTGATCTTACTAGTCAAACAGGAAAATGTCAAGGGTTTATTTACACATGTTGCCTTCACGGACATCTCATACACAACAGTGTTCAGGTATATCTCAGTATTCAGGTATTCATTTATGACTATTTTATGTAAAGTTTGATTAGTCAGAAATAAATCTGAATTAAGTGATTAATAATTAACCCAATAATTAGGAAATAATAAAATGTCAAACTACAAATTTGCAAGTAACCTAAATTTAAAGGCGTTTGTAAAAATAAAACTATCAAGTAAAACAGCTACATGTTTTACAGTATGTTATGGTTAGCTAATTAGCTATATAATGTGTTTACGGTGTGTGTGTGTTATTATTTTGCTAGTTGTTAGACTGGACGTGAAGGCAGCATTAGCCCGCCTGCCTGTTCATGTTTTGGAAAAAGACTACAATTCCCAGGAGGTTTAGAAACTACAAGTTCGGTTTATGTAAACTGTGATGATTTGGCTAATTTATAGTTTATCTCGTTGTGTTAGAAGAAAATTCCGCTTTCTGTTCGACATTCTTTAACAAATAGTCATGTACTCTACGGCAACGCGGTTTTTCATTCAAAATAAATTGTGTTTTTATCATTTTAGCTCGTAAAAAAACGACCACAGCGATAGCACCGGTGTTATGAAGAAATGTGCTTCCCCGTTGAAAACTGTTTCTCCCGTTCGGCTTCTTTCTTAAACTCTGTTCTTTAAAGTAATTGCATTTTAATAAATTGTCCAAAAAGAAAACTGCCGACAAATTACTGCACCGTTTTATAACGGGAAGTTTATCCTAATGGCTGAAAATCACCATTAATCATCCATCCTCTGTTCAAAATGAACATAAGATAACAGATTCGTCAAATACATTATAAGCTGATTCGTCACTTTATGACGAACATTTGAGATGTTTCTTCTTCTGAGCCAAAATGTGTCCATTTTAGTCCGGTTTTCGACTGGGGAACATATCTAAACGTAACACCGGAGACTGCTCGTCTCTAACCGCAGCCGGACCCGGCCGGTTCGGATCGGAGAACGGTACCTGTGGAGTCGGTGGCAGGCGCTGAAGCTCTGCACGCGGGTGAGGTATCCGATGGGCTCCGCTGGGGATTCGGCCATGTTCGGAGCGGGAAGGAGAATAAACCGCTGATGCTGAAGAGAACCGAGTTAAAGCGAACAAATCCGCCGTGACTCAGGCTCATTGGCTCAGATCAGGGCGTAAATAAACACAGCAGCTCACATGTCCCGTTTAAAGCCGGGGGCTGATCAATCACAGCTCTGTTCTTCATGCTTCTAGCGGTTCTCCTCAAACCAAACTACAACCTTAAAGTCAGACTGAAGTACTTGGAAATTTAAGGCTTATAGAGGGCTGTTGGTGTACCCTTAAAACAGCGTTATTGTCCATTCATACATTTATATTCTCAAGACGTAAGTTTACATATATATATTATTATTTTTATATGTCTTATTTTACTTATTTTTATCCTATACTTCATATGACAAGTTTAAAACGAAACAACATTTTAAAAATGTTTAAAAAGTACCAGTATTAAAATAATATAATAAAAAACTGAACAACAATTTTAAACGCTTTGGCAAATTGATTACTTATTTACATTTTGATTTGCAGCCCACGTCTGAAATTTTTACAAAAGTTTTAAATGTAAAAAAAAAAAAAAGATACAAGGTTTAAATTTTAATACACATTTTAAGTACAATTTCATACATAAATTTTGAAATATTTAAAAAACCTAAAATATTCCCATTTAACGGGCAATCAATGAAATACTTCGAAACGTTAAAGGCATACTCAGTAGCCAGGTAAACAATGTAGCTTTTAACGTTTTTTTTTAAGCCTCTTAACAACGTTCCAATATAGTATAGCCATAAATATATTGTGGAGATTAAAAAAAAAAAAAACGAAAGAAATCAATAAAGTATTTGTCCTGCAGTTCTCTAAAAACTTCAGCCAATCTTATCGTTCGGTCCGAACGATAGGATTGGACAATCCAGCTGTCTGTCTGCCGCATTTCCTCACTACTTGGATTCACCAATAATCCGCCCGGACACATTTTGGGGCAGAACATCCCGGAAGTGGAAGGAGGACAGAATTAGTGGTGCTTTCATTTTAAGATAAAAATACCAGAAAGCCAGAACCTGGCCTTTCTGGCCAAAACCTGGAGTTTTTTTTTTTTAAACAGGCTTTAAAGTGACCCCATCATTTTTAGTGTGGGTCTACAAACCTGCATCCACTATGGCCTAAATGAGTTTATTAACTTGCCAAAGCTAGAGTTTAATTATTGCTTTATTTTTAACTGAATTATTATTGCAGTATTTGTTGAGCACAGATATATTTTCAGATTTGTGAAATGATCAAATAAGTGATGTAGTGGGGTCAGGAGTTAAAATAATCCCTCTGAACAGTTTGTTTCAAGGAGTAATTTGTCCTTTTACCACATTTAAACGGTCAAATAACACACATTTCACCATGTGTAATTTGAGTAGTATTTCTGTGAAAGTCAATACAGAGGAGCTCCTTTACAGCTGACATTTTAAATTAGATAATGTGAAAACGTGTTGCTAATCCCATTAATGGTTTGTTCAGACTTTAGGGTCACGTGTCTGTTTTAGAGGCTCTGTGGCGACATGAGAGTCACATGACAGTCAGGATGTCTCTTAATTTACATGAAAAAGCTCTGTCCATAATACTGAAAAATACTAAACAAGAGTTTATGGTTTGATTTGGATTCTTCCTGATGGCATTCTGTTTTAATCTGACTGATTTTATAACCATAAATATTGTATTTTATTTCTCTTAAAGGCACACTATGTAACTTTTTCGTATTTTTAAATCTTTTCCTTGAGCCAGTATGTGCTATATGACCCTTTATAGGGTTAATGAAAAGTCACTCAGCCCCATCTGCTGCTTGTGTCCAGAATACTGCAGTTGCAGCTTCAGAGTCTTCGTCCCGATGTCGTGAAGTCTCACAAAGTCACGTATCTCGCGAGAATCAGCAATCCATGTTTCCACCAAGTTGCTCAGGACAGACGAGCTGAAGACACTGACATCATAGATATTTTGTGTTCATCATGGCGGAGCCTCCAAAGAAACAAAGAAAACCTATACCTGATGATTGAGAATACGGGTGCACAGCGAGGGGAGAGGGAACAAAAGAGTTAGTTTTTATGACAGTGATTTAAAATGGACACTAGGGGGTGCTAAAAACAAGCCAAAACTGCCCTGAGCCTTTAGGGATGTTTGGGTCGTCCTGAAATGACGTTCTATCAGTTCTTTATCTACAGTAAGAACCACATGCATCGGTGACATCACTCAAAATAAGAAACAGGAAGTATTCCTCTGACCGGAGTAATACTCATGGCTGATTAGTTTAGGAGATACACGGTCTTTTTGTCTTTCATTAAGATTTAACTTTAAATATTATTTCATGGAATAGAACCACAAACCCAACTGGCTTTGAAGCAGATTTTTGAGCACCATTTATAAAACTAAAGAAAACAAAAGACTAAATAAACGCAGCTCCTGTTCTTGTTGCGGACATCGGACTTAAATTTATTTTCAAAAACAATCTAGAAAACCATCGACCCGTTTAATCCATTTTATGCTTTTTAAAAAATCAAACCTACAAGACCCTTTGTATCTCATATTTACAGGTCCTTCTTTACAGAAAAAATATTCAAATAAACCTAGAATAAAATCATTTTTGCATTTTTTATAACAAGAAAATCACATTTTGTATAATAATTTTGGCCCTCATCTTGAAAAGCTTGGATCCCCCTGATTTAAATGGACCAGAGTTCCATTTAAAGTGATAATATGCAACTTTTTCATATTTTTAAATCTTCTCCTTGAGCCAGTCTGTGCTAATATGACCCTTTACAGAGTTAATGAGAAGTCACTTAGCCCCATCTGGTGATTAGATCCAGAATACCACGATTGCTAAATCTCCGTCGCCGTCACGGTACCCAGGAAGTCACGTGTCTCACGAGGGTTAGGCTAACCCAATGTGGCTAGCTGTTATGCTAGTGCTGGAGTGTTTTTAGCTCATGATTCCTGATTTTTTCCCATCTCTCCCTGCTTGAACACAGCTGATTTCTTTGAAAGAGTAAATAACCGCTCCTGTAGAAAGCTATGAAGGCTGAGGAGACATTTCAACACTTAGATTTAGGCGTTTAGAAGCTGAAACAATATGCTAACTTTTTAATGCAGTGATTTAAAACGGACACCAGAGGGCGCCCAAAACAAGCAAAACTGCATATTATCACTTTAAATGGACAAAAACTGTAAAACACACTAAGAAATAAGTTTGATGGCTTTTTGTTTCAGTGTTCTGATTTTGGATCAATAATCTCTGAGTCATCACTGTGTATAAACTACGCCTCCGATTCAGATCCAACAATAAAAGGACGAGAAGCATTTAGGACAGTTTAACTATTATTGTGCGTCAACGAATTCAAACACAGGATTTTTTTTATCTGTACGACACCTTTAATACATTTTTTACTTCACAGTAATCAAAATGAAGAAAAGCTAATAACACCTGCTGCACATTAAGCATTATTCACATTGTATTTATAAGCACAATTCACTTCAGGTGATGCAACTGCCTGATACAGTACTACATTAAATTTTACATCAATATTAAAACATCTATAAAAAGGATCAATACCTCAGATAAACTTATGCAGAATATCAAAGTTCACTGTATGGATAAAAATACAAAAGGTGGACAAAAATATACAAAGACGGAACAAAGATGTTTAGTCACAAAACATCATCCTTCTCTTTGGTTAGCACAGTTTCCATTAGAACAATAACATTTTCATAAAGTGATGTCAAAGTGTTTTCAACTACTTGATGTTAAACTTTAGTTTTGGAGGTTTTCCCATCAAATATATTTATTACTTCACAGTATTTCAAGACTATAATTTTTTTTTTTAATTCTATTTTATTATGAATGCCTACACAGTCAAATCACCAGTGTTAAATCAACTCTAGTGTTGATTTAACACTGGTGTTTGCCTGGGCTGAAAACTGTTACGAATTTACCGTATTTTCCGGACTATAAGTCGCACTTTTTTTCATAGTTTGGCAGATCCTGCGACTTATATATCAAGTATAGAAGTTCACATGTTTTATTCACTTTCATGCCGCTTTAAAACCGCTAGGTGGCGCTGTAGGCCTGTGTACCAATCAGCCGCCATGCTTGGTTGTAATATTACCACAGCACCAGACTTGTGAATGAAGATCACAACAGAGGGAGGTGTTGCTAATAACGTAGCAAAGGAGAGCTGACCCCCGACTGGAAAAGTTTTTAAAAATCAGGTAAACACCGGACAGCTGTTACGCATTTGTAACTCAGCGGAGATCCGGGTGCATCTGGCGTTATGAGCAGCAGCAGAAGCAGCCTGTCTGTTTACTTCCGTCTCACCTCTCTGTAACCTGCACGTTGACAGCGCGAAAGACCTCCCCCGTAACCCTTTATACCGCCAGTGAGTAATCTTTTGTGAAAAGCACATGATTGCGCAACTTTACCGGCGCGGTCTGAACCCTTATGAACGACGGGCTCCCAGATACCGGCTCAGCTTCACGGCAAATTGCCGGCATTGTTTTATGAAAACAGCTAATAATGTCAAATACCTGTTCATAGTCTTGGATTTTATCAAATAAAATTTTCTCCAAAAATGCAACTTATATATGTTTTTTTCTTCTTTATTATGCATTTTTGGGCCGGTGCGACGTATAGTCCGGAAAATACGGTAAATAATAGAACGCCATCTATTCGCATTCCTCAACAATACCACAACACCTTGTAATGCTATTTGACATTTCACACCATAGAAGACCTGCAGAGTTTGATGTGAAAAAGCAGGTGTGACTCTGACTAGATTAGATGAATGTTCTTAAACGGAGGACAAAACCAGACCTAAAAGGATTTTCACTAATCACTGAATTACTAACAGTCAACACTCAGCAAGCCCACAGAACAGGTTAGGGTTTAAATTCTTGGCTTCTAGAAGAAAATGTTCTGTCCAAGTCTTTAATGATAATAAAATTCACATTAAACATTTTCTTTCTATTTGTTTCATTTGTACAAATTCGGAGCTGCTGTGCAGTCAGGTGAGGCTGTAAAATACCCAAGGCCACCTTAAAACCCGGGCAGTAGCCAGGGGGCCTATGGTGTTTAGGGGTCTATCATTTCAGGTAAAACAAAAAACAAAAAACTCATTGTTTTATAACTTGTCAGGTTTTCTGTCAATCCTCTTAGATGCTCATTTAAGGCTGCTGATTGATCCAAATTACAAGTGACGTACGTCACCCACGTGCCCATTGGACCATCAGCTCACCAATCAAACAATTCAGATGATTTTGGGGTGTGTTCTAGATGTAAAGAAACTTTTAAAAAAAATGTTGAGAAAGAAATTTGAGAGTGGTGCTCAAAAACAAAAAGCTCTACATGAAAAGGAGCTTTGAGATAAAGAATTACGACAGAATATGCCAAAGCTGACAGAATTCTTTAAATCAGCCAACGAAGAAGTTGGACATAGCTCGCTCACGCACACACCGAGCGGTGAGGATGATGCAGCGCCTGCAGGCGCGAAGCAGGGAACCACTGCTGGGGAGGAGAGGAGCAGACAGCAGAGCAGACAAAGGAGGTAGAAAACCCCTTTAATAATAATCTGGGCCGCTGGGGGGGGGACATTAGTCTTGTTTCCACTATCGGAACTTCGGGGTAATTTCTGTGAGGGGGAAGTGACCGGGACATTCCTGTGGCTCGGTCCTCTCAGCTGTCGTGTTTCCATTACAGCCCCCACCTTTCCGGAACTTTTGTAAGACGTCAGCATCGATGTCACTGACAAGTGTAAAGGCGCCAACAGACAAGGAAGTGGAGAATAATAAATAGATCAAGGATGGATGAAGAAGCGATGGTTGCGGTGTATTTCGCTGTTTTTATACATCGTGATGGGAGTGCTGAACAGAAGGATGAGTATACTTCATGACGAACTAATCCAACCTCGAAGACACGGTCATTTTGCAAGCTCCGACAACAACACACAGGTAATTTATCTCGGCGCCGTCTGCTTTCATCATTTTCCTTCATCCCACAACCAATCGGCACGAATTAACCACATTTACCACTCCGCGAATCTATCGGGCCGATGCGAGTACCTGCCCCTGATCAGGGACTTCGTTGGTCCCTGAAATGGCCCTGAAGACGGCCCTCTCAAAATTGCCCGCATAATGGAAACAGTCGCGTGCCTCAAAGTTTCGGTAAAATTACCCCGAAGTTCCGACAGTGGAAATGGGTCTATTGTCTCTGAACAAGTATGTTCTTTCTGGGCAAAAGTTGGACAAGAACCGCGTCAAAACAAAGACATAGACTTTTTTGCGTCTGAGCGGCAGTATATCAACCGCAAGCTAAGCAATGGGAAGCTTGCATCACACAGATCAGCACATTGTCAGAGTGGGTACCCTGCTCTGCAATACCCTAAACCTGGTGGCCATTACCAGTGCGAGCTGCTGTCAGGAGACTGAACAGTTTTTCAGATTTGTTCATACTCTGTTCAACTTTTCATCAAAGACCACTTCACGCTGGCAGATGATCAGAGCAGGCTTGCAGCCCAAAAGACTAGAGACTTTGAAATCGCTTTCTGATACAAGATGGTCGCACACGCTGTAGCGACCACAGCCCTGTGTCAGAATTATGCTAGAAGCCAGCAGGCATTAGTCAGGATCGCAGATGACGAACAACAAAATTTGAGCACAAGACAAGAACCACGAGCACTGTACAGGAAGATGAACAAACTGGAAATTGCATTCATGTGTAACACGTGGAATGCCATCCTACAGCGTTTCCAGGGTGTGAGAACTGATCTGCAAGCTGTAGAACTGGACTTTTGCAACGCTGTGGATCTGCTTCAGTCATTGCGTAACTACATAGCAGGCCTGTTTGTCTGTCTGTCAGTTTGACATCTTTGAGACATCTGAAAGGAACATGTTCCCTCCTGTGTCTGATGAGTACAAAGCAGATACCCAACGGAAGAAACAAAGAAAGAAACAGGCTGATGAGTCACCTGAGCCTGAGTGTGAGCTTTCAGGCCGCAGACCGGCATCACTGACCGGTTAGTGTCAGAACTGGACAGATACCAGTCATACAGTAGTCTGTGTGAAAACTTTGACTTTTTGAACAGACTGAACTCGATTTCTCCTGAAGACCTCCGGTTATTTAAAACGAACACTAGGGGGTGCTAAAAACAAGCAAAAACGGCATACTGTTCCTTGAATTCTTTAGAATTTTTATTTCAACAAACTCTGAGATGAAAAGACAAACCCTGGACAAAATAATCACTATGAGTCTGAGCGTGAAGACCAGCTTTTCCTTGGAATCATTGCAATCCATTCAGACCTCCGCTCTGGGATTTAATCAGGAACTGATAAAATGGCAGAGTTGGTTTCCCCCCCAGATGATTGATACAGCCTATTAACAAGCACAATATTATAATTTAGCACATTTTAGTGTTTTTTTAAACAATAGAGGTAAGCTAATCAACATGTTACCGATTTGACCTTACTTTACGAGGATGCACAGATGAATTTTATGATACAATTATATAGGCTCTTTGTTAGCATTGCACTTAAAAGAGCATTTGAGTTACCATAGAAACAGGTATACTTAGCTTTAATATGATGAATACAACTCGCAGCACATCCCTCTCTGCTGTGTTTCTGCTCCGAGCTCCTCAACAGGCAGTCAGATATGACAAAGATGTGCGCTTTGGGTCATCCTGAACTCGCACTTCCACCCTTGCGCGTTCCCGTGGAGGTGTGCGAGTGCGTAGGGTGTCCCGATTCTCTAGAGTGGAGAATCTGGACCTTGTCCCTGCCCCCTTTTTCACCCTCACTATGCACTTTGCCAAAGTCCGTATTGGTCTTTGGTGAAGGGTATTACCCATAATTCCAAGTGCACTTCATAGAGGACATAGGCCATGTCTCAATACTCGCACTTCCACCCTTGCGCCCCTCAGTTGCGCGTTCCCGCGGAGGTGCGCGAGTGCTTAGGGTGTCCCGATTCTCCTGGCCGTAGAATCCGGACCTTGACCCCGCCCCCTTTTCCACCCTCGCTACGCACTTCGCCGAAGTCCGCATGGGTGCACACTTCAGCGAAGGCTATTACCCATAATTCCAAGTGCACTTCACTGAAGAACGTAGGGTGGAAGTGCGAGTATTGAGACGGGGCCGAAAAGTTGCTTATCTAAAGTAAGGACCACATCCACTGTGACATCACTCAAAGTGGGCGGAGTCTCTCGAGACAACAGAAGCTTGGTATAGTTCAACCCTTCCTATTAGAATACATAATGTGGATAACCTTTGGATCCCCAAACCTGGAGCTGGAATTCAGTTCCAATTTGATGGAGACCAACTGGAATTAGAACTGACTCTCTTCCAGAATCTCCTCCATGGTCTCTCCTAGCGTCATGTCACCGTCGCTACTGGAAAGACTCTTCCTGGTGAGAAAGTCAAGTCCTGGTGCTTCGTAGCCCTTCAGTTCCTGTCCTTTGATTTCCCCTGGAGCAGGAACCATGCCTCCACTGTGAACAGCCACTTGGAGAAGTTGGGGGTGTGGCGTGGAGGTGCTGCTGCTGTTGTAGGAGCCACGCTGCCGAGAGCCCCGCGGAGGTTGCCCTCGAGTGTGTTTCCACAGGTTCTTGACATTAACTCCCCGAAAGCAGCTTCGGACCTTGAAGTGGTTGGTGAACAAAAAGAGCTGCCAGCGTTTTTTCAGCTCAGCCTGGACCTGCATGAAGATACGAGTTGGACCATTATGTCTTCAGCTTCTTTAAAGGTTTGCAGTCACTGGTCTATTTAAATGGTTTGGCACACATTTCCATGTTCTGCTCTAAATATGCTGCAAAAATAGTGTTTATTTAAACACCCCTCTCCTGGTACATATTTTAGTTTCTGACCAGCTTCCTAAAAAGATCACTTTTCACGATACTTAACCTCTCTGACTAGAGCTCAGTATGTTGTTTCAGCAGATCTGTGACTCCCTGAAAAAAGATGTGGACTAAGCAGTTCCTTTAGTTATTGTTTGCTTCAAAGCCAGTGTTTCCACTTGAGCCTTCCTGCCTCGCTCTTTTTGATATGCTACATTTTATAAATAAAGTGTCAGAAAACTGTACCTCTCCGTTTGCAAAACAGTACAGCACAGCCACCAAGAAGCCCTGAAAATACAAATAAATGTGTCAAAAGTTCAACTGAGGTTTGTGGACAGAAAAATGATGATGTGGTTTATAATTAGGCTCTAGGTCAATTAATCTCTGTCAAATTGTACCTTTTTAGTTTTGTCGGTTTGTACCATATTTTAATAACTGAGTAACTAAACCTTTATCATTCCATCCATCCATCAGAGGTAGGGTCATGGGGGCACTTCCCCACCCCAGCCACATGAGCCAGCTCCTCCAGGGGGATCTCCCAGGCCAGCTGAGATAAAATAGTCCCTCCTGAGCCTTCCTTTAGGTCTCCTACCACTTAGGACGTGCCTGGAATACCTCACCAGGGAGGCATCCAGATGCCCGAGCTACCTCAACTGGCTCCTCTCGTTTTGAGGAGCAGATCTAATCCAAGCTCCTCACACAATCTCTGAGGGATAGCCCAGACCCCCTGCTGAGGAAACTCATTTTGGCTGCTTGTATCTGCAACCTCAGACCCTGAGATACTTCAACTCCTCCACTTGGGGCAGAACCTCATCCCTGACCCTTTTTCCAACTCAAGACCATGGTGTCGGATATGGAGGTGCTGATTCTCATCCCGGCCACTTCACCGCGGTGAAGTTGGTTTGAAGTTGGAGATTCGACAGACATTCACTCCGTGTTTCACCACAATCAGGGGTGACTTTTCATTCCAGGTGATGCCACTGAGACGGCGGCGGGTAGCCTGACTCTGTCTACTCGCTCCTGAGGGCAGTGCTCTACTCAGGGACCATCAACAAATAGACATTCTGTCAAAACGCTGAAATTCAATAGCCCCCAGGTCACATGACCAAGAAACTCCAAAACAATCCCTAATTGTATTCCCAAACTAATAAGACAGCAGTTTTAACATGTTTCCTAAAATGTTTTATTTAATTTTATGGAAAATTATGGAATTTTCATCAATAGCTTCCAGGTCATGTGACCAACAGACTCAGAATCCATTCCTGATTGTTTTCCTAAGCTGGACTAATGTCGTTCTTTAGATCCTGGGTCACTCCTCCTGTGTGTTTCTGTGTGTCTCCTCGTTAAATGTGTCTCCTGTGTCTCCACAGGTGTCCCTAATGTCCTTGATTGCACCACCTGCTCCTCGTGTCTCCTGATTACCTGTCTGTGTATTTAAGTCCTTCTTACGTGTTGGTTCGTCTGCTTCGTTCCCCTAGCTTCTGTGTCTTTGCCATTTAGGTTTTGTATTTTGGAACTCTGGACTTTGTGTTAGTTAATAAATCCCTTTAGAGTTTTACCTGCCGTCTCCTGTTCCTCCGTCACCCTGCCTTTGGTACTCCACCACCACCTCACCTTCCTGACAATTTGTATGGAAAAATATGAATTTTTCTTCAATAGCTTCCAGGTCATGTGACCAAAACACTCAAAATCAGCTCCTAATTGAGGTTCTAAACTATACTAATGAGTCAGCAGTTTTTAACATATTTCATAAAATGTTCTATATTTTATTAATCCTGTCCTCTCCCCAGCCACTTCCTCCGGTGTGACCAGAGATGTTCCCGAGTCCAGTACATGGGGTTTTGTGAGAGGAGTTGTCTATTGAAGGCTCTGTTAACACGTCAAAAATAAAAATTAATTTTGTAGTTGACGTTGTTGATTACATTGTTGCAGCCCAACCATCAGAGCTGTAACCCTGGAGCATCACTATGACATAAAGCAGGCGTGGTGCCTCTGCGTGTCTAATGCTGATAGGTGCATGGGTGCTAACTGGTAACCATTTCATACCCAGTAGGTTTCAGTTGTTTAGTTTTGGGTACAGTTTGACAGCTGCTAGGTACAAGACATGTCCACAAGTCATTTTTTTTCCAATGCAAGTCTTTGAGGTGTTAGTCCAAGTCAATCTCAAGTCTTTGATTTTGCAACTTAAATGCATTTTGAGTCCAAGTCTGAGACTCGGAGTCCCGATATCTGCTAGGTACAAATGTGACAGAGGGACAAATTGACCAGAACCTTTTTATAATTAGTAATATTTGTGTTACCTGGAAAGAACTGAGAGTCAGGTTGATAAAGTTGCGAGCATAGCGACTGCTGCCCTCGACGCACTCATCGATCAGCACAGTGAACACCACCTCATGGATCCCCAGCAGGGGAATCAACACCAGAGTGGCTCTGGCTAAACTGAAGGGTTCAAACAAAACAAGGTAATAATGTTCATCTCTTATCAAGCAGGAAAAATGGACAGACATTTGTACTGGAGTAAAACAAAGTAGAAAAGTACACCCTACTGAGGTCACATTTAAAAATGTGATTAACATTTTATTATGAATGGAAATTAGAAACCTTTTTTTTAATGTCAGTAAAATGGGCGGTGTTAATGCAACACTTAAAGAGTTAATTTCAACACTGGGCCAGTGAACATATGGTCCTGCCCTGTGTAGTGTTAAAGTTACTCTCGCATCAGTGTCTTATTTTCAGAGTTAATTTTACTCTGACTAGAGTTGATTTAAGCTATAGAGTAAAACTCAAAGTTACACCGACCGTTGTCAATCAGTTTTTACTCTACAAGATAAATAACACTCAGGGTGTTATTTAAATATGACACTGCTACTTCTCTAGTGTTATTTGAAATCAACTCTCATAAATTACTCTTTATAAGTGTCAGATGTCAGAGTACCTGTATCTGTAGTCTGTAAACTTCACCTGGTCTGCTTTCAGCTTGGACAACAGCAGCATCAATATCTTAATGAATATGAAGAAAATAACCTGCAAAACACATTAAAAAAACACATTTAGGAGTAAAAACATGTATAAAACAAGAAGTGTCCTGATCAAGATCTTTTTCCACTGATATCAGTCCAAGTGATTTAAGATTAAGAAACTGCATCTCAACCCAAACCTGATACTTTCATATTTTTGTTTTTGTCTTCAGTTGAAAACAGTCACTGAAGTCAGCTCTACGTATGTGACGTTCTGACTCAATTAAAAACACAGAGGAGAGACAATGAGCTCATGTTATTCTGGTGCTGATGTGACTCTTATTCACGTTGAAGTGTTCGCTCTCCAGTAAAGAGTGTCTGTCATATTACAGCAAGGCTGATATAAATCTATAAACAGGAAAAAGAGAGAGCATGGGAGCTGAGTGTCTCCATACCGACCAAAGACCAATCACTGCCTTGATCAGGGCACCCATCATAAACTTGAGGTCAGCTTGGGGCATAAAACTAACATCATCAGGAACCGGAGCACCTGGAAAAGTCTTTGATGTTAAAATGACATCAGCTTCACAACGTGCAGCACCAGATTAGAACCATGCAGCACAGGATGGAATCAATCTAACATTTGTTAGATGTCTGAGACTCCAAACGCACCATGATGTAGTGTTAATGTAGCTAACCATGGTTTCCAGATACACATGATAAACTTTACTTACCACCACTGATAATGTAATCGGGCCTCTTATTATCCACCAAAACCATCTGTTCATGATTGACCAGCACCTTAGGAAGAAGACGAGTTTCATTTAGGTCAACTGGGAACATTTTATTTAACTTAACTTAGAGGGATATTTGGTCGTTTTAAAGTAGTGCTCTATCAGCTATTCATTTACAGTAAGGACCACACCCACCAATGACATCACTCAAAGCCTGTAGGGTCTGTAGGAACAGGATGTAGTACTCTTACTGGAGCAGTACTCATGGCAAATTAGCAGCTAATACAATCACATTTTTTAAATTTACAATTACTTTTTTCGAGTTTAGTACAATGAGCTGATCCTATATTGACACCATACATGTGGGCGTGGTCCTTACTGTAGATCAGGGTATATGCAGGACTCTTGAAGTTAAATTCAACACCTTTTCAAGACCTTCTCAATATTTTTTAATACCTGACCGGGTGCAACTGCCGGTGGTGTAGCAACGTTGGCACTTGGTTGTGGTGGTGCAACCCGATTACCACAGAAGCTAGCCTAGCAGCGGCTTTGTGGCTAGCACAACACGTGGGATTTTAACGAGTTAATGCCCATGACACAGTACTTTTTTTTTTTTTTTTTGCATAACGTACAATATGCCTTCCTGACATTTCCCTCGACTGGCTGCAGCCATTCTTTGAAGTCCGGATTTTCCAGCCAGGATGCTGCAAATTTGCACTTCCCCATTCTGGTTATGCGGCAGGCGAATTTAAGAAACGTAGGTGAGTTGGGTAAGGTTCCGCCTTTACTCGCCTCTGATTGGCTGCAAGCGCTCTCCTACGATTGGCTGTAGGGTTTTCAAGGTAGCACACGCTTTGCATGCGGCGGCGTTCAGCGACATTCTCTTCCGTCTTAACATTTTGGTGCGTTCGTAATACTCACCGGGAACACCAGAGCGTACATTGTGCTTTTGAACTTCTGCACCGCCCGCCCTTGTGTTCTGAGAGAAAGATTACTAACGCACCCTTTGTTTCCCGTTCTTTTTTAAATAAAAATGACTAAATTCATTTACGATGTTTTTGGGACTCTTACTGTTGGACATCAAGTTTAGATTTTTTTTTGTTCCAAAATGTAAGACTTTATGAAGCAGTGATAAGACTTTTTAATATTTTATAAGGGTCTTGAATTTCCCAAAATTGATTTATCACCTTTTAATACTTTTCAAGACTCCACGGATACCCTGTAGATAAATAACTGATAGAATTCCACTTCAGAATCAGAATGATCCAAACATCCCTAAGTGGTTTTGTGTGTATTGAGATATTTACCCTGTGTCTTCATAAAGAATCTTGACCACCATCCATGGTGTCACAAACAAGACAGGAGTTCCTGAAAAGTTGCAACAGCAAAGGATTTTTAAATGATTAAAAATGCAAATAAATTACACATTTATACCCTAAATGTCAAATCTAGATTTGTAGAGTTGACAGCAAACGGCCTACACCACCAGCCCCGCCCACTTCCTACGGGCTAAAACATCACACTTACAGTAAGATGGTGTCAACCTCACCCCGTGAAAAAAGAAGACTTTTGGAGAACTGCTTCTCATTTACAAATGTTATATAAATTACTACTATACAGGTAAGACATTTCACCATCCTCTACTTTCCCACCAACGGACAGAGACCCTTCATCCATGACTCACCCCAACCTAGCAGCATGTACTTCTTCAGAAGGCGCCTCTTCGTCAGCACAGCGGTGAAGAGCAGCGTGTGAAGGAATACCGCCTCCACCAAGAGCCAAAAGTAATTGCAGGCCACAAAGTACTCCATGCATACTTTGGAGAATTTGCACATTAATGCAATCTGTTGACACAGAAGTTGAAACTGAATATAAAGAAAACAAGTACCAATAAGACAAAAAAAAAAAACATTAAAAAATGCTTATACATGCAAAACGATGTTGAGTGTACCACAGAGGTTGAATAGGAGTTCCATCCGGTGTCGTCCTGGGGCAGGTTGGAGTACATCATGTGCAGTATGATTTCTTTAGAAATGATGGCCGCGGCTCTCAGTATAAATGACACAAACAGATTCATGTGGATGTAGTTTCTGGTACAGTGGAGCTTCCTGGTAAGCAGATACAGGAGCAGTCAGAGGGAGGCATTGATCTGCAACTTTAAAAGCATTACAGAGGACATGTGTCATAATATAGGAGGAAATAAAGCAGGATCAAGCTTTCTTTGTGGTCAGTAATGCCATTAGTGATGACTGAGCATGCAAAGCCTTGTAAATAACTCTGTAGTGAAACCTCTGCAGACTCTGAACAGCATCAGTACAAGTGAAGCTACTATATACGTCCTGCAGTAAAGTGACCGACTTTCAAAGTAGATTATATTCTGAATGTTTTATTGACAGGATGCATGGTGACAGTTGCAGCCCTGTGGCCTCGCAGTAAGGAGGTCGTGGGTTCTGCAGCCTCTCTGTGTGGAGTTCGCATGTTCTCCCCATGCCGGTGTGGGTTTTCTCCTGGTACTTCAGCTTCCTCCCACAGACCAAAAACATGCATGTTAGGTCAGTTGTTGACTCCAAATTGTCCCTGGAGTGACTGGTTGTACATGTCATTTGTCTCTATGTCCAGTGATGGACTGGAGACCTGTCCAGGGTGTCCCCCACCTCTTGACCTGTGAGCGCTGGAGATAGTCACCAGAGACCCTCACTGGAGGATAAAGTGTTTCAGAAGAGGGATGGATTGATGGATGGATGTGTAATAAAATGGAATGACTCAGTGAAAAAGGATTTTTCTGAAATGTATTTGATTCTTGGCCTAAAAGTGAGAGGCTGCTCGCTGCAGAACCAGAAGGCGGAGCTGCACCAGGTTCAGCCCCGCCCATTCAACCAATCAGACCCGGCCATTCCATCAGAGTCAGCTCCCACACCTCCCGTGTGATTGGTTACACTGGGCTGTTAGATCCGAGAACGAGGTGTTGCATCTCCGCCGAATCCAGAGCACAAAGTCCGGCGGAGATGCAACACCTCGTTGTCGGGTAATGCTGCGAGTGTGTCCGCGGAGCTTCGTACGGTGCTCCTGGTCCGGCGCAGCTTGGTGCTGCGGGTCCGCGAAGCAAAGCTCCGTTTGGGTCCGGCAGAGCTTTGTGCTCTGGGTCTGGGTCTGCGAAGCGCTCAGAGTTTCCCCGGTGCTTTGGCCCCCGCCAGGAGCAGCTGATAGCAGCTAACAGCCGCTATCAGCGGCTAATGCTACGAAGCAAAGTGGGCTAGTTCGACTTTCTCTGTTAGGCTCACTGTCTCTCGTAGTCCGTATGACAGAAAGCGTTTCTCATTCACAAACTAATACTGTTACAAAAACATGATTGAAACCCCGAGATATTTAATCACTTTTGAGGAGATGTTTTATCCTGAAAACAAGGGGAAACAGGAGGAGAAACAAGCAGATATTCAGTTATTTTTTTGTAAATTCACTCTTTTGCAATAAAGTTATTTTTTAAAAAAACAGCGGACAAGTCAGCGGGGCAGGGCTGACTCTGGTTGAGTGGGCGGTGCTGAACCTGGTGCAGCTCCGCCTTTCTGGTTCTGCAGCGAGCACTACTTGCTAAAAGTCGCCTCCTGTAAGAAATACTAGTCTTGATTAGTCACTTTTATTCCAGGCCAAACTGAAGCAGCTGATATTGATTTGCACTAGATTGTTTTCTAATTCTCGATAGATTCCAGATGGTGGCATGACTTTCCATGGCTTTTTGCACCTTCCTTTTTTTGTCTCTTCAGGACTTTTCTCTGAGTCGTTCTATTTTATTACACATAACCTAATGTCAACATGATTTAATTTCTTCTCGTGTAGAGGATTGTTGTTACCAACATCTGGTGGGAAATTCACACCGATAAAACCTTCAGAGACTGATGACATGATCAAAACTGACCCTACTGTATCGTGTTACCATTTTCAGACTTCAGCAATAATACTAGAAAAGTTAAAAAATGTAAAAAGTATGAACAGCAGAGGTCCTGTTTCCTCCTGAGAACTGACCTCAGCATGCCCATGAGGAGAGTGGCCAGGGTGAGGGAGAACAGGGACAGAGAATAACCGATGACCGAAATGAGCCTGAGGGCGGTCTGCCGAAGCATTTCTTCCTCCTGGACACAAGAGAAAACATGATCTGTACACAGATGTTCCAGATGTTCATCAAACACTGCCTGATGGTTTTATCACCTTGTCTTTAAAGAAATGATCTTCCACACATTCAGAGTCATCCCGCCACGGATCGGAGGAGTTCTCCATCAGCCGCCAGCTCCCATCCTCTAAACACTGACGGTATGCCCTCCTGCTGCTACCTGCAATTTATTCAGACACACTAATAAGCAAGATTTCCTCTATGAACTAAAATGGAAACTTTTCTTTTTTATAAATGGAGCAACTTTTCCGCCACTTTGATCTGAGAGTTGTTTGTGCGATCACATTATTGGGGGATCTTCCCTCCCCAAGGAAATCTACACTATTGTGTTGGAAAAGATTAGATTAGAGCCTGTCTTCATCAAAGGGAGTCAGCCGAGGTGCAGGCATCTCACTAGGATGCAGAATATTAGAGTAAAAAGCTCTTAACCCTTGGAGGTCCCTTTAATAAATGTCACACGAAGGTCCCTAATGCATGAAAATGCGCAAACAAAACTTCATATAAAATTATAATTATAATCTTACAAAAGTGTTTATATTTTTACATGAATTTCATCCTTAGCTTCAGTGCTCACAAGACAAAAAACATATTTTTTTTGGTTTTTTTTAGATTTAGCCCCTTTAATGACAAGTTATGATAAAAAAATCTGCATGGAAAAAAAAACAAACAAAAAAAAAAAACTGTAAAAATGAAATAATTTTGTGTGTGTTATGTCCAGAGGACTGGTTTTGGGGGTGAATTATCAGAGCTCTGGAGTGTCATTAATGAGCATAAAAATGATTTTTGTTTACTTAGTATTTTTTATGTAGCATCAGATTTTCATTAAAAAAAAAACCACACAATGGTCCCTAAGAGCAAATGTGCTATGAAAACTTGATTTAGAAATATAATTATAATATTTTAAAAAGTGTTTATGTTTTTACATCAATTTCATCCTTAGCTTCAGTGCTCACAAGACAAAAAAACATTTTTAGTTTTTTTAGATTTAGCCCCTTTAAACAGAAACTGAGTCGTTCTATCACTTATTTATCTACAGCAAGGACTATACCCACCAGTGACATCACTCAAAGTGGGTGGAGTCTCTAGAAACAGGAAGTAGTCCTCTGACACGAGCAGTACTCATGGCTAGTCAGATCAGGAGAGACACTGCTGCAGATTGGTGACTAATTAGCAACTAATTTTCAGGTATTTTAAACAATTCCTGCTCAAAAACATCTGAATGCTGCTGTAGTGCTGCAGCATAAACACCACAATCTAAACTAAATAATAAAAGTAGGGATGTACCGATACCACTTTTTTCAAAACCAATCCGATACCGATACTTAAATCTGAGTACTCGCCGATACCGATACTTCTACCACACAAAAAAAGCAACAAATTGGAATACAGATTTTATTTTTTTCTTCTCTGCTTTTTACAACAAATAACTGAGTTAGATTAAAAAAAACGAAATATATTAATAAAAATGATCACAAAACTAAAATATAATGTGAAAAATAACAATTTTCTGTGATTTCACAGTGAAATTATTGCAGTTTTCCACATTTTAACCAAATAAAATGAACTATTTGGCCCCATCTCCAGCTCTCAACCCACACTGTTCCTCTTTAGCTCAATAGCTCCCCCTAGTGTTCAATATAGGAAACTATAACAGAAATCACAAGTCACAGACAGTGAAGCCACTGGTATCGGGTAACTCTAACCGATACCGGTATCGGTATCGATACATCCCTAAAGTGAGAAAGTAAATAAACTGAGTTCAAGAGAACTTTTAGAGAGAGCAGACCTCAGTCTTTAGTCTTCGGTGTTCACATTCATTTACTAGAAATAACAGATGTAGGAAACATTGAGTGTGAGCCAACGTAATGCAAACAGAAGTCCAAAGATTTAAAAGCAGCTCTGGAGCCGCGGTGATAAACTGTGACACTGGTTTGGAATGAATCAATTCTAAAGGAAGCATAGGAAGCACAAATGGTACTTCATGTAATAAAATCCATTATATTATAGATTAAACACATTACCCTCAGTGATCCATGGTAAGAAGGAAGGACAGGGGACAGACACGTTTCCAGGAGAGGAGTGAGGCCAGCACACAAACATGTCGAAGGCTCCTCTACAGCCAGTGTCTGCAAAAGAACAGAAACAATGGGAAAATATCAGGAATGAGACCTGGACGGGTCATCAGGGTTCTTCTGTGGCTTCTATTAGGTATTTACACAACCACTGGTGACATCACTCTCATGTAAAGTGCTTATGACTTATAAATGTGGGACATCGCCACTTCAGAAGGACACCTTTAGGATCATGATGACCAACATGAACTCACCGTGCTTTAGAGCTGCTGAAACCATCAGGGTTCTGTTGCAGTTCTCCCAGTACTCAGTCCGCTTAGAAATCAGACTTTCAAGCAGTGAGCCTGAAGCCTTTGACTTGGGGGGAAAAACAACACTTTGTTACTGATGAACACTCAAATCAAATCAAACGTTTTCTGCAAAGAGCTGAACAGATCAAATAAACTTCCTCTATATCCTGTCATTCCAGGGCCTTTTTCTCCCTATGTGGTTATTATGTTAAACCAGGTGTCTCATAAATAAACGTGTTGCTGTATTGAAACGTGTTCATTGATGCAAGCATGGAGGGGCAGCTGCAGCACGACCTTTAACGTTCAGATATAAGCTGATCCAGAACCAGCGGTTAAATATTTCTGCATCAAACTGATGTTTTCACAGCTGTAATGGTTGGAAGTCTTTAAAATCCAGCTCAGACTGAGCAGGAGACAGGACGTTTTACAGCTCAGAGTCTAGAAAATGATCAGAAAATCATTTTACAACCAGCAGTTAGCATGCTCTGTCGGCTAAGGTTGCAATGCATTATGGTCTATTTCCACCAATGTAGTAAACAACGTTTCTACAGCCTGAGAGGGAATGAAATAGAAACTGGTAGATCAGTTCCTGTCCTCTAAGTACTTTGTGTCCACTGCAGTAGGCGTTGTAGTTCCTCTATCTGCCCACTTGGTGGCAGTATTCCATCAGGATCATCTCCTGTTGCAGAGGAAACTCCACCACATGAATCTAATCTGTAATTTATTCAGTTTATCAGGCTCATTCAGCCACCGGTTCTGATCCAGACAGCATTTCAGTTCTTTAAAGCAGAACCACGTGCAGAAAGGAAACGTGGTGTTTTCCTGTTTTCTTTGCACGAGGCCCCTTAAAGTAGGGATCCGTAAGAACCGGGACCAGGACTGGTCTGTGGGTCGATTGGTTTCAGGCTGCACAGAAAGAGTAAAGACGTCTTTAAAAAATGATACGCGTGTTTTTTAAAATCTACATGGTCTGCTGGATCATTTATGTAGAAAAACGACTGCATTTATATTCCAGTGCATAATCTACGTGTAATAATTCAGTTTTATGATGGCGCTTTATTTATAAACATGGTTATCTCCCAGCTGGTCTTGGTCACAGATTAAGTATTTAATGGAGAGAATCTCTACGTTAGAAAACCAGATGCAGTGATTGGGCAAAGTCACACATCATTCAGTTTCTTATGCTGCTCTATACTTACAGACTGCTTTCTCTTCACATCTAGATTTTATTCCTCATACCTAAACTATCACCCTGCGTTCGGTTTTAGAGCTGATGGTTCTTATTCTTGTAATTTTGTACCTTTTTAAGCTTAGAGCTGCCATCAAAATGTTTTTATGCATCAAAACCATAAAGAATTCTGATGATTATCTGTAGCTGAAGTTCTGTTAACGGAACAGTTTGTTGGTGATCTACTCAACATTTACTCTCCATCTGTGGCGATATGTTAGCATTACTAGTAGGGATGTACCGATACCACTTTTTTCAAAACCGATACGATACTTAAATCTGAGTACTCGCCGATACCGAGTACCGATACTTCTACCACACAAAAAAATGCAACAAATTGGAATACAGGTTTTATTTTTTTCTTCTCTGCTTTTGACAACAAATAACTGAGTTAGATTAAAAAATATATATATATTAAAAAATGATCACAAAACTAAAATATAAGGTGAAAAATAACCATTTTCTGTGATTTCACAGTGAAATTATTGCAGTTTTCCACATTTTAACCAAATAAAATGAACTATTTGGCACCATCTCCAGCTCTCAACCCACACTGTTCCTATTTAGCTCAATAGCTCCCCCTAGTGTTCAATATAGGAAACTACAACAGAAATTTCAAGTCACAGACAGTGAAGCCACTGGTATCGGTTCCTGGTATTGGGTAACTTTAACCGATACTGGTATCGGGCCGATACCAGTATCGGTATCGGTGCATCCCTAATTACTAGCGCCTGTTAGCACAAGGCAGCTAGTTCTGTGTCTGTTTTTTGCCATGTATAAAAAGCACTGAATAAATAAATAAATAATGCTGCATAGTTTAACATTACCCATTAATACATGAAGTACAAAAAATAACAATATTTTAAGAATCTAAATTGTATCATTTTGTTTGATAATTTTGATATAATTTATTTTGTTATGAAATTATATAACAATATAACAGTAAGATATAAATGAAATTGGCCCTTTCCACCTGCAGATCCTCCACCAGAGGGCAGCAGACACTAGATAAGACTTGTTTTTGATGAAGGTACTAATCCTGATACTCGGCTCACATTAAAGTGATAATATGCAACTTTTTCATATTTTTAAATCTTTTCCTTGAGCCAGTCTGTGCTAATATGACTCTTTACAGAGTTAATGAAAAGTCACTTAGCCCCATCTGGTGATTAGAGCCGGAATACCACGATTGCAAGATCTCCGTCGTCGTCACGGTACCCAGGAAGTCACGTGTCTCATGAGGGTTAGGCTAACCCAATGTGGCTAGCTGTTATGCTAGCGCTGGAGTGTTTTTAGCTCATGATTCTTGATTTTTTTCCATCTCTCCCTGCTTGAACACAGCTGATTTCTTTGAAGGAGTAAATAACCGCTCCTGTAGAAAGCTATGAAGGCTGAGGAGACATTTCAACAGGTAGATTTAGGCGTTTAGAAGCTGAAACAATATGCTAACTTTTTAATGGCAGTGATTTAAAATGGACACCAGAGGGCGCCCAAAACAAACAAAACTGCATATTATCACTTTAAGGAACCAGAAGTAGTTTGATGCAGACTTGTGACGTTAGTCTACAAGTGATTAAAGATGCTAATAACTCTGATGCATTTTGATATTTCTGTTGTTTAAATATATAAGTTAAAGGCACACTATGTAACTTTTTCATGTTTTAAATCTTGTCCTTGATCCAGTCTGTGCTAAACTGACCCTTTAATGAAAAGCCCCTCAGCCCCATCTGCTGCTTGGATCCAGAATAGCACGTTTGTAACTTCTGAGTCTCTGGTCCGGTGCCCTGAAGTCTCACAAAGTCACGTATCTCACGAGGGTTAGGCTAACCCAATGTGGCTAGCTGTTATGCTAGCTCCAGAGCTGATTTCTTTGAATGAGTGATGAACCGCTCCAGTAGAAAGCAGTGAAGGCTGAGGAGACATTTCAACAGGTAGATTTAGGGGTTTCTGAGCAGAAACAATGCTAACGTTTTTATGACATTGATTTAAAATGGACACTAGGGGGTGCTAAAAAACAAGCAAAACTGCATAGTGTGCCTTTAATCACAGAGTTGGATTCACAGCCACCTTAACCGTTGGAGGGATTTGCTACATTATCTTTTGCAAATCTTCACCACCTGATAAAATCTCTTCAGAAACATGAATGTCATTTTATTTTAGTGCATTGGAAGAACAGCAGATTTGATTTTTTTTAATGTAAAAACAGCTAGAAAACAAAAAGGACTCCATTACAGAACCGTCACTGCAGAAGTTACAACACTTAGGCACTGATAAGAGTACCAACCATCACTAAAGAGACTAATGGTGAGTCTTTAGCTGAGATTAAAACATGCCAATCAAAGGAAACTCCTTGATATTTTGTAATAATTTCCATAACCCATATTTTATTTGACCTAAATAAATGTTTGAAACAGAGACGTATAGTGAGGTTGATATAAAACCAACTACAGTTAAATGAATTAAAATCATAATAAAATTGTGATTTCTCTGTAAAAGAAGAAATTTGGGGAGAAAATAGCAAACATGTTTGCCACATCAACCCCCTCTAAGTCAAAAATTTAAAACCCCATGCTTATCATTCTAAGTTAAAATGATTTTCGTGTACAAATAGATTTAAATTACAGTTAAAAAAAGTTATTTTTTTTTAGGAAATATCCTGCAGCTGAAAATATTATTATATTATTTAAAATAAATATTATAAAATATTATTTTTGTTGCCTTAAACCCAGTTTAAAAAACAAGATGACTAGAATTATTTTACATAAACTGGTAATTTCTCAACATGTAACCATTAAACTGTGAGATAACGTTTCACCCAGCTAACGTTCTGCCTCACGGTGAAGCGAAGGAGGAGTTCTAGTGAATTAAAGACGTACCTGGTGGTGGAGGATGGTGAAGATGAGGAGGAGTGGGGTCCTCTTGTGCCGGGCGGGCAGCATGGTGCTGTGTGTTCACATTGAAAACTGAACTTCTCGCCTCCTCCTCGGACATCCAGACTTTAGAGGTGAGCCTGATGGAACTCCTTCAGGGAATTCTTTGGATGGTTACAGGATGATTTGCAAGAGCTGTGACTTAACCAGTTTACTTTGTAATTCCTGAAAATCTAAAAGAATCCACAAATATTTAGCAGATCGTTCATGAATAAATAAATTCAAGCTGACAAACCTTCTGTACCTTCTGTAAAGTCTATGAGGAAGGAGGTCTGCACTCCCTAAGGACACAGCCTGACTGGAAGTGCTTGAGATCCTGGCTGACTGATCGCCTCTCCCCCCTCCATCGTCTTCTAACCAATCAAGACGAGGCCCTGGGAGAGCTGCCTGACTAACTTTGTCGTCTGGGGAAACTGATGCTCCTGAGCTCTCCCTGATGCACCAGCGACTATTAGAAACCGCTCACTGGGCATGAAGCTGCGTCTCTGACACTGATGGGGATTTTAGTGTAAACTAGCAGCTCTACAACCTAAAGGAGCAGAAACACAAACAGCAGTTCCTTCATGAAACTGCTCCTACAATAAAGTCCCGTCACATTTTACCAAACCGCTCATGAGTACAGGTGAGTATATGATAAATGCCACATACATACGTCACAGAGAAACCTGCAAACGAAGCAAAATGCTTCACTACAAACCAGGTGAGAACATTCAGTCTGCTGATTGGTCAGATTGTCTGGGGGCGGGGCTTCCGGAAGTTTTTTATTTCCAAAATACAATACAATAGCTACACAACAATTATACAAGAGAAAAGGAAATGAGAGACGAGAGTAACAGCGCACACATATAAAAATAATAATAATAAATAGATTTAAACAAAATTTAGAATTAGGGATAAACATTAAAGCTTTAGCATAAGTTAATTAATGATAAATCTTTCAGATACTTCAGTGTACATTGGCTTTTCTTGTTAGTCATACATTTCAGTGTTTCAACATGAATTATAATTTAACAACAAAACATGGAGGTTTGGACGGGACTTTGACAACCTCGCTTTGTGTGTGTGGAATTTACCAAGCAAAATTATTAGAGTAATTACTAAACATACAGCTTTGTTACTGCAGTCAAAACTTGAAAAAATGTCTTTATTTCTCTACGTAATACAATTTTTGAATTAACAAATTTCTCCAAGTCCCTCCAAAACCCAGCTGAGTGGGGACATACACAAAACAGACGTAGGATACCTTCTGGGTCCACTTTACAAAAGGTGCATTTGTTACTGAGGTTTGTGAAATGTGGAAATGATTTTGTTACAAGGATAAATGTTATGCAAAATTTTAAAATGCAGTTCTCTTATTGAGAAAGACGTCAACCGCTACCCGCAAAACCACGCTCATCCTCCCTTTCTGACCAATCACAGCAGTTGTTCTCGGACATCCTGCCGAAAAAAGTTTGGCCCGGCTGATGTGCACAAGAGCGAGCCGCTAACGCTGCCGAACTGGGTCTGCGAGAACAAAACGACGTCGTTTTGTTCTCGTGGAGTATGAATTGGCCTTAAGCCACCTGTGAGATCAGTCAGCAGGCTTTCCTGAAGCGAGCGTTCTGATTGGATCAAATTTAGTGCAGTGTGTAGGTTTTAATTTGATTCTGATTGGCTGATGTTTGCTGCATTGGAATATGGTGATTGACAGGTTTCCTTGCTGTTTTAGCTGCAGGTACAAAGAGGGACCCATAAACAGGACCAGGACTAGAATCACACAGGAAACTCATAGGTCCTAGAACCAGACCAGAACCAGAACCATATGAGAACCAGGATCAGAATCACTTGTCTGGATACCACCCAAACAAAAACATGTATTAAAATTAATGGAGCTGATAGTTCATCATTGAGGTCATATAGCATTAGTGTGCTAACATGCTTGCTATAGTATAGCATGTTAGCATGTATGTTTGTTTGCTAATGCTATAGTTAGCATTAGCATGCTAACATGTTAAAGCTAACTTTTGCATGTTAGCATGCTAATGATTAAATTTTTACACTTTGGCATTCTAATGCTATAGTTAGCATTAGCATGCTAGTTAGCATTAGCATGCTAACATGTTAAAGCTAACTTTTGCATGTTAGCATGCTAATGATTAAATTTTTACACTTTGGCATGCCAATGCTATAGTTAGCATTAGCATGCTAACATGTTAAAGCTAACTTTTGCATGTTAACATGCTAATGATGAAATGTTTACACTTTGGGCATGGGGACAGGTCAAGCACAAGATTAGCATGCTATCATGCTAATGCTAACACTTTAGCATGAAATTGGGTTTTTGGGCATTTCGAACGCTAACGAGAAGGGTAACCTATACAAATTATATATCATATCGACCGGCTCGCTCATGTGATGCTTGATTGAAATTCCCATAGCGTTTTAATCAACTAACGCAAAGTTATTCACAAAAGACTACGGCAGAAATGGCGTAAAAACGGATTAGCCCTTTGAATTTCAACAAAAACTTACTGATGTTTGAGAGCCTGCCATTTCGACAAACTTTAACCTAGAAACTTCTTTCTTGGTTTAAAATAATCATGGGACTTTGGACTAGAAAATATTGAGGACCCATGTTGATTTCACTGATGCCGCCGGTAGCACGCCCTCTCAAAATTTCTTTAGGAACTTTGTTGTTTTGTTTGAAATACAGAATTGAGAGGGGCACATCCAGGCTTTTTGCCAGCCTATATCATTTAACTGTGAATTCCAATAAAATTTTCCTCTAGGCGAAGCTTTATTATGACGTTGAAGTACTTTCCTGAGATATTTGTTTGCACATTTCTTGTCCCTTATGTCGATCCCTCCAATCTTTAAGGATGGCATTTGAACATTAATTTGTTGGTAAGACAAGTGGGATTTCATTAACTCCATCATTCCTTGGGGCATAGGTTTTATAACAGAAACAAATTCATTATATTTGACAGGAAAATAATTCAGAAAGTTTTCATAACTGTATAGATTACCATCGTCTTGAACTAAATCTGCAACAAAAAAAACTTTTTTTGGGGGGGGGGGGCCTTCCACAGAACAGTCTCAGCCCCTCTCTGAGCCGCTTAGTTTAGTGATTTATTTTGAATTTATTAAAGGAAAATAAAAAGCAAAATCTACAGGGTTCTTCCAGGTGCTTCAATTCCTTAAATTCTTTGAGATTTTCATGAAGCTTGAAAATGTAACATAAATTAGTCGTAACAACAAAAACAAACTAAGAAAAGAACGGTAGATTTATAACTTGGAAGTTTTTTTAATGAAAAATGTATCCATTAAGAGTATGGTTTTTTTTTTAACTCTAATTTAAATTTGAATTAAAATAATAATAAATATCTATAGGTTTTATTTTCTTTGTTTTTTAGTGTGTTCTGTTGATGTTTGTGTAAATCGGTTTAAGGTGTTAGAAGGCAAAGATCATTTTAAAACTAAAGCATCATGAGGCTGTCGACTGAAGAGACACCTATCAGTTCGCGTCCTGTGGACGTTTATGAGCGTTTTTATGACACGGTGATAAAGATGTTATATTTCCCCGTGGTGTGGATGATGCAGCATCCCCTGTCTAACATATACAGTCAATAGTTTCAGGATCAGGTTATGTGGCAGCTTTTATTTGTGACTTTGGATCCTTGAAAGGACATTTTCTCCAGCTCTATGAGCGCGGCGTATTCAGCTGTGACAGGGCCGTAAGTCCTCACTGCGTCTGAATAAGACGCCATGAAAACGAGGCTCAGAGCTGAAGGAAAATACATAGATCAGAGTTGGTTTTGTAACCTGAAAGATTTCAATTTCATTAAAGCAGTTTGAGGTAGACTCGTGTCCTCGGGGGATGGGACCCCTCATTCGAGGAATTATGTGAATTCTAACTGGAATATTGGGAGTCAAGCTGATAAACTGTCTGTTGCTGCTCAAGTTTCCTGTGAGGAATCACCCTCCTCCTACATCTCGGCCCTAATGTGTTAGCCTGCAGGTGTCCTGTGATTTAGACTGAAACTGACTGGGGATCAGCTTCAGAGCTGCATCGTAGGAGCTGGAAAGATGAAGCCATCGTTCTCAAAAGTGTCTGCAGGTTCCTTTTGTTTCTCTTCAGTCTTTGTGGGGACGATCTCAGCCTGATGAAGTCTTCATACCTGACAGTTTGTGCTCCAGTGAGTCTGCAGGTAGGGTTCTGGTAGACCTCGTATTTAAGGAACGTCTAGCATGTCCTCGTGAACCGGTCGGCTGGGTTCTCTTGTTCCTACTGGAGTTTAGATTTCACTTTGAAGGTTTATTCTTACCTGTAAAACATTTAGAAATGTTCATAAAGTCTACTCGTCCCACTCATCAAACTGACTCACTGTTATGAATGTGTTGCATAGACCCAAACAAACACTCGTGAATCTGAGGAGTGAAATCCAGGTGAAGGTTACGTTTTCCGTCCCGCTGCTCAGATCCGTGCTTTAATTGATGTAGGGAGATACGGCTCGGACACGCATTAGGCAAACAGCCCAGCAAGTGTTTACAATCCTTTGCAAATGGGTTAGAAAGTGTTTAGCAGAGGCGACAGGTGCTTTGCGCGAGGTTAAACGTGTTTTGGTTCTGTCGTGTAAACTGTTTGGGTCTCTGATGCCTGCAGGCTCGCCGCATTGTGTTTGGGAGGGGAGCGTGGGTAATTTTTAATGTGAAGAGCCCAAACGTTTCTTGGAAAGGAGGCGGCACGGTGTGAAAACGTTCACACCTCATTTACCCAAAGTCAAGGTGCACAAAAACAGAGAAATCTGACACCTACAATGATTTATATCATAGAAACAAGTCTGTAAATAAACAAACAAACAAACAGAACCTGCAGGTGATCATTGTTTGCAGCATCTTTCAGCTGGAAAAACAAACCGGTTTTAGTCGATGGAGAGAGGAACATCCTGTCCAGTTTGACTCCCAGAAACAGCTCCAGGCTCAGCATCACTCCGTCGGCACGGAAACAGAATCAGGACAGGTGACGATGATCTGTAACCATCAGTTTCAGACTTTACACCAATGTTTGGGTCATTCTGTAATGACGTTCTATCAGTTTTTATCTACATTAAGAGCCACACCCACTGGTGACATCACATAATGTGGGTGGAGCCTCTAGAAACAGGAAGTAGTCCTCTGACAAAACATTAAATATGCCCGGCATGGGCAGGGGGGGGGGGGGGCATTGCCCCCCCAAATTCCATGACTGCCCCCCAATGCGATTGCATGCTGAAATAACAAATTTCAAAAATATTTCAGTGAAAAATGGTCAGAGTGAGCGCTCTCTTCCGTTTGTCCTCATTCAAAGTAGCTACTGATGAATGACACAGAAAGAGAGAGAAACAAAAAACACAAATAAGAACAAAAAACACAAATAAGAACAAAAAACAAAACAAAAACACAAAACAAAGATTTAAAAACAAAACAAAACAAAAACCACAAAAAAGAACAAAAAAACGAAACAAAAAAACACAAAAAACAAAACAAAATAACACAACAAAAAAACAAAACAAAATAACAGAAAAAACAAAACAAAAAAAACACACAAAAGATTAAAAAACCAAACAACAAAACAAAAAACAAATCAAAATAACACAAAAAAACAAAACAAACTAACACAAAAAAAACAAAAAAAGAACAACAAAACACAAAAAGAACAAAAAATGAACAAAAAAACACAAAAAATTAATAAACTAAACAAAAAACACAAAAAAGAACAAAAAAACACAAAAAAACAAAAAACACAAAATGATAAAAATACAACACAAAAAACAAAAAAGAACAAAAAACACAAAAAAGAACAAAAAACACAAAGATAAGAAACAAAACAAAAAAACAAAAAAGAACAAAAAACACAAAAAGAACAAAAAAACTCACAAAAAGAACAAAAAACACAAAGATAAGAAACAAAACAAAAAAAACAAAAAAGAACAAAAAACACAAAAAGAACAAAAAAACTCACAAAAAGAACAAAACAAAAAACACACAAAACACAAAAAAGAACAAAAAAACTAAACCAAACCAAACCTAACCAGATGAGGTCAGCCTCAACAGGCATCAGCCAGTGTCCTACTTGTTCCGTCCCAAGCCCGGGTAAATGCAGAGGGTAGGGATCAAATATGAAAATAAATCTATGGCTAGAGGAACTGATATGATGATGTCATAGTTTTTGATGCATTTAAGGGATTGGGGGGGATGTGATGACCAAAACATTCTTAGCATGTCCAGACTGGCCCCCCTGATGTTCTGCCTGCCCCCCTTAGTGGGGCTGGCTAGATCCGGCCCTGTTGTGAACCCAGTTCTTGTTTTTTTATATCACTGGAGTTGTATGTAGTATAATCATTCCAACCTGGAACAACAGCAGGTCAAATCAATCATTAAAAGCCCCAGATTAGTGATGATTATCTTCTGAGCACATCGTTGGTGTTGGAGGTGTGAAAGAAGAGAAGCATCCTTCATTCTGCACCAGCCTGAGGACAGAGCTGCTTCGGAGAGAGGGTTGAACCCTGTGTCACGGCCCTGTTAACAGCTTTAATGGCTAACGTTATGTCCAGCCCTAGGTGACTGGCTGCTATTGGAAAACACCTCCAGCTATTTGGAAGAAAAGCGGAGCAGAAAACGTGTAGAGAAGCAGCTGCAGCAGCGCGATCCTGGGACTGATAACTTCAGTAGGAAAAGCACCAGCTGATAGGAGGCGTATATTTAGACCGCCCCCCCTTCCTCCTGCAATGGTCGGAGCGTGCTTCATATTTACCTTTCCTGTGGCGCTAATGAGTCCGACCAGGAAGCGTGGTGTCATGACGACCAAAGTCTGTTAATCTCCATCAGAGACTCGCTGGCTGTGTGCCTGCACCGTACATGCTTCCATATGAGCCCCGTCACATGCATGTGAGGGCAAACGTGTAAATGCACACAAACATGCAGTACAGTGCAAAGTGCTGAGTCATCGCTCTTTAGATGTAGCATTCAAGCAGCCAGACAAGCTTTTAATGTTTTAAAATGTGAATCTTCAGGCCGTCTTTTATTTGGGACATTTGCTGCTTTCTCACTTTTTATCATGATGATAATTTTACATTCATGGACATTAGTCTCATAGTAACAATGTGTGTGAATGAGCTCTGGCTTCAGCGTATTCTCTTTGATCACCCTTTCAGGTAAAGTAAATGTGACACTTTTTGTTCTCTTTTCTTTCAGTTTTGTAAATACTTCTTGTTTATTCATTGCAAAGATTTTAATTTGTTTGTTTTCCAGGGTGGAATATTAATGGTTTTTAATGCAATAACTGGGTTCACAGGTTTGATTATGTTGTGGATTTATTCTCTTCCACACAGGGTCAAATATGAATATACACTCGAGGGCGATTTACCAAACAATTCGTCAAATTATTCAAATAAATTTATTACAAAAATCCTGAAAGCAAAATTAATGGAACAGAGGCTTCTTTAAAACCAGGTGACTTCATTGTTGCAGCTGATCTGAAGAACCGTTCAGTTTTTCTACTAACTGTGACGTTTGGAGGTAATATTCAACGACACCGGCTCTTCATTTACAACAACATCAGTGAGCATAGCAACATGAACCCATCAGTTCTATCGGGGAAGCTAATTAGCGATGCACACGTAGGTGCTGCAACAAAGAGTGTCCCCAAACATAGTTCCACATGACATTTCTCTTTCAAAATATTGTAAAAACCTATAAAAGAGCCAGTTTTTTAGCGGCTCTTTGAGATGAACGGTTTCCTTCAAAGAGCCATAAAATCCCATCAGTTCATAATGCCTGATCAATTCCCAAAGCGTTAGCATGTTTAATTTAGCCGCTAACATTTTGTTAACACAGAAGAAACCAGTAGAGCTGATTAAAGCTTCTACATCAACCTGTACTTCAGATTAATGTGATGTTTTATTTTATAGTGAATCAACCAGCTGACCTACTGCTGCTGATCAGTTATTGTTTTTAAAAACTGTATATTAAAGTGATAATATGCAGTTTTGCTTGTTTTGGGCGCCCTCTGGTGTTCGTTTTAAATCACTTCCATTAAAAAGTTAGCATATTGTTTCAGCTTCTAAACGCCTAAATCTAACTGTTGAAATGTCTCCTCAGCCTTCATAGCTTTCTACAGGAGCGGTTATTTACTCCTTCAAAGAAATCAGCTGTGTTCAAGCAGGGAGAGATGGAAAAAAATCAGGAATCATGAGCTAAAAACACTCCAGCGCTAGCATAACAGCTAGCCACTTTGGGTTAGCCTAACCCTCGTGAGACACGTGACTTCCTGGGTACCATGACGGCGACGGAGATCTTACAATCGTGGTATTCTGGATCTAACCACCAGATGGGGCTAAGTGACTTTTCATTAACTCTGTAAAGAGTCATATTAGCACAGACTGGCTCAAGGAAAATATATAAAAATATAAAAAGTTGCATATTATCACTTTAAAAGGGCAAAACTGGTATTGGACTTATTTTTTTCTGCTGTACCAAATCATGATTCAGATTCAATGCATTTATTAGTTCTCATATCAGTACTCGATACTGGCAGGTAAGTACTCATTCTCTCTCTTTTTTTTTTATCTGGGATCAGAGCATTCTACGGAAGCCCTGAACGGCAAGCGAGGAAAAAAATGTTTTAAGGGTGGCCCATTTTCTAAGTCTGGGCAATTTTATTGTTCATCATGACTTTCTGACTTCTATGGACCTTGAATAGCAAGCCAAAAAAGTATTTTCTTTATGCAAAAAAAAAAAAAAAAAA
>SSNR01000008.1:2702551-2761314 GCA_006937965.1 Callopanchax toddi | reverse complement strand
CCGTCTCCCTGAGCTGGAGCTAATATCTCCCTCCATCACCAGCACCAGCATCTTGTGTGTTACAGACATCAATCTGCTTTTAATGATTCATTTCTTACACAGTTTAACTGTAAATGAAATGAAGAAAAATCCATCTTTTACCTAATGCAGAGAAGACATGTTTTTCCAGGTCAAGTCTCACGTCTCTAATGGCTTTAATGAACCTTCTCATATTGATTTCCTGCCACCATCATGTGTTTCACCAAGACGTGGCTGTAGGATCAGATCCCGACTCCAACGTCTCTCTGCCCGGTTTTCAGACGATACCAGCAGACAGAGACCTGAAGAGGAGCACAAAAAGCAAAGGAGGTGGATTAGCAGCGCTGGTCAATAGAGATGTATGGAAGCCCTGAACAGCAAGTGAGGAAAAAATATTTTTAAGGGTGGCCCATTTTCTAAGTCTGGGCAATTTTATTGTTCATCATGACTTTCTGACTTTATGGACCTTGAATAGCAAGCCAAAAACGTATTTTCTTTCAAATTTGACCCATGTTTTAAGTTTGGTCAAAAATATTTTTCCACTTGACTTTCTGACCTGTACAAATGGAAACATTTTTTTAAAACATTTTCACAACTGTTCAAATATGCTAAAACAGTTGTAAAAATGAGACCCTTCCCAAAAAAATTTTTTCTCTCCACTTAAGCAGCCCTGAGAAGCAAATGGAAAAAATTATAGGCTCATTTTCTATTTTACTTGTAATGCTTTTATAGCGCCACCAGAGGGCGAGATTATTATTTTTCCTCTCTACTCTTGGAGCCCTAACAGAAAAATTTTGGGGGGGATGCGAATGCTAATTTTGCTAACGCTAATGCTATTTTTTTGTTTTGTTCGTAGTCTTGGAGCCCTGAAAGGCAAAACAAAAAAAATATATTTTGGGAGATGCTAATGCTAATGCTAATTTTGCTAACGATAATGCTATTTATTTATTTATTTTTTTGTTCGTCTTGGAGCCCTGAAAGGCAAAACAAAAAAAATATTTTGGGAGTTGCTAATGCTAAAGCTAATTTTTTTTTTTTTTTTTTTTGCATAAAGAAAATACTTTTTTGGCTTGCTATTCAAGGTCCATAGAAGTCAGAAAGTCATGATGAACAATAAAATTGCCCAGACTTAGAAAATGGGCCACCCTTAAAAATATTTTTTCCTCACTTGCTGTTCAGGGCTTCCATACATCTCTATTGACCAGCGCTGCTAATCCACCTCCTTTGCTTTTTGTGCTCCTCTTCAGGTCTCTGTCTGCTGGTATCGTCTGAAAACCGGGCAGAGAGACGTTGGAGTCGGGATCTGATCCTACAGCCACGTCTTGGTGAAACACATGATGGTGGCAGGAAATCAATATGAGAAGGTTCATTAAAGCCATTAGAGACGTGAGACTTGACCTGGAAAAACATGTCTTCTCTGCATTAGGTAAAAGATGGATTTTTCTTCATTTCATTTACAGTTAAACTGTGTAAGAAATGAATCATTAAAAGCAGATTGATGTCTGTAACACACAAGATGCTGGTGCTGGTGATGGAGGGAGATATTAGCTCCAGCTCAGGGAGACGGAGAAGAGCGGGGGGCGGGAGGGGTTGTCATCCCAGATTTATCATCCATTTACATTCTCCCAAACACACACTTAGCAGCACACAGTGTAAACACAGGGCAAAGACTCCTAAATAACCTCACATGGTCACGTTCACCGTGGAAGTTTTCCACTGTTATTTCTGGTCAACATTTTTCCAAACATGTAAATTCCTAAATAAAGTTCGGACCGTGTTTTATGAGCTTGTTCGAGTGAGTTCATTTGTTACGCGCCATTAAAGATAATGTGTTGGTGTGGACAGAGATTATAATCAAACGTGTTTATTCATCGGAGCTGTTTATATTTAAAGGAGGATTTATAAAAAGCTGCTGATGCGTCTGTGTGGACAGAAAATAACAGGACAGGTCAAAGCAGGTCAGACTGTAATGATCCTTTGAATATTTTATATTCCTGTAATAAACCCGTTTATCAGTTCTCCATCATGTGTTTAGCTGCTTTGTGTATTTGTAGCGGTGCATCCTGAGGATTCTCAGGAATAAGACACGGAGCAGCTGATACCCATCAGATAATTCATATTTCAAGCGTTTATCTTCCCCTCGTGGCAGCTCGGCGTACACACACTCCACTTCTCTGGACATTTCTTTGGCGTGCCGTTTTCATCCCAGACATGTTTGCTGTGTTTTGTTTGTTTTTGAAGCCAAATCAGATGATAACAATGTTCATCGAACAGAACAGAGACGCTGCTTCAGGAGGAGACACGACGAGCAGACATCATCAGAGTGGAGCTGATCTGATGCTTTATTTATAATTAAAGGGATGTTTGGCTCACTCTGAAGTGGCGTTCTATCAGTTATTTATCTACAGTAAAGACCACACCCACTGGTGACGTCACTAAAAGTAGGCGGAGTCTCTGGAAACGGGAAGTAGTCCTCTGATCGGAATGCTCAAGGCTGGTCAGATCGGGAGAGATGCTGCAGCAGAACAGCAAAGAGACTTCGGCTAATTTTGGATTTTTAAAACAACTGAAATCATAACGATGCGTTTGAACTATATTACCTGTTTGTAAATGGGAGCGGCAGTAACTCAGTAGGTAGAGTTTTGTCTTGTAACCGTAGGGGTAGAGGTTAGCTAAAAGATATTATGGAGTTCAAACACATCAGTATGACTTGTTCAAGCAAGACTGGTTTTATATGAGGCGCCGTATAGGACAAAATCTATACAACAATATAAGCACACACACACACTAACTACAAGTGCACGCGCACAAAAAATACTACAAGCACACACATACTACTATAAACATGCACACATACTACTATAAACATGCACACATACTACTATAAACATGCACACATACTACTATAAACATGCACACATACTACTATAAACATGCACACATACTACTATAAACATACAAACATACTACTATAAACATGCACACATACTACTATAAACATGCACACATACTACTATAAACATGCACACATACTACTATAAACATACAAACATACTACTATAAACATGCACGCATACTACTATAAACATGCACGCATACTACTATAAACATACAAACATACTACTATAAACATGCACACATACTACTATTAACATGCACGCATACTAGTATAAACATACAAACATACTACTATAAACATGCACACATACTACTACAAACATGCACGCATACTACTACAAACATGCACGCATACTACTATAAACATACTACTATAAACATGCAAATAAACATGCACTACTACTACAAATATTTTTGTAGTAGTATGTGTGCATGTTAATAGTAGTAAGTGTGCATGTTTATAGTAGTATGTGTGCATGTTAATAGTAGTAAGTGTGCATGTTAATAGTAGTATGTGTGCATGTTTATAGTAGTATGCGTGCATGTTTATAGTAGTATGTGTGCATTTTTGTTGTAGTATGTGTGTGCTTGTAGTATTTTTTGTGTGTGTGCACCCTTGTAGTAGTGTATGTGTGCTTACTTTATATTGTTGTATGTGTGAGTGATTTTGTCCGATACGGCACCTCATAGTTTTAGTTTGTCACTGATCTGCAGCAGTGTCTCTCCTGATCCGAGTAGCCATGATTATTGCTCTGGTCAGAGGACTATTTCCTGTTTCTACAGACTCCACCCACGTGATGTCATCAGTAGGTGTGGTCCTTAATGTAGATTATAAACTGATAGACGCCACTTCAGCACATTCCTTTAACTCCGCCTCCTTCCTGCTCAGTGTGAGTTAGAATTGATGCTTCATGTGGATCAACCAGGTCCCTCTGCTGGAGGATAAGTCACATTCTGTGGAGCTACAATGATGGAGAAGCATGTTGATGCCTTTTAGATAGAAAACAATGACTCCTATGCAGCCATAATTCATGTCAGTTGATAAAAGTCCCTGATGTGACAGGTTGTACCTCTGCAGTGTCCGCCAGTCATCACATATAAAACATGTCCTAGTCACTCCTCGGGGGGGTTAGCATCCCCAGAGAGCAGACACCGCTCACCCTGAAGCAGCCCAACAGGATTAAGAGCTGAATATACAACAGTGATTAAAAGCATTCCAGCTTTTTCAGCTCTATGGCCAATGAACTCTGGGAGTGTGTCTACTGCAGTCAGCCTGGACTCTGAGGAGTCTGGACTAGAAGACAAAGACCAGAAGCATTGTCAAACACAGGGATCAGAGACGAGTCAACAGGAATGCATCTAATGCTCGAATATGGTTTTAAAGACAAGCAGCAAAGGCCGCACGACGAGACTCAAACAATAAAGGGATCATTCAGCCGTTCTGAGACGTTTCTGTGTGAAAATTATAGATCCTTTCTATACATGACATCATCCTGCCCCTTGTAGATGAACAACAGTTCATCTGACTGTATTCTCACAACTATGTGCGTTCAAATATCAGCAGTAGCAGCAACGTGTGGATTTACTTGATGTCCAGCAGAACGTTATGTCACATGATCTGTGTTCTGTAAAACTGATGAAGTTCATGAACGTCATCAGCTTAAAGGATGTTTGGCTCATTTTGAAGTGGCGATCTAGCAGTTATTTATCTACAGTAAGGACCACACCCACTGGTGACATCACCCAAAGTGGGCAGCGTCACTAGAAACTGGAAGAAGTCCTCTGACTGGAGTAATACTCATGGCTAATCAGGTTAGGAGAGACACTGCTGCAGATCGGTGACAAATTAGCTAAATTAGCGACTTATTTGTCACTGATCTGCAGCAGTGTGTCTCCTAATCTGATTTGCAACAGATGGCATTTATCTTCAATATTATCATGAATATATTATTAAATTATTCGTTAATATATTTTATTATTATGATAAACACTGTCTACAACTTTTAACACGACCAGAGTTATGGAGGTTCTTCTGAAAGTTAAATTTAGCAAAGCGTTTCCTCCTGATCAAAAGAGACTTTTTCTTCAACAGAAAGTGGTTCCAATGAAAGTCTTTTGCTTTGAGTTCTGCCCAATATCCAGTCAAATAGACATGTTTTCTGGAACTTTTTATGGAAGTTTGTTTTCAAAGTCATTTATCAGCGTTGTTATCATGAAAAACAACAATCACTGCTGTCCACCGTGCTGGGCCTGGGCTGGAGACCTGAGTCAACCAAACTGAAGAGTATCAACATTTTGTTGACCTGAAAACTGCATCAGTATTCAGTTCTGTTTCTAGAAGGTGGCCGTGGCTCAGGGTGTTGTGTTGAGAGAGGTTGGACCCAAAAGGCCGGCTTTGGATGCAGGAAGAGGAGCAAAATGAACGATAACAAAAACACAACATTTTCTATTTTATAAATATTAAATTATAGGTTAAACCTTGTTTATTTTTATTATTGATCAACATGATCAGAGTGAGCACTGTTGCCTCGCAGCAAGGAGGTCGTGGGTTCGCGTCCCGGCTCTGCGGCCTCTCTGCGTGGAGTTTGCATGTTCTCCCCGTGCGTGCGTGGGTTTCCTCCGGGTTCTCCGGTTTCCTCCCACAGTCCAAAGACATGACTGTCAGGCTAATTGGGCTGGTAAATTGTCCTTAGGTGTGAGTGGGTGTGTGGTTGTTTGTCTCGTTCGTCTCTGTGTGGCCCTGCGATGGACTGGCGACCCGTCCAGGGTGTCCCCCGCCTCTCGCCCCTTGACCGCTGGAGATAGGCACCAGCTGCCCCGCGACCCTCTGTGGAGGAATGAGCGGCTACAGAAAATGGATGGATGATCAGAGTGAAAATCCTTTTAACTGGAGACGCTGCAGGTCTCCTCCTAAACAGCAGGGGTCACTAATGAAAAACAAACTGATGAACAGGAATGGCAGCAGAAGAAGAGTTATCAGATCATAAATCTACAGCAGGTCCATTCTTTATACACAAACATAACTACAATCTTTTAATTTCACTGCTAATTTTTAAGTGAATGTTGGAAAAAACCTGCGTGCGGTCAGATTTTATCGGTGTAACAACATCATGATGTGATGCGTCTCAACAAACACGACTCCTCAGACATTTGATCATCGTCTCTTATGATGTTACCTCACTTTTTACCTGTTGACCCAAATCAGAGCCAGTGGAAACAGTCAGGGAACAACAGAGACGCTCCTCTGACATCAAACTGTGAAGAGCCACTGGTGGTTACCATGGTGACGTTAATAAAACACCGACAGTTACCATGGTGACCTTAATGAGCCACTGGTGGTTACTATGGTGACGTTAATAAAACACCGACAGTTACCATGGTGACCTTAATGAGCCACTGGTGGTTACCATGGTGACGTTAATAAAACACCGACAGTTACCATGGTGACCTTAATGAGCCACTGGTGGTTACCATGGTGACATTAATAAAACACTGACAGTTACCATGGTGACCTTAATGAGCCACTGGTTCCATGGTTCCCGATACACAGTAGCATGGTTACTATGATGACCTTAATGTACCACTGATGTTACCATGGTGACCTTAATGAGCCATTTATGGTTTCCATGGTGACGTTAATAAAACACTGACATTTACCATGGTGACCTTAATGAGACATTTATGGTTACCATGGTGACCTTAATGAGCCATTTATGGTTTCCGTGGTGACGTTAATAAAAGAATGATAGTCACCATGGTGACCTTAATATTATCATGGTGACCTTAATGTTACCATGGTGACCCTAATGAGCCACTGATGGTTACCATGGTGACCTTAATGAGCCATTGCTGGTTGCCATGGTGAGCTGAATGAACGACTGGGCCTTTGACCTTGGTTCCTTTAACTCTTTTTATGTTTATACATGAAACAGACATGTTTTTTCTCAGTTTAGAATATTACTACCCTTTTTTTTCCAGGCTGTAGCTTCAACATTTCTTCAGGCTTCTGTCTGTTTCATGTCCTGCTTTGATTGGTTCTCTAACACCGATGGAGCTTTCAGAGATGGATCCAACGCGCTGTGAAAAATGTCTGATGTCCAGCGCTGCAACGAATCCAACTCATCCTGCATCCCTTCAGAATTCCTTCACAGTGAGTTCCCCAACGTAAACACAATCAATTTCCTCTTGGCTCTTGGCGCTGGTCCAGACCCTGAACTCCGATCTGTTTGGACCGTTTCTCCCATCCTGCCTCGATTTGGCCACAAGTGTCTCCCACTTAGAAACAGGAAAACTTCATTTTTCTCCTCCTCTTATGTCCAGTCTGCTGAGTTTGTCCCCTAGCGTGACCCTAACTAGAGACGTGACTAAAGACGTGTCTGTTCCCAGGACTCCCTCCGGTTAGGCTGGACGATGCATTCTTTTACCAAGAAGGATTTCAGACCCACTGATGGGCTCGCTCCTATTTTATAAAGGTAGATGATAAGACATGATCACAGCCCTGCTCTGGGGCAAACACCTGCTTCACCTCCATGTTACCTCATCAGTCTGTGCTCGTCTTCCTCACCTGGTCTTCAATGAAAAACCCCAAACTTAGCGTTCACATCAGCTGAGAGGACTCTCCCACAGCATCAGCTAAAAGGTCAACCAGACTCGTCTTGTTTCCTTCGGGCGTAGATTGAATTTTATGTTACACCAGGGAGAACAGTGCCACCTGCTGTCCAGAGCAGAGAGCAGCTCGCTAATGAGGAGATGGAAAATTCCTTAAAGATACGTCAAACACGCTGTCTCCAAGTTTCCCACAAAACATCAATTAAAGGAAGGTTTCAGGTCTGTTTTGAGCTAATAATCCTCTGTGTTTCAGTTAGACTGAAGGAGTCACACACACATATACATGTTTACTTTAAGGACACAGGAATGCAAACTGCAGTGATGAAGCAAACTAAACCCTCTAGTCTAAATCAATCCAGCTGTTTCAGGACCTTCTCGCAGCCTCCAGCTGTGACCAGTGATGACCTGCAGGGGGCAGTGTTGCCACATCAGTCAGATTAAGGGCTGGAGGGAACAGGAATGATTGTCACAGCCATGGAGCTCCATTTGAGAGTCACCGCTGCGTGTAATTGTCCACCAAACTTCCACACGGAGATTCTTCCCCTGTCCTTCATGTCGGCACCTGATTACGTCCTAATTATCCAGCCTAATGGGTTTTTAGACACTGAATCTGAAAGTTATCAAAGGGAATGCCATCAGTCACACACACGCTGTGAGTTTACTCAAATCCTCCCCAGCTGCTCTGATTGTGCTCATTATAATTAGCAGCATCTTCTTAAAATAGACGGTTATTCTGTCAGCGCAGAGGCCACACCCACACACCTAGCACCTTTAATGTGAGAATTCCAGACCTCACAGTGGTCATGATTTATACATGGACAGTATAGTTTTACTCAAAACGAGAATTTCTCTTCTTCATCTCATACAGTAAAGGTTTTTGTTTTAGAAACGGTTTTTTAGATCCAGTTTCAAACAGGAAGCAGTGATTCTGGTTCTCAGGGCCGATACTGATCGCTGATCTTAGTGCAGCCTGTGCGTGGTGGAGCAGTGTGTAGCCTCACAGCAAGAAGGTTGTAGGTTTGAGTCCCAGCTGTGGCCTTTCTGCATGGAGTTGCATGAGTGGGTTTCCCCCACAGACCACGACATGCCAGATACTGGTATTATTTTACATAAGAAAACAAATGGGATTACCAGAATTAAAACATATTTTTGATTAATTTAAAAAGTCAAAGTGTAGAGTGTGATGTCATCTGTTGCCAGCAGCAGAGCCGGAGATCAGTTGATGAAGAAGGCGGGGTCTGTTCTAGAGATTCTAGAGCTGATTGGACAAAGGAGGACACTTCATTATGAAGACCATGATGGACGACCCTGAGCATCCTCTACAAGACAGTAACTCAACAGCAGAGTGTCTTCAGTCAGAGGTTCTACAGATCAGCACTCCTCAGGTCTGATAACGAGGCAGTAAAGGAATCACTTTGTGAACAAGGTGTTGGACCTCAGATCCACCCCTTCTATGCTCCTGAGGATGGTCCTCCGTTTTCAGAGTCTTCCAGTTACTCCTAATGAACTGCTCTAGTCCGGATGAAACCCTCTATGACCTTTAGAGGATCCCTCTTCAGCCTTGGACCATCGTCGTCTGTCATCTACAGCTCGCTAACACGAGGCTGTTCCATCGTACTCCCTCACCCCCCACCTGGATGGCAGCAGCTTTGACAATTTCCAGCCGATTTCTAAACAACCATTCTACCACTCACAGGAACTGCGTCACACGGTTTTATCTGCTGAATTAGAGACAATTCTTCATGCTTCTGTGTCATCGTGGTTAGATTACCACAACGCCCTGCTCACTGGACTAGATCAATCACCTCCAAACTGTTCAAAATACCTCAGCGAGGCTCCTGCCCTATCCTCCCGACCCCGGCTTCCTCCTGAGTTTAGGATTCCTCTTAAAGTTCTTTATTTACCTATTGAGCTCTAAATGACAGGAACCAGAAGATTTATCCTCTTTGTTTTAAAAAACAAACATCAGGCTCAGCGTCTCTCCAAAGACACTTGGTAATCCTAAATGACTTAAATCGATTCGGGGACAAGAAAAGTTCTCAGGACATCCCTAATTATTTACATCTGCTTTAAATTTGGCTAATTTGACATAGATTACAATAAAAAGTCTTAATGAAACAGCATGAGAAGAATGTACACTGTAAAAAATAAAAAGTTATTTTTACAGTAAAAAACTGGCAGCTGTGGTTGCCAGAATAATTCCATACAAAATACAGTGCACATGTAAAAAATGTTACTGAACAAATCACAATTAGATGAAATAATACAGATGAAAAGCCAAAGGAGACAGAGCTTTTTCATCTGTAGCTCCAAAGCGTCTGTATTACTGTGGTAAACACGGTTTGTTCAGTAAAAATGTTTACGGTTCACAGTATTTTTTACTGAATTATTCTGGCAACCACAGCTGCCATTTTTTTTACTGTAAAAATTACATTTTTTACAACCACCAAAAAAAACACATAATTGTTTTTAAAATAAAGAAAAACATACGAAACTGGGCGGGCTGGTTCTAGATCAAAATAAAAACAGAATGTTAAGGAACCAAACCTACACTGTAAAAAAAATGTATTTTTTACAGTAAAAAACTGGCAGCTGTGGTTGCCAGAATAATTCCGTAAAAAATACTGTGCACATGTAAAAAATGTTACTGAACAAATTATAATTAGATGAAATAATACAGATGAAAAGCCAAAGGAGACAGAACCTTTTCTTCTGTAGCTCCAAGGCGTCTGTATTACTGTGGTAAACACGGTTTGTTCAGTAAAAATGTTTACAGGTCACAGTATTTTTTACTGAATTATTCTGGCAACCGCAGCTGCCAGTTTTTTACTGTAAAAATTACATTTTTTTACAGTGTAGCTCCAAGGCGTCTGTATTACTGTGGTAAACACGGTTTGTTCAGTAAAAATGTTTACGGTTCACAGTATTTTTTACTGAATTATTCTGGCAACCACAGCTGCCATTTTTTTTACTGTAAAAATTACATTTTTTACAGTGTAAAAAAAACCCACCAAAAAAAACACATAATTGTTTTTAAAATAAAGAAAAACATACGAAACTGGGCGGGCTGATTCTAGATCAAAATAAAAACAGAATGTTAAGGAACCAAACCTACACTGTTAAAAAAAAGAGTAATTTTTACAGTAAAAAACTGGTTGCCAGAATAATTCCATACAAAATACTGTGCACATGTAAAAAAATTTTACTGAACAAATCATAATTAGATGAAATAATACAGAAAAGCCAAAGGAGACAGAGCCTTTTCATCTGTAGCTCCAAGGCGTCTGTATTACTGTGGTAAACACGGTTTGTTAAGTGAAAATGTTTACGGTTCACAGTATTTTTTACTGAATTTTTCTGGCATCCACAGCTGCCAGTTTTTTACTGTAAAAATTACTTTTTTTTTTTTACAGTGTAACGTGACTTCATCACATTTTGAAATCAGGTCAATCAGCTCCTCGTATTTTCAGTCTGCAGCATTTTATTAAAGCTGCAGTAATTCGGCTGATTATAATTTAAAACCTCCAGGTGTTAAAAGGTGCGTTTAAAAAAACGTTCAGTAAAAATGGCGTCTCGTGACTCACAGACGTTCACCAGGCTGTCAGATCGAATCGCTCTGCCGCCTCGGTTGAGTTGAGGTGAGAGTCCCGGGCTCGTCAGTGACATGAAGCCCAGATCAGAGGAATAAATCCTGTCACACATTCATTTCCTGTCACTGATTACAGGTGTCTCCTCCTTCATTATCCTTTCAATCACAGAGAGAAGCAGAGGAAATAAAATCAGAGTCCCTCCATCACAGTCTGACTCAGAGAGGATAGGATGGAAAACGCTCCTGCTTTTAAACAGCAACGTTAACCCTTAAAAAGTACTATAAATGTTTGTTTTTACTACATCTGCACATTTTAAAGTGCTTTATATAACCTGATACTTCATGTGTTGCATATCATAGTGTTTAGAATATTATCAGCTAGTATATATCTAATAGAATGAGGATCATTTTCATCACTGTGACTAAAGAATTCAGTCTTGAAACTGAGAATTTAGACATTTCCCTTCAAGAAAAGCCACAGGTGACAACATGTCTTCCACATGTTTCCTGTGTGAATTTGGAACAGAAAAAAGGGGAATTTATTGTAAAACACATGTTCTATGGTCTTTGCGGAGTCAGGAAAATGAATGAAATGTGAAATATTTTCTCTTCACTCCAGGTGGTCGAACTGTGTGTTTCTACATCTGGAAGTACGTCATCCTCTGATCTCGTGAGTCGACTGAAAGATTAGAATAAAAACTGAAGAGGGCATCGGGGGCAGACAGACGGAGAATAAGCTGTACACCTTCATAACGCCGAGGAGGTTGAGTGAGTTGAGCACAGTTTGAGTGACAGTCAGATATCATTTCGTGATGTAAACGTTCCCCTCTCGTGTTTACCATTCATAATTGATACACACGCAGAATGCGCGTTCACAAGTTTTGAAACTAAATAAACGCCGTATTTCTTCCAGTTGGATTTTTTTTTGAAAGTATGCCCATACTCCATAGATCCAGTGTTAATTTTGGCGTGAAATTTTAATTTAGTGTTAGTCTTTTGACTAAAATTCTTTTTATTTTAGTCTAGTTTTAGTTGACTAAATATAAAATCTGTATATTTGACTAATATTAATATTTTTACCTCTGGTGCGTTTATTTTACATTTCCTTAAAGGAATTGGGGTAACACTTGTATTAACATTAGTGCATTATTAAGTATTAATAAACAAATTGGTCCTTTATCAACGTTCCCAATATTGTTAATGACCCCAATTATAAGACACACCCCTTTCCAAGACTAATCTTCATTAAAAAAAAGACTAAATTCACTTTTACAATAAACTATTTTTGTTGAAAATTTGAGGAAGTAGTTTAAATATTACCTTATTTAGAGACCTTTAATATTTTCTTATTAATTCAATCACAAAGATCTGTAATTCATATTCTAGTGTGTTGAGTTCTGTCAGTAAAGACACTAGAGATCCTGAGCAAAAACAAGGCGGACTCTGATTGGTTCCCTTCTCTAGTCCCGCCTGCTCCGATTGCTGATTGGTTCTTTGGTATGTTCGTCAAATTCTTCCCGTTTTCTGATTGGATTTCGTCAATTCTCGTCTCGTCTTTCGTTCCTGACGACAACGTCAGCTAATTTAGTTTTTGTCTTAGTCTTTTTCCGTTTTATATTTTTGAATTTCGATTAGTTTTTGTTCGGTAAAATATATTCGTGACAAAATAAATAACGAAAATATTTCGTCTACGAAATTAACACAGCATAGATCATTCTGTTGTTTCCGACCACCAAAACCCTCTGCATCACTCTTTGCTAACAGTTAGCCATCCTGTCCTTTTGTTTCCTAAGTCACACTTTATTCATAAACATGAATATTTTTGAGCTTGTATAAATCAGACTCTGTGGAAGAGAGAAAATCTAAAACATCTACAGGTTCCAGTGTTCATGCCCTGAAAACCGGAACAGAAGCTTTGAGAAGCCAGCAGGCACCTTTAATATTTATTGCAGCAGCCGTACACGTCTCAGCTCTACAGCGCTGCTTCCTGAGAGCCCTAATCACATCACACCCATTTTCTCTTGATGAGTGAGATGTTGATTTGTGATTATTTCCCCACACCAGGAGCGCAGCACAAAGTGCAGTCTCATAATTCCCCTGCATGTATAGGCTGATATGCGCACCTTGATAAAAACAGATTTATTTTTATGTTCTTTGGTGCTTCCCAGGAGAAACACCAGCAAACAAAATGCTTTCTTTATGTTCTGTTGTAGAAAAATGATTAATCACCTTTATGTTTCCCCTGATGGCGAATCTGAAAACGTCTGGTGGCGAGGTTAGAAATGTAGAACACGACAGCTACATAACGGGTAGAGGACATCGGTCTTTCTGTTGACGAGGAAAATGGACTGCGTTTATAAAGTCCTTCCACCATTTAAAGGGCTTTAAATCACATTTACACACAATACACAGATAGAGGGACCTATATGAGCATTATTGTCCTGCCTAAGGACACTTTAACGTAGTGGGGACGCTGGGATTGAACCACTAGACGGCCCCTCGTCTCACTGTGGGAGGAGGGTCATGATCGCCACTTCCTCCTGGTTATTTAGAACAAATGATTCATTAAAAATGAATTAAAGAACGGTATTTATTGTCTCAGGTGTTAGATGTATTTAAGCAGTGAAGGTTACTTTAGGAGTACTACTGCTTCAGGTACTTTGCTCCTGTACTTTCCCACAGAGAGCTCTGATGTTTTCTTTCATCCTGACAGAGTGGAACAGGTCCTAAGGGAACATTAAACCATGGAAACTTGGGTCACACATAATCAAAAAGTTGCAAACAACAACTTTGAGTTTTTCTCCGTCCCTTTGTTCCACGCTGCTTTGATTACCCCCAGGCTGAAGTGCTGAGCATTCCCTTTGTTCGGATTTTGTGTCTGGGTCTTTCTGATTATTTACTTTCTCTGTAAATAATTCATTTTTGTTTGTTCCTGCTTCGCTGTGTGGCTGTAACAAAGTGTAGATATGAGTATGAATGAGACCTGAGTGGATGTAATTACTGGTTTTCTTGCTGCGTGAACAGAAAAGAAAATCACTTTTTGTGTTTTATCAACACCTTTCCCTTAAATAAAAGGATGAACGCCTTTTGAATTTCTCTCCTGGTTCACTTCAGGCTGGTTTCTCGTTTTTCGTGCCTCGGTTAAAAATGCTTTAAGTGAACAGGAAGTGAACCGACTAACACCGCAGACTGGACCAGCAGCTCTTCTGTTTAAGGACGATTTTATTAGTCACCCAGAGTGGGCTAAACGGACACAAAGATCCAGAATCAAACTGTCTTCATTTCTTCCTTCTGCCCCTTTTCATTCAACTTTGTAAATGTTTATTTTGTTTTTTTTAACTTTAGAATGAAAGAAAAAACCACCAACAAGCAACCTGGTCTACAAAAATAAGCCTGAAAGAAGTGATTTGAAAAATATATTTCACATCATTTTTACTTAAACATGTGAAATATTCATGAAATAATTTCAAACAAATGAAAAAAAATCAAAATTAAATGTAAAAAACAAAATAATTTAACGTAACAAAACAAATAATAAATGTCTTTAATTACATAAAACAACTGTCAATATTTAAAAAAAATTTTTTTTTAATTCAACCCAATATTTTAACAAAAAAACCCAAGAAAACATATTAGGGATGTACCGATAGCACTTTTTTCAAAACCGATCCGATACCGTACTTAAATCTGAGTACTCGCCGATACCGATACTTCTACCACACAAAAAAAATGCAACAAATTGGAATACAGATTTTATTTTTACTTCTCTGCTTTTTACAACAAATAACTGAGTTAGATAAAAAATAAAATATATTAAAGAATGATCACTAAACTAAAATATAAGGTGAAAAATAACCATTTTCTGTGATTTCACAGTGAAATTATTGCAGTTTTCCACATTTTAACCAAATAAAATGAACTATTTGGCACCATCTCCAGCTCTCAACCCACACTGTTCCTCTTTAGCTCAATAGCTCCCCCTAGTGTTCAATATAGGAAACTACAACAGAAATCACAAGTCACAGACAGTGAAGCCACTGGTATCGGTTCCTGGTATCGGGTAACTCTAACCGATAGCGATACTGGTACCGATACCAGTATCGGTATCGGTGCATCCCTAAAACATATCAAAATATTTTATATATAATCTAAATAGAAATAAAATATTCTTAAAATCATTTTATACAGGTGAAAATTTTAAATTAAAATAAAACAGATCATATATTTAAAAATCTATATTTTATGTAAAATTTACACACAAAAAACTAAAAAAATTATTATAAAATAATTCAAAATTATCAAACAAAAATGTAAACAGAATTAAGTCATTAAAAATTAGAAATATTAACTGAAATAGGGGAATAAACTATTAAATTAATGTAAAACAAGAAGAAAAAAATGGTTAAAATTGAAATAAATCCTAATAATTTGGCCTTGATCTGTGTCCCTCTGTGTCATCGTCTGCACACCTGCTGTCATTCAGTTAATCAACCCACCTGCTGATCATTCCTCTGATCACCTGACTATAAACACGGCTCTGGTTCGGTCACTCTTCTTGTCATCCCATGCTAACGTGTCACATCCTGTCACCTTCCTGTATTTTTCCCTCTCAGAGCTCCTTCCTAGTTAAGTTTTATAAGTTTAGCTTTTGTTTTCTTTATTAAATAGCTTCGAGTTCAGTCCTTCCACCTGATTTTTTATTCTCAAACCCAAGCGTGACCAAGCTAACCAATCAACATAACGAAGGCAAAAAATTCTAGCCAATCACAGGCGTCTTGCTACAACTGGACAAAGTTGACATACCAAGTGAATTTACAGGAGACAAAAAGCCCTGCACAGATGCATAATGCTTCTCATGCCCGTTGTGCTGCATGGGGGAACAGCTGGTAGCACTGTAGTCATGCAGGGAGACGTTCACAGGTTGTAACTTTTGTAACATGTTCTCCTCGTGCACGTCGTCATGTTTAGGGACATTTCTGTGACTCTAATGCAGAAACCAGAAAGTCAGGTTGAAAAAGTAAAGAAATATGATGGATCCCACCTCACGTTATGAATAAATGAATAACGTTACCATAACAGACGAGGCGCTGGAGCTGAGGAGTGAAATGAGTTGTCCAGTTATCTCGAGGAACGCATCACAAACTGTGACCACCTTCAGCCTCATAAAGCCAAACTCAGCTTGTATTTTTAAATTACTTTTTTATATTTGGAAAAGCTCATCCCAGTTACTTTCAGGGTGGAGCTGTTAAAGTTGTTTTATGTGCTGTGAAGTTTCAGTTGAATTGTTGCCTTCAGCAAAAAGATTTCAGGTTGATATGTTCTTACTTTTCTGTCTGAGTTTTAGCATTGGCTCTGCTGAACTGGAGGAATCCAAACGTGTTTCCTGCTTCCTGCAGGACAAGCCACAGCAGTGGTTCTCACCTTTTCATACAAAAGTACAACAGACAAAAACATATGACACTAAAATCACTTTAATATTGTTAACAAGCTACATAACAAGAACTTTTTAATGAAGCGCTGATGGCTCTTGTCGTTTTGATTCTGGGGAAACTGTAGCTCACACCTATGAGCATTCCTGTCTTAGATAATAAATTGTAAAATATTACATTTGAAACATGCCTAAGAAGAGCTGTAAAATTACCTCCCCCCCCCCATTTGAGAAATGTGTTTTGGATAAGGGAACGCTGCAGGGGGCTGCATGGTGGAGCAGTTGTTGGCACTGTCGCCTCGCAGCAACGAGGTCATGTCGGCGGCCTCTCTGCGTGGAGTTTGCACGTTCTCCTGATGCATGCGTGGGTTTTCTCCAGGTAGTTTTCTTACCATGGTGGATATCCATCTGAGTCTTGCTGCAGCTCCAGGTTCTGACTTGAGTAGAGGCTGGGCTATCTGGGCCCACCTGTGTGGGTCCAATAAGACCTCAGTCACAAACCTCCGGTACTGTTGCAGCTCCTGAACCCGTTTCTGCCGGGGTCCAGTTTTGTGTCTCCTGTCACCTCTTCAAGCGGCCTCCCAGCCAACCCATGTCCACAAACTCCAATCGTGACATCCTGGACCTGTTACCTCCGCAACCCGACTGTGAATGGGATGGATGCAGGGCCGGATCTAGCCAGCCCCATTAAGGGGGGCAGGTAGAACATCAGGGGGGGCCAGTCTGGATATGCTCAGAATTATTTGGTCATCACATCCCCCCAATCCCTTAAATGCATCAAAAACTATGACATCATCATATCAGTTCCTCTATCCATAGATTTATGTTCATATTTGATCCCTACCCTCTGCATTTACCCGGGCTTGGGACGGAACAAGTAGGACACTGTATGATGCCCTGTTGAGGCTGACCTCATCTGGTTAGGTTTAGTTATATTTTTGTTTTTTGGTTCTTTTTTGTGTTTTTTTGTTCTTTTTGTGTTTTTTGGTTCTTTTTTGTGTTTTTTGGTTCTTTTTTGTGTTTTTTGGTTCTTTTTTGTGTTTTTTGGTTCTTTTTTGTGTTTTTTTGGTTCTTTTTTGTGTTTTTTTGGTTCTTTTTTGTGTTTTTTGTTCTTTTTTGTGTTTTTGTTGTGTTTTTTGTTGTTTTTGTTGTTGTTTTTGTTGTGTTTTTTGTTCGTTTTTCTTTTGTGTTTTTTGTTCGTTTTTCTTTTGTTTTTTGTTCGTTTTTGTTGTGTTTTTTTGTTCGTTTTTGTTGTGTTTTTTTGTTCTTTTTTGTTGTGTTTTTTTGTTCTTTTTTTGTTGTGTTTTTTTGTTCTTTTTTTGTTGTGTTTTTTGTTTTTTTTTTGTTCTCTTTTGTTGTGGTTTTTTGTTTCTCTTTCTTTCTGTGTCATTCATCAGTAGCTACTTTGAATGAGGACAAACAGAAGAGAGCGCTCACTCTAACCATTTTTCACTGAAATATTTTTGAAATTTGTTATTTCTGCTTGCAATCACGTTTGGGGGGGCAGTCATGGAATTTGGGGGGGGGCAATGCCCGCCCATGCCTACATCCGGCCTCGGATGGATGGGATACTTATCATTATGACTCAGATAATAGAAACCAGATTTCAAAAGTGAGCTAATTAATATGCATCAATGCATGATGTCATCAGCAGATTTGACTTTTTAAAATGTTGTTTCCTATCATAAAAATTGATAAACAGCTTAACTTTGGGCTGTGAATTCAGTTCAGAGCATTCTTCTGGTGAATTATCAACATAAATAAAACTTCTATCATGAATAAATAAAACATGATTTAAATCTAAATTCTTGATGTAGGATTGTAGAAAATTAGCAACTTGATCAAAATCACATTTCTGTGTTTTGAAGCCGCGCTCAGGGCTCCGGTGTGTTATTAGTAAATCTGTTTGTGCTGTGAAGACTGATTGTTTTCATGACTACACATGTAAGAGGATTATTATCGAGCTCTAGTGCCAACGGACGAGGAGACCTGAGGGGCAGCTTAGGGCTTTCAGGGAAGCTGTTACTCTCATGATAAATCCTCTCCAGCTCATATCACACCGAGTATCAGCTGTTTACATCAGATCCACTGATTCTACATGCTGTGGCTCAACTTCAGAGGTTTGGCTGCTTTCTGGGGGGTCGAAAGCTTTGAGTCATTTTCAAAAAAACCTGAACAGTCCCTAAAATAATGTGGTTTAACTGATGAACGAACCCTGGTCTACGCAGTCACTCAAAGAGGGCGGAGTCTGTAGAAACAGGAATTAGTCATCCGCTAACACTACTCAGATTTTTAACGCATCAGTATGACTTTTTGAGGAAGAGTTGTAATAAATAGAAAAAGATTTGCCGCTAATTTGTCACCGATTTGCAGGGAATACAAAACAACCTGGTCAGAGAAAATATCCAATAGGAGGTGACAATTTAAAAAATCATCCATCCATTTTATTCCACTTCATCCAAGATTGGGTCATGGAGGTAACGGGTTCAGGAAGCCCAGGCACTCTGAGCTCCTCCCCGGATGACAGAGTACCTTACCATATCTCTAAAGGCTGGTTTATACTTCTCCGTCTGCGTCGGTACGGAGACACGCAACGCCATTATCCGTCGACGCAAGAGCTCTCCGGCAGCCCCGCAACGATGGACGGAGTCGAGCTCACTTTTCTAACTATCTGTCGAACGAGACGGAGAGCGCACATCTCTGATTGGTCGGCCCAACAACCCGTGATCATTTCCGGCTTGACGCCGGTATCAACAGAGTAGTAATGGTAAAATCTCGGGGAAGCAGATATGGATCAGCTCGAAAAACGTCTGGCAGACGAAGTACAACATTTATATAATCCATCAGTGCCCCTAAAGGGTTAAACAAGAGCTACATATTCGCTCGTCGTCTGCCTCGTCCTCACTGAACGGACGGACATTCAACAGACGCCGCTGTCTCCTCACTTCTGTTTAATTCTTTTTAACAACATTGTTTGTTCCTCCAGATCAATCTGTTCAAACTCAATCAAAATTCGCTCTGTCGGCCATTACTGAGCTGAAGTAAACAAACTTTGGTCGACCGGAGGCATTACTGCAGAAGTTATACGCCCTCTGCTGTCCTGGTGGAGAATTACTTCACAACGCTGACGGAGAAGTAAAAATCAAAAACGTCTCCGTCAATACGTGTGAGCACAAACGTGCTGTCAGAAGTATAAACCAGCCTTTAAGGCCTGGTTTATACGTTTGTGCTCACACGTATTGTCGGAGACATTTTTGATTTTTACTTCTCCGTCGGTTTTGTGAAGCAATTCTCCACCAGGACAGCAGAGGGCGCATAACTTTTCTGCAGTAACATCTGTTTACTTCAGCTTAGTAATGGCTGACAGAGGGAATTTTGATTGCGCTGTAACGGATTTATGTCAAAGATGTTAAAAAGAATTAAATGGGAGTTAAGGAGGTTGAACTCTTTTTCAACCTTTGAGGGACACTGATGGATTACATAAATGGTCCGACCAATCAGAGACATGCGCTCTCCGTCTCGTTCAACAGATAGTTAGACTCCGTCCGTCCTTGCGTCCTCGTCAGGGACACCACGTAACGTCGTATAATGGCGTTGCGTCCATCCAACCCGACGTAGACGCAGAAGCATAAATAAGGCTGAGCCCAGCCACCATGAGAAGGCTAATTTTGGCCGCTTGTTTCTGGTGCCATAAACTGTTTTTTGGGATGAATTTCAAAAATCTGATAATTTAATATCAAATTATCAGTAAACTAAATGATTAATGCTGGATCACGTGACAAACGGGTGCAAATTAGACAAAATACAAACCTCAAATCGATGATCTAGTATTCTTTAATAGTTTTGCTAAGCAGAGAGACTGCTTGATTTCTAACATCACAGGACAAAAGGTGCTAAAGATTTATGTCAAAACGATCTCTTTGAATGGATATTAGGGTAACGGTTTGTCTTCTCCATCATGCTACTTGTAAACCCACATAACGTCAAACTGACAGCCTCTTTTTCTGGGCAGAAAGTCTGTGGGAAAGTTGAGATGAAAGAGAATGATAAATTTGAAGAATCCCCAGCAGCTGTGAGTCATGTGGAGGCATCGTGATCATTACAGTAGAAGCACAAGGACACACTGTCTTTGTGTTGAATGTTTTTCTGACTTCAGTGTTTGAAGCAGCACCAGCCTTTCTCCAGACGCCCACAAGGGCTTAGCGGCTTTAGCTCCTCAGTGGAATTCACTCCAACATGTTTATATATAAAAACACTGACTGAAGTTTTATTCACAAAAACTAAATTCCTGATTTAGAGTTGGTCAGAGTGGAGCTAAACATTTTGTCCTTAACCAGTTTTTAATTGCAAAGACAAAAAAGGGCTTTTTATCTTTGATTGTTACCAAGTCATTTAGTAATCAGTGATTTTAATTCTCACAAAAGTCTTTTCATAAAAAAAGTTCTAATTACAGTGGTTAGCTGTCAGGATTAGACACACACCACCTTACTAGAACCATGTTGGACCTCCTTTTGCCCTCAGAACCACATTAATTCTTCATGTTATGGATCTAACAAAACGTTCCTCAGAGGTTCTGGTCCAGATTGACATTACGGGATCTGTTCCATCCATCATGAGAAGCTCCGGTTCCACCACATCCCTTCTGGACTGGATGGAGATCTGGTGACTGTGGAGGTCACTGGAGTCCAGTGAACTCATCATGATCTAGAAACCAGTTAGAGATCATCTGAGACCTGAAGCAGCATCCTGCTGGAAGAAATCTTCAGAAGATAAAGGAATGGACACGGTCAGCAGCAGCAGGTAGGCTGTGGAGGTTAAACCAGGACCAGGTGGGGCTGAGGGACCCAGGATGATCTCCCACACACCACCAGCAGCCCAAACCATTGATACCAGGAAGGATGGATCCAGCTTTCATGTTGAAGCCAAACTCTGACCTGACCATCGGAATGTTGGAGATGCTGAGACTCATCAGACCAGGAAAGGTTTTTCTGTCTCTTCTGGGTCAAAATCCCAGCAGATCAGCAGTACGGTGTACATGTTAGGACATCCTCAGGTCTCAGACAAAAAGTCCTCAGTCCTCAGAGGACTTTGGTCTGACGACTGAGGACTTTTGGTCTGACGACTGAGGACTTTTTGTCTGACGACTGAGGACTTTTTGTCTGACTGACAACTGAGGACTTTTTGTCTGACGACTGACAACTGAGGACTTTTTGTCTGACGACTTTTTGTCTGATGACTGAGGACTTTTTGTCTGACTGACAACTGAGGACTTTTTGTCTGACGACTGACAACTGAGGACTTTTTGTCTGACGACTGACAACTGAGGACTTTTTGTCTGATGACTGAGAACTTTTTGTCTGACGACTGAGAACTTTTTGACTGACGACTGAGGACTTTTTGACTGACGACTGAGGACTTTTTGACTGACAACTGAGGACTTTTTGTCTGAGACCTGAGGATGTCCTAAAATGTACACCGTACTGCAGTTTCTGAAACATTCAGACCAGCTTGTCTGGCACCAACAACCAGGCTACGTTCAAAATCTTCTTTTGTCACCATTCTGATGCTCAGTTTGAACTTCAGCAGGTCGTCTTCTTCACGCCTAGATTCCTGAATGCACCGAGTTGCTGCCATGTGATTGGCTGATTAGACATTTGTGTTAACGGGAAATGAACCAGCTGTTTAGTTCAGTACCTACTTCAAAAGCTATGAATGGTCAAATACAAAATGTTATTGATCTTGTACATTTTAATCATTATCAGGGAACCCAGTGTGGTCAGCTGACCTCACATCAGGTGACTGGAACCTCAGAATATTTTGGCATCATGATTCTGTACAGCTTATGGAGCGAGGAGGAGCGTGTAGGCCGGACCTAAAAGTGAAGAGATGTAAATAAGTCCTCCATCCAGCTGGATGGTCTTCAAGTGTAGCCAGAAGAACCAATGGGAGCATGTTCTGCTGCTTTGAGGGATTATTTTAAAGGAACAATAACTGGCTGGCATAGTGACCAAAGTGCATCACAAACCCACTGTAATGTTGATTCAGGTTCAGCCCAGATCAGGTGGTTTTTAAAGCCATCCCATAATGTCACAAGTTTTCCCCTCTTTTGTCTTTTTTTTCTTTTGTGGGTGTCGTCTTTACATTGCGCCCCAGGTCCCTCAGGCTACCAGTCTTGGCATCCATTTCCTTTGTTTCATCCTTTAAGCTGGTCACATACATCCTGAAATTCAAAGCTTTAAGGAGGATCACCAAAATGGTTCGTAAGCAGCTGTTTCAACGGGCTTCAATACGACTGAACAAGAAACAATCATAGATGTTACACAACCTTCAAAAGCTGCTGTAAAGTGAATCACAGGAGCTGAAACTTCACATTGTTGTGTGAAGAATCTGCTTCCTGTGCCCGACTCTTCTTCTAGTGCCATTCCTGGCAGGATTTGGACATTCAGCCACTTTATTTTGACCACTCTGCTGATACTCTTTGACCTTCAGAACTGCGTGTATTCTGTCAGTCATGGATTCAACAAGGTTTTTGAAACTTTTTGGAAATTCTTAAAAAGTTCTGGTCCACATGATCATGACAGCATCACACAGTTGCTGCGGATCCATCAGATGGACGTCCACGATGTGAATCAACCCTTCAGAGGATCATGTGGACTGTGTCAGCCCCTGCTTTGGATATTTTCTTAACTTGATTTACAGATTGGACATTTTCTAAAGGCCATTTTATTTTTCTATATGATTAATGTTGATTAAATGTCCAACATTGTTCAAATATCCCTTTCTACAGATCTTCTAACAGTCATATCAGTCCCAAATCCTGTGTCTGAGACCCAAAAGTGTTAAAATATTTTCACCATTTTCACTTCCTGATTCTCATTTTTGGGAAATGTGTTTTGAGTTAATGCTAAAACACGTGGTTTCTAAATCTTTCCCCTGCTGACGTCAAAAAGGGAAAAGACCACTCCTCTCTAGAGAACAGAGCCAATCAGGAGCACCTTTGTCTACCTGAGCCCGCCCCCGCCCTTTAAAAACCACGGGAGCGCTCATCCTCACAAACGTTAGCAAACGGCCACGGTGAAGCTACGAGCAAAGCACGGCAGAACAAAGCACGAGAACAAAAGTCTTTTGTTACTCCCTTCACCTGAGACCCTGAAGGCCCACCGTCTTGAAGAAAAGAGATGGGCGGGGCTTAGAGAAGCTTGGCTACCCAACTGCCCCGCCCATTTGAAAGTAAAGTTTAGCTTCAGGAGGTTAACCCTTAAAGTAAGGGTCAGTTTGACCAATGCAGAGCTTTGTCCTGTTATTGAGATGTAAAAGAAATGATTCAGCGTGGATAGAAAGAGCAGAATATGGACCTTTTTAAGTGAAAGTTACAGCTCCTCCTTATTCCTGTGTCTGGGTTATTGCTCATTCTCTCAGCTCCTCTGTCACGTGTGCATGCCCTGAAGTGTTGCATTTTGTTTCTTATCTAAAAAAGGTCAAATAGTTTCCATTGAAGTAGTATCCTCTTAGAACTGCCGGACTGTGGTAACTATAACTATTATTAAGCATTATTTATTTATTGGACATGTGACTTAATAGTTTATAACTGTGAAAACATCCAGGTCTGAAGAAAAGTTTGACTATTATCATCCAAACCCAGCTCTTCCTGCCACAAAACGTCAAGAAAAAGAGAATAAGTTGTCAGCCTCCAATAAGTTTCCCACAAAAAGGCAAAGTCTCCCCGGATAAACTGCAGAGACTCCTGATGCATACTAAATGTGGCGTCGCAGCAGCTTTCTCTTCGTTTCACAGCTCTGACATTTGGACGCTCATTAGGATGCCTGTTCAGGGAGCACTGAGCCACGAACGCCTCCTAGGTGTTCTAGGTTGAATTAAAACTAAATAAAGCGTGTAGCCTGTTTAATTTGGATTGTTTAGGTCGTTATAATGCGGTGTGTACGCAGAGCACACATTTCTTTATTAACATACAATTGTTCTTAAGGCCATTCTAATCCCCTTAACCATGATGGAAGGCTTTCCAAAGAGGAAGTGACAGTAAACTAATCCACAACGCTTCACTACGCCGTGGCTTTAAGGGTGAGGTTTCACGTGTAATTAAAATGGCACAGCACGCTCACGGATCCACTCCATAACAAATTACCCACAAACCACTGCCTGCATTAATGCATCCATCAGTTTAAAGGTTTTAAAATCGTGTTTTTGACCAAATGGTTCACAACTGATAGCTAAAATTAAATATCTAGAGGTAAAAATAGCTCTAAGTATGTTTGAGAAATAAACAATCTGCTGATTGGATCTTAAAATTAAGGCCAAAGTCTTAATCAGTTCCTTAATCCTGCTAAATAACTTCCCCAGAAACCGGACTCCTGGCCTTCTTTAGTGGAAAATCATCAGACAGACCAACGGTAAATCTAGTGACCCTCTGGTAAATCCGTTAACCTGGTGTGTGACTCCAGAGCAGCGCGGGGACTGATTCATCACGGGGAGTGACACAGACGTCTTCCTGTAACGGGTAAACATGGCTTCTCCATCTGCTGAAGCATTAATGAATACCTGGTCTGAGTTAAACCTGAGTCTGACCTGAAACAGGAACCTGAGAACCGACCCTGATGAGGAGAGTCATAACACCTAGATATACATCAAAATACTTTATTAACCCAGACAGAAAATAAATGTTTACAGAACTCTTAAGTTTTCTCCTAAAGTCACTGTATTGGTCTGTGATGGACAGGAAGGATCTTCTAGTGGTCTGTGATGGACAGGAAGGATCTTCTATCGGTCTGTGATGGACAGGAAGGACCTTCTAGTGGTCTGTGATGGACAGGAAGGACCTTCTAGTGGTCTGTGATGGACAGGAAGGACCTTCTAGTGGTCTGTGATGGACAGGAAGGACCTTCTAGTGGTCTGTGATGGACAGGAAGGATCTTCTAGTGGTCTGTGATGGACAGGAAGGATCTTCTAGTGGTCTGTGACGGACAGGAAACGATTAAAGTAACGAGACTAAAGTACTTGACTGTACTTCATAAGTGCAGTCTATATTATTAATATTTCTCATGGTTAATATCGATGGTCGCCACAGAGACGAGCTGCCTGCAGCTCTAACATGATCAGATGGAACCAGAGAACTGGATCCCTGAACTTCTCATTCACTAAGAATCCAAAAGATTTTTAGTTTCTAATCCATATTTTATTTGAGCCTTAATAACAAGTCTTCCAGCCTAAAAGTGCAGAAATCCATCTGGCTGAGCTGATTGGCCGGTTCTGCCTAAATCCTACTCTATGTTTGATTGTAGGTTATTTAATCTATCTTTAAAGGCAGGAGCCAGAACTGCATCTTTTAGGTAGATTTTCATTTCAGGTGAGTCAGAGCAGTTTATCTACAGGTGACAGCTTGCAGCAGTCTGGATTTCACTGCAATCCATCAGGGCAGTTTATTCCATTTAGTTGTCATGGCAAAAATAGGAGGACAATTATTAAATCCAGCAGACCTGCCCGTCTGTTAGAGACGGTAAAGTCAGAGCAGCTGTGTGGCCTTAAAACCTGCACGTGTGTCGTTCCTCTAAAACATGTCATGCGCTTTCTAAACACCGGCTGAAGTAGTAATTACCTGACAGCGCAGACATGTACTTACACCCAGCTCTGATGGATTAGAATGTCAGTAAATTAAACTATAAATCTGATATTTCATAATGACACAGGAGCTATTTTTAGAGTCTTATTGACTTGTTTAAAGGATCTGGACTGAGCAGATCTCCATGGGGTCAGAATGAGACCTGCAGGTTTAGAAATAAAGATTCAACTAAATCTTTTAATGTGGCGAGGATGGTTAACTTCCTGTTAGCAGAGGTGGGTAGAGTACCCAAAAAATGTACTTAAGTAAGAGTAGCACTACTTCAACATATTTTTACTCAAGTAAAAGTAAAAAGTTGCTGTCCCAAAAAATACTTGAGTATGAGTAAAAAAGTATCTGGTAAAAAGTCTACTTGAGTACTGAGTAACATTCATCTGATTTTTTTTAAATGATGTCATCAGACAGACAAAAATAAAAAGTTTGTGGGAAATTCTAGTATCTTAAAGGCTAAAATGAACACTGATACAAATACATAACATGATATCAAAACAGCAAATTTTAAGCAAAATAAACACTTAAAGTATTTTTAAAAAAAAATATAATGCCAAAACGTAGTAGAGTTAACTATGTGGCTATAAATCTAGCTATCTATTTAGCTAATTTAGCTAGCTAGCTATGTCTAGCTTTTGTACAAGCTAGATAAAGATAGCTAGCTAGCTAGAAAATGAGAGTAGGAAAACAAAGCTGGTGCAGAAACAGGTGGTCTCCTTTAATAAAGTGTAGGTGTGTTTGGTGTATTTTTGTTAAAACACGTTTGTTTTTCTGTAAAGTTACTCACAGTAGGTAGAGGATTCAGAGATTTTACTCAAGTAGGAGTAGTGATACTTAAAAAAAATACTCAAGTAAGAGTAAAAAGTACGGTGAAGTAAAACTATTCATAAGTCATTTTTTTCCAAAAAGTTACTCAAGTAAATGTAACTGAGTAAATGTAACTGGTTACTACCCATCCTAATTGGCTACAGCTGGGAGTTTCTCTGGATTTCTCCATCCTACCATGAACTGGAACCTTCTGGAACACCAGAGTCACAGTGAAGGCCGTTGTTTATGGGATAAGGTTTGTGCCAAAAGGATCAACCAAAAATATACAGTCACACACAAAATATATCAAAATAAAGCAGCCAAAACGAACATTTCATAAGCAAAAGTGAGAAATTCAAAAGCAAAAAAATAAAAATAAAAGAATAACTAAAAACAAAATAAACTAATTCATAAAGAAACATTTATTTATTTTTATGGTTCTCACTTAATTCTGCTTCATTCAGATCATAGGCTTTTATATTGAAGGGCATGTTTTGATTGTGCTGTGCCTCAGTTTTGCTTCTGCTCTAAGTTTTTGCTTTTGAAAGAAAGAGGGGGTTTTCCAGTACTTCGATCTCATTGGTTGTGAGGGTTTGGAGTAGGTGGCACCATACCTATGGCAAACAACTAGAGTTTACCTACTCCAAGCCCTCATAACCAATGAGATTGAAGCACTGGAAAGCCCCTGCCACTGAGACTATTTCACTAAAAGCTAAAACCTAGAGCAAAGGCAAAACCAAAATGCAACAAAAGCAAAGAGCTTTCGGCAAAATCAACACATGCCCTTCAGAATAAAAGCCTATAGTCGGAATGAAGCAGAATTAAGTGAAAACAGAAATGTTGTGTTAAAGAAATCAAATATGGATTGTTAAGTAAAAATAAGTTTTTGTTTAGAAAAATAAATATTTATGAAATAGTTAATTTTGTTTTTAGAGTGATTTTTTAGCTTTTAAATTTCACACTTTTGTTTCTGAACTATTCTTTTTGGTTGCTTTTATATATATATATATATATATATATATATATATATATATATATATATATATATATATATATATATATATATTTTGTGTGTGACTGTATATTTTGGTTGATCTTTTAGGCACAAATCTTATCCCATAGTTGTTTCATCACCAAGAACCTAACCACACTGCAAAAACTGATTTCTAAGAAAGTAAAATCGCCTTGTTTTTAGACATTTTGACTTATTTTTGTCTAAAAAGAAAATATCTTCTTACAGCCCTACTTGAAATAGGCCAAATCTTCTTAAATATGGTCACATTTTCTAGATTTGAGCAAAGAAATCTGCCAATGGGGTAAGCAAAATTTGCTTGTCTAGATTCCTTAAAAAAATTGCAAATTTTTCTGCATTTAGAACAATTCGCTAGTTTTAAGGAATCTAGCCAAGCACATTTTGCTAACCCCATTGGCAGATTTCTTTGCTCAAATCTAGAAAATGTGACCATATTTAAGAAGATTTGGCCTATTTCAAGTAGGGCTGTTAGAATATATTTTCTTTTTAGACAAAAATAGGACAAAATGTCTAAAAACAAGGCAATTTTACGTTCTTAGAAATCAGTTTTTGCAGTGAAAACTTTCTCTTCAAATGTCGATCCTTTCCACACCTCCACCTAGAAACGTTATTCAAGTTTTAAACCAGTCAAAACATTTTAATCCATCACATACATGCTTATGTTTTACTGGTTTTGTAAATTCACAGTTTTAAGTTTTATGAAACTATTTTTAAAAATCCAGATTTATCACAATCACTTCACTCCAAGAGCATTTTTTAAATAAAAGTATAGCGAATCCATCACTTCAATTTAGGGGTTTCTTTTTCTGTTTTAACCTTTAGAACTTGAAAAGCTTCCAGATGATACTGACCACTCAGATCAGATTCTGTTTTCAGCTCTCAAACAGCATTTCTGAAAGATGTGCAATTTGTTCTACTTTTATTTGAGACAAATCAGACATCAGGTCACAACTGAACACAAAATATAAAACCAAAATCAGTGCAACTCTTCTAGCAGCACAAGAACATTTACTGTTATGAGAGAAGAAATGTTTTGGGTATAAATGTGCCGTTTGTTTTAAAATCACCAATAAAAGGTGCTGGAAACTCACTTTGATGGTGCTTGAATTTGATTTGAGCAAAAGTAAGAACCCTGAAGACTCAAACTCCTCCACCACGGTAAGGTGACGGTTCATGGAGGAGTGATCTCAGCCTTAGAGACGGGGTGAGGAGCTCGGACATCTGGGAGGGACTTGGAGTAGAGCCACTGCTCCTCCACATCGAGAGGAGCCAGTTGAGGTGGTTCGGGGGTCTGGTTAGGATGCCTCCTGGACTCCTCCCTCAGGGGAGAGGATGCCTGGGATGACCTTCATGGGACCCAGACACAGATACTAAGTGGAGGAAGGCGAGGAGAGACTTATAACCAATATGCAATCAAATCATCAATAATCAGGAGTCTCATTTGTGTTAAATATGAAATAAATGTTAAGGGATGCATCCAGTTTTAAGTTATTCAGGTTATTACAATAATATTAGCAAATAATTCAGTGGAAAAAACAGCATTTAAAAAAATATTGAATTTCATTCTTCGGGCTTTAAAGGGTTAAACCGTAGAAGTAAAGCAAATTCTGAATAATAATAATAATATAAGAAAGCAGCCAATCGAGGTAAGAGACTCCAAAAGGCTGCGTGTCCGTCTCCACACGGCATCGATCAGGAGCCAGAACAACATTAGCATTCTGCTCTGACACCGAGGCATTACTGAACGTCGAGGGCAGAGCCAATTGATTCTGCTGCTGCTCTCTTATATCATCCTTAGGGGTGAATATGCAGCTCTGTGCATCCACTCACCCGCCTGCTGAGGATCAGCTCTCCTGAGCCGCAGCACGACTCTTAACCGGGGAGGGGATGAAAATGGAAAAACGGTGCCGTTTACCGCTTTCTATTAAAGTGAGTGACACCACCAGGCTGCTTTCCATTTGAGGGGGCCGCGCCGCCTTATTTTTGTTTTCCATTATCCCAAGTGCACCTTTCTAATTTTCAGGAAGAAGTGGGCAGTTTCATGCGTTTCTGTGGGGTGAGTGAAGAGAAGCTGGGTAAATTGGAGCATCAAAGCAATTTGCTAGTTGAGCCGAGAGCACAGACTCATTATGGGGGGGCTGGCTGAGGAGTGGCCAGGAAGACATGCCAAGCTAGGCCCTGGATGTGACAGACATTGCTCTTTAGCTATTAATCAACAAGCTGAGACATTGAAAGAACTGCGAGCTGCTAATGGAACAATTTGTCTCACTGTGAGGTTTTCAATTCTCCCTCCACCGTCGTCTACTCATTCTGTCAAACTCTGCTTTTCTGATCTTTTAAGACGATCCTATTGACACGGAAAGAAAACTGATGTGTTACTAGTTCAATCAAATCAAATACTCAACAAAAATGATGGTCCAAAATAGGAATGGACTGATACCGATACTGGTACCCCGATACCAGTGACCGATATGTGGCCGATACTGGTATCGGTCCGATACCGATACTGGTATCGGTCCGATTCCGATATCGGACCGATACCGATACTGGTATTGGCCCGATACCGATACTGGTATTGGTCCGATAGCGATATCGGCCCGATACCGGAATCGGTTAAAGTTACCCGATACCAGGAACCAATACCAGTGGCTTCACTGTCTGTGACTTGTGATTTCTGTTGTAGTTTCCTATATTGAACACTAGGGGGAGCTATTGAGCTAAAGAGGAACAGTGTGGGTTGAGAGCTGGTGCCAAATAGTTCATTTTATTTGGCTAAAATGTGGAAAACTGCAATAATTTCACTGTGAAATCACAGAAATTTGTCATTTTTCACCTTATATTTTAGTTTTTTGATCATTAAAAAAAAAATATATATAAATATATATATATATATATATATATATATATATATATTAATCTAACTCAGTTTCTTGTTGTAAAAGGCAGAGAAGAAAAAATAAAACCTGTATTCCAATTTGTTGCATTTTTTTGTGTGGTAGAAGTATCGGTACTCGGTATCGGCGAGTACTCAGATTTAAGTATCGGATCGGTTTTTGAAAAAAGTAGTATTGGTACATCCCTAGTCCAAAAGGATTATTCTCCGTATAAAGTTCTGACTTTAAAGAGACCTTTGGTTCATTTTGAAGTGACGTTATTTATCTACAGTAGGACCACACCCACCAGTGACATCACCAAAAACAGGCGGAGTCTCTAGAAACCAACCAGGACAGCATAGGAGACTTTGGGGTGCTTTCCACACGTTTAGCTGTGTTGTACAGTTCCTACAAGCTGTACCTCATCATTAAGGTGACAAATCAACTTTATTGTCGAGAAGCATCGTCACAGCAGAGAAACAATCAACCAAACGCACAAGTCCCCTACTTTAGTTTACAAATCAAAAGAACAGAGTCCAGACAGGCTGTGGTCAAACAAAAATGGAGAAAAACGTTGTTGACTGATGTCTGAGGGTGAGAGAGTGATGGAGGGGGGCTGAGATGAATGAGGGCATGAGCCCATATGCTCAGATAAATTATTCACTTTCACTTTCTTCAATACATTCCTGCCAGCTGCCTTTCACTCGGCCTGTCAGGTGTCCACGGCATGGGGGGAGAAGTGTCATTGATGGAATGAGAGGCGCGAGAGCTGCAAGGGAGACGATGAATAAAAGATAAAACTCTTCAGAAGTCTCAGACTGTGCAGCACCTTCGGCACCATAACTCTGTAAGTGAACGTCTTTGCTCTAACGACTGAATCAGTCGAATGTTATTTTTCAAAACCAGGGATTTAAAAATCCTCTTAGAAGTAACAAAGGCTTATTGAAGCAATCTGTGTTACAGAAGCTTCATAAACTCAAGTTTTTACTTATCAAAAGTTTTTCAACAATTCTAGTAATAATGCACTTATACCACCAGCTCCTCAGGTGGGGCCCAAGGGGTTCCCAGGCCACCCTGGAGATGTACTTCCTCCAGCGTGACCTGGGTCAACTCAGGAGGCCTCTTACTGATGAAAATATGAGGAACCAACGTTTTTAAAACGGCTCCAACCGAGAGCGTGGCCCCCTCTAGTCTCTGGACCTCCTGCATCATTGTAGGTGTAGTTGCCATGGTAACAAGACTCCTCCCTTCACATTGATGCATTTGCAACAGTTGACCCACATATTTTATTCTTATCCTTAGCTGCCAACAGCATCTTTAAAACTATATCAAACGTCAAGAAGCTGTAAAAATCTCACAATATTTTTAATCTATTCCTGCTGGAACAAACCCTCGTAGTAGAGTCAGGATGATGGAGAGCTACTTGTTCCCTCTTACAGCTACTCGGTCAACATTCGCCTCCTTAGAGCCCACAGCTGTTCTGACGTCTCTGTTGTCATCAGCCAGGCCGGCTGCGCTGAAGGAGCTGTTTGACGTCAGCCTATGAGAGCCCGGTCGGCCCGTTGTTGTTGCCTAGATACACTAGTGATCAGTGGTAACCTGGCATGTGACCAGCTGGTCTAAAACATATCAACAAGTGAAAAGTACAGCTTTTAGTTTGTGAATAAACATTTTTAAAAAATACAGATTTTAGCTCCAGATTCAAACCCAGAAAGTAAGCAGACATAAAAAAAGTGGAGGTAGGAATTAAAACTTTCACCTGAACTGTTGCTTTTGAGCTTTAGTTTTATTTTCTCATCCATAAGCGTCATTATATAAAGGCTGGAAACTAGGGATGCACCGATACCACTTTTTTCAAAACCGATCCGTTACCGATACTTAAATCTGAGTACTCGCCGATACCGAGTACCGATACTTCTACCACACAAAAAACTGCAACAAATTGGAATACAGGTTTTATTTTTTCTTCTCTGCTTTACAACAAATAACTGAGTTAGATAAAAAAATTAAACATATTAATAAAAATGATCACAAAACTAAAATATAAGGTGAAAAATAACCATTTTCTGTGATTTCACAGTGAAATTATTGCAGTTTTCCACATTTTAACCAAATAAAATGAACTATTTGGCACCATCTCCAGCTCTCAACCCACACTGTTCCTCTTTAGCTCAATAGCTCCCCCTAGTGTTCAATATAGGAGACTACAACAGAAATCACAAGTCACAGACAGTGAAGCCACTGGTATCGGGTAACTTTAACCGAATCCAGTATCGGTATCGGTGCATCCCTACTGGAAGCGGTGATACCACCCCGATACCTGGGCAGGTCTCTGGCACCACCTGGATGTGTCGTACACAACAGGTGTTTGTGTTAGTGAAGCTTTATAGGGATGTTTGGGTTGTTCTATCGGTTCTTACTATAGTAACAACCACACCCACCAATGACATCACTCAAAGTGGGTGGGGTCTCTAGAAACGGGAAAAAATTCAAGCACTTTCAAAATAAAGTTAACCATTAAGGATTTCAGCAGCCTGATTTGTTTATACTGAATGTAAGTTGGAGTTTCAGTCATGAGGGGGCGTGGCTTTGATGACATCACAATTTGCCTGTTGCATGTTGTTAGGGGTTGTATGATGACCCACCACAGCGAGTTTCATCATTCCATGATAGCAACTTGTATCTTTTGGGCGAGTCGCCCAAGTTTGAGGCCTGGCCCCGCCCCCTGAACATTAACGGATTTCGTCCGTTTCAAAAAACGTACGCTTCCCCATGCCTTTTGAGCAAAATCACCAAAAATCAAGTCGATCAATCAAAATCTCTAGGTTCGGTATGACCAGCTGCGGACCTTCCAAACTGCCAAAATGAGCTTAAAATGGCGTGTTTGACCCAAAATGGCCTACTTCCTGTTTGACAAAAACCATGATAGTAAGAGACTTTTTTGTGCATCTTGGTACGTTCTACAAGTGTACTAAATTTCATAACTCTACTGTGAAATAAGGTCAATGGGGAGGGTTATTTTTCAGTTTCTAGGTGGCGCTGTCGAGCCAATTTTTTTGCAAGTTTTGCAACGCCTTTAAAATCGTTTCAAAAATGCAACAGCGTATTGGAGTCATTTGTTTCAGGTTGAGTTTTTACAGAAGCTGTAAGTAAAAGGTTATGAGCTGCAGCAGCAGAAAGCCTCGTGAAGCTGGCGTCCCTCCTCTCTAAGATGAACCGTCTTTCTCTTCCATCTCTGCTCCTTGATGTAGGAGCCTGCTCAGAAGCCTTGGGCACTCGGGTGCAACATGACAAAGAGCCAAGCAAAGATGCAATAAGTGCAACTGCACTTGATTCTTCATGCCTAAAGTGTTGGATTTCAAGCTTTCATGAAGCCATTTCCTCCATAATGATGGTTTCTGCCGCAGCAGCAGCAGCAGCCCACCCTACGATTGATGAACAAATAGAGGACGCTCAAGAAGTGGAACACTAGGAATGTGGACATATTTTATTCACAGCACATTTCTAATGTTCTGAAAGATAAAAGGTGGTTCTCGTGTTCACACGTGTGCAGCTTCATTAAGAATGTGAGCAGACATCCATAGCAGCTTCTTTCACTCACAGTCAATGTTCTAAACTTCTGTATTTTTGCTCATTGTTCCAATCAATTAATTTATTTTACTGAGGGATGCAAGAAGTCCTGAGTGAACTTCCTCCTACCTATCATCTCAGGTCTTCAGTTTGTGAATGCTTCACTTTCTATAATTACTTTGGACACTAAAAGGCAGGAGATTGAATACAATAAACCTAATAACCATAACAGCAGGCTGTGCTGCTCTGAGCAAAAGGAGTTTATCACTACAGAGCTAAAAATACTCAACCATTTACAAAGAGCTCCGACCTCAGGCTGACAAACAGTCTCACAACTTCACAACTCTGACTTTACTCCAGTGCTGAAGCAGCAAATAAACAATTATATACAGAAATAGATTTAAATATATCGCTCTTTCCTGCATGAGTGGTTCCACTTTTCACTTAAATTCGGTTCAGATGGGAGCATAGGGAGTGAAACAACATAAAACATTACGCAATTTGTATAAAAAATGTACATTTAATTGAAATAAGATATTTAAAACTGCACAATTAATAAAAAATTGAGCGCTCTAGAAAAATTTTAAAAAAACCCGAAAAAAATGTGTAAGAGCCTGTGGTGTATCTGAGCTCAGATCAAGACCGCTGCACGTCGCCATTGGGCATTTTAATCCTCTGTAACTTTGAGCTGACCGCCAGGACCGCTCGCGGTCCCTTTCAGCATTCATGTCCCACGTTGTTTCTCACAAACATCGTCCCGCACTGTGTTGGTTTGGATCTGGTGCTCTCCTCCAGTCCAGCCCCTGGTAGGATCTCCGGATATCGCCCACTTCCTCCGTGTCGTACAGATCCTGACGCTTTACTGCTGCCCGGTTCGTTTCACTCCCAGTCACAGTGCATGAGTTTTATTTGACCTCAAAATATGAGAGACACAAAACAAGCAACATGACATGTAGATGATATTCTGAACTATACCAGAGGGCCTGAAGGAGGCCTCAACTAGACAGCTCTGCCACAACAACACACTTTACCTTGTGTGTGTACACAAATGAGCATTTGTAAGTTCTGACATGTTCATTCTTCCTTGTAAATACAAACGCCTTCCTGCTCTGACGCTGTCTGGAAGTAGTTGATTGGTTTGCAGCAGCTACTTCTAGTCTGTGCCAGGAGACTGACGCGATAAGCTAGCAAGACCGTCTCTGCTTAATTAGAACTCGATTAACTCGTTAATGGAAGCTGCTGGAGTTTAATTTGAGACTCTTACTTTATCTATTTTATTGGTCTTTGTGGAGGTTTTCCACCCACGTGACCCCCTTCCTTCACTCCGACTCCCACCTCACTCCTGGATCGCTGAGTGGCAAAACAGAGAAATGGCTGCATCCATTAGATATACAGACTGAGTCTAACTAGAGATTATCATTATCAACATTGATATTAAAATGAGGTTGGCAAGCTACCAACTAACTATTATCCTGCAACCCAGACATAATGAGATGTTCTTATTAGCTTTTTCTACCATCACACTGAATTCATCAGCAAATCTAAAATATGAAATTTGAATCAGAATATGGTTGTAAACTGACAGGGTCACAAACATTCTTAACTATTTATTTTTTAAACAAAAAATACATAAATTATGCTCAAGCCTTCTCATCTTCGGCGACGGAGGCTAGTCTGGCCGACCTCCGGGGGCGGAGCCTGACTCGATTATACCCACTCAGAGTCGCCGCGCCTCTCTGGCCTGAGCCGCTTGAAGCAGCATTGAATGATAAAAAGGCTGAGACCAAAAATAAATTCTATCAGAAATATATAACAAAAGGTAGGAACTGAGACTCATTCTGGGCCTTTTGCTAACGTCTCCCCGTAATCTGCCAGGTTCTCACGTGGAAATGTGTTAAATGTTACATTAAAGAGTTATTCGTCCTGTGATGTTTGCAGCAGAACCAGAGAAAGAGTCATAAACCAAGAAACAAAACTCCTCTTTTAGCCACCTGCTGAGCTTATTAGCCTGCTAGCATGTATGCTAATGGCAGCAGGTGTACGTATTTAGGCCGTTTACACCTGTTGTACCTAATTTAGACTAATTGCACCAGGTGTGGGACAGTTTAGTAATGTGTGGGAGAAACCAACCACCACACTGGGTTTTTATTTGATCAGGTATTAGAGAAGACCTGTGCTGCAGGTCATGTCCACACCAAGAAAAAAGCTTTGGTTAATGGTCTTTCTTGCAATGCTTTTAACAATGTCTAACTCTAGGGATGTACCGGGATACATGACTCTAGGGATAGGGATACGGATATCGGTTAAAGTTACCCGATACCAGGAACCGATACCAGTGGCTTCACTGTCTGTGACTTGTGATTTCTGTTGTAGTTTCCCATATTGAACACTAGGGGGAGCTATTGAGCTAAAGAGGAACAGTGTGGGTTGAGAGCTGGAGATGGTGCCAAATAGTTCATTTTATTTGGTTAAAATGTGGAAAACTGCAATAATTTCACTGTGAAATCACAGAAAATGGTTATTTTTCACCTTATATTTTAGTTTTGTGATCATTTTTTATTAATATATTTTATTTTTTTATCTAACTCAGTTATTTGTTGTAAAAACAGAGAAGAAAAAATAAACCTGTATTCCAATTTGTTGCATTTTTGTGTGTGGTAGAAGTATCGGTATCGGTACTCGGTATCGGCGAGTACTCAGATTTAAGTATCGGATCGATTTTGAAAAAAGTGGTATCGGTACATCCCTATTTAACTCTGTATTCTAACATTCACATATTTGAAATGCTTTTGGTTTATTAGTTGTGTTTTTAGTTAAATTCGGAGTATGTTTCAGTAAAATGTTGGGTCTAGAATGCGCTCAAAGGGCTAATAAAACTATTTATTTTGAACAAAGCCTTTGTTCAAATGGCAACGCGCTGCTCTGGGAGAGGGCAGACTCAAGATGGTGGACTGAAATTAGATGACACCAGTTTTTTCTTTTTCCATTACCTGAGATTAGGATGCCCGGCTTAGTCTGTGCCATTTCAGGTCCAAGGACGGACACAATACAAACGGCCTGCGGAGCAGACAGGAGGAGAAAAAGCCCAAAAGGGAAAGTGGAGTCGGGGACAAAAGATTGATTGGAAACCTGTGAAAGGGCAGGAGGTGTAGGATCTCCGGAGGACTCCGGTAAAAGGTGGCAGCCAGACGCCACATAGAGCCAGACAGACCACGTCTGTTTAGATTAAGCTGTAATCACGGTGCAGGACTTCCTGCTTCAAAGCTAATCACTAGGATGTGTGAGTTCACAGTGAATTTAAAGAACTGCTTGTTCCAAAACTTTCATTTTTCATGAGGCAAAAACATAATTCAGAAAACAGACAACAACACTAAACATCAAAAAGGTAGTTGTTTCTATCATGTAGCCTGTGGTAAGAAAATAAAAACGATTAAAGCTGTTCACTGTGCTCCCCTTATTAATTAATCACACCAGATGCAGGCTAGAGTGGAGAATGTTCTCTACTCAGTGGAACCTGTGTTGTGATGAATGAGCTGTCGGCTCCAATTGTTGCTCAACTTCTGTCTCCTTGACACCCTGAATCTCCCAAAGCAACTAGTCAGCTCCACAAAGTCACAGGGTCAAAGGTCGTGCCAGTTTTATCATGTGGCATAAAGCCAAAATAAGCCAGGAGCAGAAAATACAGTGATGGTCAATGCAGCCATGCTTATTTATTCTCTTGTTATTTGATTTAAAGCGCTTCGTGATTTTATCCAGAAAGGCCCAGTAGAAATAAAAATGACCATCTACGGGAGCCGGGATGTCAAAATAGTTGTTTTCTCAATCATGACGATGCCTCAAAATGTGGAAAATATTCGAGAGGCTTCTCGCTGCAGAACCAGAAGGCGGAGCTGCACCAGGTTCAGCCCCGCCCATTCAACCAATCAGACCCGGCCATTCCATCAGAGTCAGCTCCCACACCTCCCGTGTGATTGACCTGGTTATATTGGACTATTACACTGGGCTGTTGGATCTGAGAACGAGGTGTTGCATCTCTGCCGGATCCAGAGCACAAAGTCCGGCGGAGATGCAACACCTCGTTTTCGGGTAATGCTGCGAGCGTGTCCACGGAGCTTCGTACGGTGCTCCTGGTCCGGCGCAGCTTTGTGCTGCGGGTCCGCGAAGCAAAGCTCCGTTTGGGTCCGGTAGAGCTTTGTGCTCTGGGTCTGCAGAGCGACATGCTGCGGGTCCGCAAAGCACTAAGGGTTTTCCCCAACGCTTTGGCCCCCGCCAGGAGCAGCTAACAGCTGCTAGCTGCTAGCTGCTAGCAGATATCAGCGGCTAATGGCAGCTAACGCTACGAAGCAAAGTGGGCTAGTTCAGCTTTCTAAGTTAGGCTCACTGTCTCTTGTTGCAGTCCGTGTGACAGAAAACATTAACATTTCTCATTCACAAATTAATACTGTTACAAAAACATGACTGAAACACCGAGATATTTAATCAATTGTGAGGATATGTTTTATGCTGAAAACAAGGGGAAACAGAAGGAGAAATATTCAGTTATTTTCTTGTAAATTCACTCTTTTGCAATAAAGTTATTTTTTTTAAAACAGCGGAGGAGGGCTGACCCCGGTTGAATGGGCGGGCCTGAACCTGGTGCAGCTCCACCTTTCTGGTTCTGCAGCGAGCACTACTTGAAATATTCCCTCGAACTGCACCACACAGCGTTTGGGGTCATAGTTAGGGATATTTGTTGATGGGTTTCATGCATTCTCAGCGTTTTGCCTTCATTCTGCCATCTTGACTTCCACTGACATGCCTCCTGAAGGCTGACACTATTTGTGATCATTTTATTTGTACGGTGACAAACTTTAGTCCTTTATTTGATTTTAAGTTTTCTACATGAAGTAGCTAACGGCATCCGAGCCTTCTAAATGACCCACCTCCTCATCTGTATGTGGCTCCACTCGGTGGAGTTTTCTGGATATAAAATACGAGTCTGTAATCCCCGTCTGCTCCACATGGCTCCGGCCTCGCTGCCCAGCTTGAATATTCCCTCCCACTGCTGAGAGTGTCCTTGCATTTCTGTTACTTTTCTATCTAAAGTGTAATTGCTGTGTCTGCCCTGCCACCTGAGACTCCCTTTAACCTCACACACACACACACACACACACACAAAGGGTGAAGGCAGGGGGATGGGATTCTTTCAACTAAATCTGCTGGTTGAAGAAAGGAGGCCACGGAGCCAGCTGCTACTTTAGTGATAAAGACCAAATTTAATCACAATCAGTCCGTATTTAAAATATATAGAATGAATTTTTATTTTTAGCCCTCCTATAAATTATTTGATAAATAAAAGTAAAAATACAGGACACTAAAATTTAAATACAAAATTATGCTATCATCATTTATGTTTTAATTACTGCATTTTGTATTTTCTCAAGTTGTCTTAAATTTGTTTGCTGATCTAAAACATTTATGTGACTCAACACTTGAGTTTCCCTCTCCGGATGATTCTACTCGGTTTAGAGAAAATCCAACACTGAGTACTCAGAATGACGAGCTGATTAGAAGTCAGCTTTCGTTGTTGGAAGTTGGTAAAGCTGAGAAAATGTAGTTTTATTTAGTTTTTCTTTGTTTTGGTCAGTCATGTCTTCTGAAATCTTGCTTGTTTGTAATGGTAACAGATTCAGAGGCAACATAGACGTACAAGGATAGATGTGGTCTCCGGATTGTACACTAAACTGAAATTATGAACGTTAAATCTTTGAGTGTTTAATTATGAAATGCAGGTATCCTGATCCAGTGCATCCAGTTATAGGCGTATTCTAAAATGGATTAAAATTGTTTTTTTTCCCCTCAAAATTCTACACATAACACCCCATAATGACGTTGTGAAAAAAAATTTTTTTTTGCAAATTTATTAAGAATACAAAAACAGAGAAATCCCATCAGGATTCACAGCCTGAAGCTCAAATGAGCTCAGGTTCATCCTGTTTCCACTGATCGTTCTTGATGTTTCTGCAGCTTCGTTGGTTCCACCTGTCTATATATTAATGTCAGAGCACAAACCAAAGCATGAAGTCAAAGGAACTGTCTCTGAGACGGGCTTGTGTCGAGGAACAAATCTGCAGAAGTTAGAGAAAATGTTCTTACAGAATCCACTTATTAAAGTGTAGCATTATCAAATACACTATAACCTCTGACCCCTTGAACATCACACAAACAATAATCACCTTTTTCCCAATAACTTGGATTACAATGACTCTTTTATTATGTTTTAACCTGAATCAACATTCCCAGGTATCCAGATCGTTTTCCCGGAAGACCTCCACAGAACTCTTTAATAATAAACTCAAAGACTTCCTGGTGTCTCCTTCTAAACAACACTAGTTTTAATCCACTGTCCAGAAATGTCTTAATATGATTAATGCATCTTCTTCCACAGTTTTATGAATGTTTGATCCAGCTTTAAATTCTAATTTTATTTGTCACATACACACGCATTCACAGTACGATATGCAGTGAAATGCTTGTACGACTGCCGTTGAACCAAAAAAATGTATAAGAAGCAAGTAAGAAATAAAAAGGTGTGGTAAAATTTAAAAAAAGATAAAATAAGACTAAGTTTAGCTTACAAAATAGAACAAATATAAAATTACCAAAATATATATAAGAAATGTAAAGAAGCTTATTTACAAGTGTAAACAACAATGTTAATGTATTTTAAAAAATGTAGTATTCTTTTTTTGTATTATTTCATATTTTTACTTTGCTAAAACGTTAAAATCAATATGTTTCATATATTTACTTATTAAGGTGAACTATAGCTTTAAGGACTTGAGTCATGTGACTTTGATAGTAACCCTTCCATTGGCCCACGTCACCTCCAGTTCCCTTTAAGCTCTCGCCACTTCCTGAGACAAGGAGGTCTCAGTCTGCCTACACTGAGACCAGCTGTCACCTGCTACACAACTGAGCTATTTCCTAACGGGAACGGGTACCTGAGCCCCGTTTGAGCCGGTGATCACCGCTCTTTTCCCCTGAGGCCCAGACATCCCACGTCTGCCTCTCTCCACGACATGGGGAAAGAAGCCTCAGCTACGTTAGCTCAAAATGCTAACTGCCAGCTAACCCAGAAATGGATCTCCTGACGATCGCATCCAAGGACGACTTCCGTGGCCTACGGCGTCCAAATGGGACCGAGGGGGAAACCTCCACCTTCACACCGTCCCACCCGACTCTCTGATCGGCGTCGATCCCGGAGCGGCGTACAGTGAGTCTCCATAATCTGGTAAATGAAGGCCTCTGTTGATACACTCCACTTAGCTTCACAACAAAGTAACTCCCTTTAACCAAACTCCCTTTAAATTAAAATGACCCTAGTCTTAACGTCACAGACTCAAGTCATTAAAACTTATATTAAGATCAACTTAGAACACTTAACATCGTTTCGACACAGCTAATAACCTTACTACCTCTGCTAACCTGTTTCTGTTCGTCCGTCAGTCTTTTATAATAAATTCTGTAAAGTCTTTATTCCTGACTCAGTCTTCCATTCGTCAATAAAAAGGTGCGTAGACTAACTCCCTGTCAATTAAAGAACCTGGATATTCCTGCTTTTTATCACGTATAGTTATCTAAACAAGGTATCCGGAGCACAGAGGCTCTCGAATAAACCCTCAGATAAACTGGATAATTTAGCGGAAGATGTTCAATAAAACGAAGGTTTTATATCACTACAAAAGCACGAGGAATACAAAACCTAAACACAGGAACTAAAAAAAAATTTTTTTTTTTTAACGGAAACATTTCCTGACAAAGTAAAGCACTGGTAGTGAGTGAAGTGTTGGGATTTATGATGGTTTTGTGCTTCATGAAAATAACAATGTTTTCTTCAAGGGTTAATACATTTTTCAGAAGAGAAGATAAATTGGACATAACGACTGTTGTCTGGGAGTTTGATGTAGTGAATTTTTAAGAAATGTTAAAGAAAAACCAGTCTGTGGGTTGAAACTGTATTCATGTAATTGTTGATAATGGCCGGTTTGCTCTTAACTAGTGGATAACTAGCTCTTATAGATCCAGCCTTCACTTTGCCCATCTCATTTTGTAGCTGCCATCAGAAGCGGGTATGAAACTTTAAATTGATCTAGTCCGGTTGGAAATAATCATTTATGTTTAATAAAAACATGGTGTTATTGTTGTTTTAAGATGCACATTTAAATGGTATTTCTCGTCTTCTCGTCTCGTCTTCTTCCGCTTATCCGGGTCGCGGGGGCAGCATCCCAATTTAAATGGTATTTACATGGTGGAACCAATGTCTCGTGTGTTGTTGAGATCAGGTCATTATTTTTGTTACACCATCAATAAAGCGCAGCATTACAATGAAAATTGATTTTTATGATGCAGTTCTATGTTTAGTGCTTCAATAAAGAATCTCTTTTATTATCTATCTTTTTATTTGTTTTTCCTTCAACATAAACTTCAATAATTTAAACACATAATCTTCTGTAACCTGCCTTGTTCTCGATCATTACCCAATAAATGATACACGGCTATGTTTATTATTAAATATAATAATCCAAATTCAACTCTAAACTATATCACCGACTTTAGTTATTATCCTTTAAAGTCATAAAATCTTGAGACTTTTTCTCTCTGACATTCAGTTCATGCAGGATTTTTATCGCTTTCTTTTGTAAAACAAAGGTTTAGTGCTCGTTACAAACATGTTGCCCCAAACGTCTGTACAATAAACCAAATATGATAATAACACAATCATTTTATAGAGCGCTTTTTTTCCCCATGATGATCAAAGAGGTTTTACATGCGTTTATAGAATACGTAAACAATTTAAATTACAGGAAATATAAAATCTCAGTCATCATTGAGTAAACACAGCGCATACAATAGCACGCCGCCTCGGTATGGAAACGTGGATTTGGTGAAAATAACTTGTCAGACTTGTTGTTTTTGAGTTAGAGATAATGGGTTTGAAGAGAGTTGAGGGAGTTATGGATTTGGTGGAGATGTAGATGTCAACATAACAACGGAGATGAAGTCCATGTGACTCAGTGAGGCGCAGATCTGCAGGGGTCTGCCGTCTTCCTGGAGAGGAGAAGCAGCTCATCCATTTTATCGGTGAGGGAGCTCACATTTTCCAGGTGAACAGACGGGAGCGCGGTGCAGAATGTCTCAGCCTGGCGAGCGCTGATGTGTGTTTACCTTCCTCTGGCAAGAAGTTCAGGAAAAGTGGACACATCCATTGGTGGAGGTGGAAAAGTTTGTTCAGTGGAATCTCTGATAAGAGTTCCTCCAGGGACAAAGAAATTGAAGATGTGTTAAACATGCTGCCATAAACCCATACAATAAGACAAGGAAGCAAAGAACCGAGGCTGCTGGAGCTATCTTGGATCATTTTTGAGAACGTTTCAACGAGATCTGGACTTCTTTTGTCATCCAGGACTTCTGATTAGGATCGATCCTGATGCGTCTGTCTACAGTATCCACACAGTGCTTGACGTAACGCTGTACAGGAGGTCAACTATGGAACTAGAATTGGGACTTTAGTTTTGTACTTGAAACTTTCAGTTTTGTACTTGTAACTCATGTTTTGTAGTTGTAAATTTTTAGTTTTTTATTTGTAACCTATGTTTTGTACTTGAAACTCACATAGCATAAGCCGACTGAGCACACGTTTGTTTTAGCGAGTTAAAACTAAATAAGGTGAAGGCTAGAGGGGTAATTCAAACTTTTACAAGACTTGAAGTTAGTTCTTACCTTCAGTGTAGATCGGTCGTCTGAGGAACGCTGCTGGTGGAGTAGATTTTTCACAAATAGATTTCTGTCTGACAGCAGACTTGTGAAGCACCTTCACTGCCACCTACTGGTAAAGAGTGACTGTAATCTCTTTGGTTGTGAGCACTGCCTCCCTCTTTCCATGATTGGTTCTTCTGGGCAAGCCATATGTGGTAAAAAAAAAAAGTTCTGTGTTTTGTGTGTAACTCATAGCTTTGTGCGCGTGTAAAACCCTCCAATTTGAACATGTAATTTGAAACTTATATTTTTTAAAATGTGTGCAAGTCACAGAACTAAGTTACAAGTACAAAACTAAAAGTTACAAGAACAAAACTAAAAGTTACAAGTACAAAACATGAGTTACAAGTACAAAACATGAGTTACAAGTACAAAACATGAGTTACAAGTACAAAACTAAAAGTTACAAGTACAAAACATAAAAGTACAAAACATGAGTTACAAGTACAAAACATGAGTTACAAGTACAAAACTGAAAGTTACAAGTACAAAACATGAGTTACAAGTACAAAACATGAGTTACAAGTACAAAACTGAAAGTTACAAGTACAAAACATGAGTTACAAGTACAAAACATGAGTTACAAGTACAAAACATGAGTTACAAGTATAAAACTAAAAGTTACAAGTACAAAACATAAAAGTACAAAACATGAGTTACAAGTACAAAACTGAAAGTTACAAGTACAAAACTGAAAGTTACAAGTACAAAACTGAAAGTTACAAGTACAAAACTAAAAGTTACAAGTACAAAACATACAAGTACAAAACATGAGTTACAAGTACAAAACTGAAAGTTACAAGTACAAAACTGAAAGTTACAAGTACAAAACATGAGTTTCAAGCACAAAATTGAAAGTCACAAGTACAAAACATGAGTTACAAGTACAAAACTAAAAGTTACAAGTACAAAACTAAAAGTTACACGTACAAAACATGAGTTACAAGTACAAAACTGAAAGTTTCAAGTACAAAACATGAGTTTCAAGCACAAAATTGAAAGTTTCAAGTACAAAACATGAGTTACATGTACAAAACTAAAAGTTACAAGTACAAAACTTGAGTTACGAGTACAAAACGTAAGTTACAAGTACAAAACATGAGTTACAAGTACAAAACATGAGTTACAAGTACAAAACATGAGTTACAAGTACAAAACTAAAAGTTACAAGTACAAAACTATGAGTTACAAGTACTAAACATGAGTTACAAGTACAAAACTAAAACTTACAAGTACAAAACTAAAACTTACAAGTACAAAACATGAGTTACAAGTACAAAACATGAGTTACAAGTACAAAACATGAGTTACAAGTACAAAACTGAAAGTTTCAAGTACAAAACATAGGTTACAAATACAAAACTAAAAATGTACAAGTACAAAACATGAGTTACAAGTACAAAAAGGTACAAGTACAAAACGTAAGTTACAAGTACAAAACATAAGTTACAAGTACAAAACGTAAGTTACAAGTACAAAACTAAAGTCCCAATTCTAGTTCCATAGTCAACTCTCCCAGGCTACTCAGAAACATCGAAGTTTGTCTAATAATGCATTCCAGCAACTGCTATGAGAAACCATCAGGACACGTTTCATTATTTATCTTCGTTGATTCAGTGCTGTTCGTATAAAACGTTATTTATTTACACATTCAATCCTGTATTTGTTGACTTTATCTACTGGTGGTTCCACTGGGATCTGTACTATTTTTCCTCCTCAGTCTAAAATTCTTCATGTTGTAGTTTTAAGGCTAAAATAGACTGTATTGTGTCAGCGTTCTGTATTGGAAGCTTATATTATGTGCTAAATCTATTTTTGCAGGCTGTTTGTGGTTCAGCAGGTCACTGGTTCACAAGGCTGCCGGCATCTGATTGGATAATTTTCGCAGCTGTCATTCAAGGAGCAAACATCTGGATTCCTAGCCTGCCTGTGTCAGGATGGCTGGATTTACTGCCGTCCAGCCTCGCTGACATACCTTTAATTTCCTGTTTACTGTCCAATGAACGTGCACGGTTCTGTAATTCCTGCTGAGTGATGTGAACGAATGAACAGCTGTGTGAGAAAACAGCAGATTAAAGGAGAACGTCTTCCAGCCACCGTGCATCAGTCCGTTTACATGTAAAATATTCAATTATGTCATTTCTGGGATTTAAAATCAGCAAATTTCATTATCGGACAAAGAACCTGAGTAAATGCAAAATGTTTTCATAGTTTTTCTCTCAGAGAAAACTCTTACTATCAGGCAGATCTTTGTGGAGGTGGGACAGTGTCTCCCTCTCTCTTTCTCTCCACCTCCAGACTGATGCTCAATAACTCTGTTGTCTGAACACCTTAGAATCTTCCTAATTGCTCCCACATTTCCAGATGCTGTGCACGTTGCCAAACAAGGACAGGACAGGAATGTGTCTCTCCGCTCGCAGTGTCACATTCCTCTCAAAGACACAGTATATCACCTGGAAGAAAAAAATAAAACGTGGCTTCAGATGGCAAATGCACGAGGTTTTAAGTGAATTACAAAGCTGGAGGATATAAACTGCAGGGACCTGACTGCAAAGTCTCATTTTGGGAGAACGTAAAGAGGAGTGATGGGGCTAGCTGGAAACAAATAAAAATGTTATAATTGTAGGAATTATTGCAATTGCTCAAGCAGAGAGAGGAGAATTTATAGGGATGGAGGGAGACGGTGGAGGTTCTAATGACATCCTGGGTAAAGCCTGTATACAACGGCCATAAATCCACTAGTGGTCTCCAAGCTCTTGTTCTATAAACCAGTGGTTCTCAGACCAATGCTCTGTGTTTTCCCTGCAGCTCTATAAGCTCATGTTGTGCAGATCAGTTAAAAATGTCAATTCTAGCATCCACTGTCCTAAAGTTGCTTGAATTCTACATCATGGGTGTAGGTGCATGACACCCCCACCAATACTGTGCAGACCAGCAGATCAGGACCTGTGTCCAGGGTAAGGAGGCCCACGTGTCTGGATCGACCGGTGCGACCATTTTTGTTGCCACGTCTATTATTTCCTTCATGTTTAGCATTTATGCAGATAATGCTTGTTGGTGTGTTATGTAGTGAGAATATACACGGTCACTTCCTGGTTACGACAGGCCATCTCCCCTACCGTCGGCTCAATGCATTCCAATGGCAGACTGGACCAAATGGACTTATTTACGCGTTTTTTTCAAGACCTCCCCGCGCATCACGGTAGACGATGTCCACCGGATTTTTGAAAAACACACAGAGACGTCTGCGAGCAAGCGGGTGAAGGACTTTAAGCTGTATATAACCAGCTTTATTCACGAATATGAAGGTAAGCTAACAGCGTTAGCTCGTAGCTTCCATCATCAAAAAACAGTGAGACAAATCTATATAGCCGTGATCGTGGGCTCCAACTGCTTCCCAACTTTCAACTGTCTCTGGTCTAGCTGTACGTTATCAAACACCAAGTCTTCATTCACCAAAAGAATAGTTGTTCCAGTGAAATAACACACGAACGGCGCCGCGCCTCCTCCTCCTTTAGCCTCCTCCTTTAGCCTCCTCCACTTGGCTCTTTGACTACTGTGCTGCAAAGTGTGGACTGCAGACACGGTGTGGTTAGAAATGATCACGTTTTCTCTTCTTAAGTTCACAATCCTTCCTTTTTGTAGTTATTTATTCAGTGGAAATGTGTGGAAACGGACTGATGAATTCTATTCAGCTGATGCGGTACACAACGGAACACAGCAGTGTTCAGCTGTCGAGGCTTCCCGTCGCTGATACTTATATGATGGCTTCATTTCTTAGTGCTATAATATATATATATCATACTGTACTATACTATACTATTACTCATTTTGATTATAAACAATATCTTTAGCTGGAAATGCACTCTAACTCTGGAAATCTTCACGTTTCAAACGGAATTGGAAATGGTCCCGCTGGTCAAGTTTAAACTGGTTCTACTAAGTACTCTGTGCATAAAGCCTATTAAGGAAGTCTAGAAAAGCATGGTCCTCCATCCATGTGAGCGGTCCACCATAGCAGGTGCACCAGTTGACAGACTGGGAGCTGAGCGAGTCTGTTTTTGTAATCAGCTGTGTAAAAATGGACCAGTCAACCGATTTAAGTTCCTGCACTTTTCAGAGGGGAGTCCACCTTGTATTTTTATAAAAAGTTCAAATGTGTCTCCACGTTTCTTTGGAAGCACTGCTGGGTTGACAGATAAATAAATGCACTTCAAATTGGACCTGGTTAGAAACACGTTCTCCTCTCGTTCCACGTGGAAGTGACATGTTATGGTTCCTCTCCTGGTCTTTTTATTTTCCACTAACAAAATCCTCATGTTACATTAAATTGTACTTAAAACTTGCAGAAACCCTGTCCTGTTAGTTTATCTGGCTCCGCCTATTCTCTGCCGACGTTTAAACATCAGGTTAAAAATCTCCCGGATTAACGAGGTTCTGCTACGTGTCAGAAATGTGTCACGGTACAGAAGTGACCTGGAATCCTTCCTGATGAGAATGCTTCAGCGACAACAGGAAAACAGATCAAGTTGAGGGATTAGTGATTAGTGTCAGTCAGGGACACGACTGAGACTAACGACAATTATGCAACAAACCAAAATCCACCTAACTGGGTGTGAACATGTGGCAATGGGGGTAGGTCAAGTGGTGACCTCAACCTTCAACTCCTGCTCCAGTTTAAACCTCAGAACTGTGTCAGTCCCAAACAGAACGGAGGTTTCTGCAGCAATACAAGATAAAAATCTTTAAAATCATTAATAAACTCCTTGGTAACGAAACAGGAAATGTCCAGTTTCAACTCAGATTTACACAGAAAACAGGGTTGATTTGAAGAGGTACAAAAAAAGGACCAGATGAGCTCATTTTCCATCAGCGTGGTGGGAGAGAGTGGCTGAGTGCCAAGAGGATCCCGTCTAGACTGGATGACTTGGAGGTGGAGGCTTGGTGACCGTCGTGGGATGAGAGTGTTGATGGAGACTTGATCCTTAAGACTTGTTGTTTACCTTCAGTCTTATCAATGTCTCATAAATGACCTCCACCAACCTCAGCTTAGCAACAGTAACTAAGTCATGAATTTGTTTACATGCCAGGGCCGGATCTAGCCAGCCCCACTAAGGGGGGCAGGCAAAATATCGGGGGGGCATTCTGGACATGCTAAGAATGTTTTGGTCATCACATCCCCCCAATCCCTTAAATGCATCAAAAACTATGACATCATCATATCAGTTCTTCTATCCATATGTTTATGTTCATATCTGATCCCTACCCTCTGCATTTACCCGGGCTTGGGACGGAACAAGTAGGACACTGGCTGATGCCCTGTTGAGGCTGACCTCATCTGGTTAGGTTTGGTTTTGTTTTGGGTTTTTTTTTTGTTTTTTGTTCTTTTTTGTGGGTTTTTTTTGTTCTTTTTGTGTTTTTTTGTTCTTTTTTTTGTGTTTTTTTTGTTCTTTTTGTGTTTTTTGTTCTTTTGTGTTTTTTTGTTCGTCTTGTGTTTTTTGGTTCTTTTTTGTGTTTTTTGTTTTTGTTTTTTGTGGTTTTTTTGTTCTTTTTGTGTTTTTTGATTCTTTTTTGTGTTTTTTTGTTCTTTTTGTGGTTTTTTTGTTCTTTTTTGTGTTTTTTGTTCTTTTTGTGTTTTTTTGTGGGGTTTTTTTGTTCTTTTTGTGTTTTTTTTGTTCTTTTTGTGTTTTTTTGTTTTTTGTGTGTTTTTTTGTGTTCTTTTTGTGGTTTTCTGTTCTTTTTTGTGTTTTTGTTCTTTTTGTGTTTTTTGTTCTTTTTGTGGTTTTTTTTGTTCTTTTTTGTGTTTTTTTGTTCTTTTTTGTGTTTTTTGTTCTTTTGTGTTTTTTGTTCTTTTTGTGTTTTTTGTTCTTTTTGTGTTTTTTTGTTCTTTTTGTGTTTTTTGTTCTTTTTGTCTTTTTTGTCTCTTTTGTTCTTTTTTGTGTTTTTGTTCTTTTTATTTTGTTCTTTTTGTGCTTTTATGTTCTTTTTTGTGTTTTTTGTTCTTTTTTGTGTTTTTTGTTCTTTTTTGTGTTTTTTGTTCTTTTTGAGTTTTTTTTGTTCTTTTTTTGTTTTTTGTTCTTTTTTGTGTTTTTTGTTCTTTTTGTGTTTTTTGTGTTTTTTTGTTCTTTTTGTGTTTTTTGTTCTTTTGTGTTTTTTCGTTCTTTTTGAGTTTTTTGTTCATTTTGTGTGTTTTTTTGTTGTTGTTGTTGTTGTTCTTTTTGTTATTTTGTTCTTTTTGTGTTTTTTTTGTTCTTTTTTGTGTTTTTTGTTCTTTTTTGTGTTTTTTGTTCTTTTTGAGTTTTTTTGTTCTTTTTTTGTTTTTTGTTCTTTTTGTGTGTTTTTTAGTTCTTTTTGTGTTTTTTGTGTTTTTTTGTTCTTTGGTGTTTTTTCGTTCTTCTTGAGTTTTTTGTTCATTTTGTGTTTTTGTTGTTGTTGTTGTTGTTCTTTTTGTGTTTTTTTGTTCTTTTTGTTCTTTTTGTGTTTTTTGTTCTTTTTGTGTTTCATCATGTGATGGTTGAAGACGGAGCTCATTCGGCTCCTCTGGGAGGTTCCAACAGCTCCTGATAACAAATGTTCCCATTTAGTCTAAGAGCTGTAATGAAGCATATTAAACATAAGTCATTAAAACTGTGTGTGCTGAATTCACCATCGCTCAGGTTTATGAGGTGGATTATGTCTCTCCTCCCTCCAGCAGCCCCTGACCCGACGCCTCATGGGATGAGGTGTGAAAAGAGGTAAATTGAGAGGTCCCAGGCAATCATCCAGGAGCTCGGCGCTGCTCATTCAGCCTGGTAATTCACTGTGGGCCCGGATGAAGAGGCAACCAGCCATTCTGATATAACTCCACCTGCCGAGCCTCTGCTGTAGCCCGAGACCTCCTGCTGCTCTCACAGGCAGCTAAATGTGATGCAGCTCCATCCATCCAGACCAGGTTCTGTTTAGAATCACACAGACGCTCACTTTACGTCTGATTTTTAAGCTTTTGATTTGAACAAAATCACATTAAAATATAATAAGTTAAAACTTAACCTTCCAACCTGTATGGGATTAGATATTCCTACTCCATCATGCATCAGTTTACAATTAGCTTTATCATTTCATCATTCCAATTATTAATATGTACTATCTACAAATAATGTCTAATGTTCTCATTGAAAACAGAAGAAACAGAATTATAAAAACATCTCTTTTTAACAGAACCATCCCGATTAAATAACACTTCATGTTAAAATGTGTAAATTCTACTAAACCGATTCATGTTTCTACATTAGTCCATCTTTTATATGTTTGTTAATAGTTCCGTAAGGTTTTATTTAATTTTCTTTAAGTAAAAAACAAATTCCAGTATCATCCATCCATCTCCAAATTCTGACCCCTGAAACTGAACCTTTAAATGAGTTCTGACACAAAAAATAGAAACGGTTGAGCCCCTCGCTTCTCTCTCTGAAAATATTTTCTTTATTTGTTTGGAAGCCACTTTTTTTTTTTTTTTTACTTTAAATTTGTGTTGTTTTAAAATCAATAAGATCCTGAAATGTTAAAGATTGTGTTGTGTTTAGAAGAAAGAGGTAATTTATGTGTATTTATTTAGACTGATGTCCCTTTTCTGTATTATAATTATTGTTGTATATTACTAGGGATGTCCGATATTGGCATTAAAATGTAATATCGGAAAATATCGGTATCGGTTTTTGTAATGACACACATAACCTTTACATACTATGCACATGTCATACATCAAACTCTTCAGCTAATTCTCCTCTTTCTCAAAATGTCAAAATATAACAAATCTGATGTATAGTTTTTCAGATATTTGTGTTTATTTGGCACACCTTACATTAAATCCTGTGGATTCAGCATTTCCCAGCCAACCTTGAACGCAACATCTATCGGCGAACCTTTGATGACATCATCGATCCGCGACATTACTTGCCTAACTTGAAATTGAAGCAGTTCTCATATTTTGCACAGATAATATTTAAAGTTTATGTATGCACAATAGGAGGTATGGGATGTTGATGACCTAAAAATGATTTAGTTTTTCTTATTTTTTTATGAGGGGTACCGCGCGTATATCGGTATAGGAAATTTAGAGTTAGACAATATCGGATATCGGTAAAAAAGCCAATATCGAGCATCCCTATATATTACTTTTATATAGTGCTGTGAAAAGATTGTATTTCTGTAAACATGAAATTCAATTTTCAAATGATTTTATGTAATAAAAGGATACGAGCTATCTAACCAAGTGAAAACTAATTGAAAAAGTGATTACTCTTTGTTAAAAAATGAATCCTGATGAAGCATTATTTGCAGGCGCTGCAGCGTGTGTGTTTGTGTGTGTGTGTGTGTGTGTGTGTGTGTGTGTGTGTGTGTGTGTGTGTGTGTGTGTGTGTGTGTGTGTGTGTGTGTGTGTGTGTGTGTGTGTGTGCGGCCGTATGAGCACTCCTTAGCAGCGCTCTGCAACAGGAAGTGAGACAAGTCGCTCAGCTCATGCTGCAGCTTCTCAGTGTGTGATCACAGGCTGCACGATTGATATCGATGAAAAGCTGTGCGATGCATGCTAGGAATGTCCAAATCCGATCATGTGATCATAAATCAGGTTCGATCACGTGATTGATGATTTGTTTCTCTGCAGATAAAACTAAGAATTGGACTTCAATAAGAGTCACAGCTGACTGAAGCAGGACACATTTTCTCATGATGGTTTCATTTTGAGCAAAAAGGAATGCTTTGCTTTACTTGTTTTCATCTGTTCCTGCAGGTGAAAGGAATTCCTGCAAAGATCATCTTTAATTTCATAAATGAGAGAAACACTATACTACACTATAATATCTATGATCAATCAAACTGCAGTGTGTGTTTCAGCAGCCTGACGCGCATCGGCTCAGCATGTAACGAGGCCGGATGTAGGCATGGGCAAGGGGGGGCATTGCCCCGCCAAATTCCATGACTGCCCCCCCAAACGTGATTGCATGCAGAAAAAACAAATTTCAAAAATATTTCAGTGAAAAATGATCAGAGTGAGCGCTCTCTTCCATTTGTCCTCATTCAAAGTAGCTACTGATGAATGACACAGAAAGAAAGAAAAACAAAAAAACACAAAAAAGAACAAGAAACACAAAAAAGAACAAAAAACACAAAAAGAACAAAAACAAAACAAAAAACACAAAAGAACAAAAACACACAAAAAAGAACAAAAACAAAAAACAAAACAAAACACACAAAAAACAACAAAAAAAGAACAAAAAACAAAATAAAGAACAAAAAACACAAAAAAGAACAAAAAACAAAACACACACAAAAACAACACAAAAAACAAAAAAGAACAAAAAACACAAAAAAGAACATAAAAACAAAACAAAAAACACAAAAAAGAACAAGAAACCCAAAATAGAATAAAAAACACAAAAAGAACACAAAACAAAACAAAAAACGAAAAACACAAAAGAACAAAAACACACACAAAAAAGAACAAAAAAACCAAAACAAAACACACACAAAAAACAACACAAAAAAGAACAAAAAACACAAAAAACAAAATAAAGAACAAAAAACACAAAAAATAACAAAAAACAAAACAAAAACAAAAAACACAAAACAAAAAACAAAACAAAAAAACACAAAAAAGAAAAAAAACACAAAAAAGAACAAAAAAAACAAAACAAAAACAAAACAAAAAAACACAAAAAAGAACAAAAAACACAAAACAAAAAACAAAACAAAAAAACACAAAAAAGAACAAAAAAACAAAACAAAAAACACAACAACAAAAAATACAAAAAGAACAAAAAACAAAACAAAAAGAACAATAAAACAAAAAAAACCTCAAACCAAACCTAACCAGATGAGGTCAGGCTCAACAGGGCATCAGCCAGTGTCCTACTTGTTCCGTCCCAAGCCCGGGTAAATGCAGAGGGTAGGGATCAAATATGAACATAAATCTATGGATAGAGGAACTGATATGATGATGTCGTAGTTTTTGATGCATTTAAGGGATTGGGGGGATGTGATGACCAAAACATTCTTAGCATGTCCAGACTGGCCCCCCCGATATTTTGCCTGCCCCCCTTAGTGGGGCTGGCTAGATCCGGCCCTGCCTCCCATGGACCAAACACACTGTTAATTGGTGTCCAGATGCTAGAGATGCTCCACACACACCTCTAAGCCTGAACCCGGCCACCCTGCAGCACAAACTCAACGCAGTGCTCCATAACAAAAACCATCTGTTCCGTTTGGTTGAACTTTCACCATGAAGTATTGTGAGGTCAGGACGCCGCCCTGCAGACGAACTCTTTTTGGTTGTTTCGTCCTTTCAGTCATCACCCAAAGCTCCTGACCAGGTACCGCTCCTCCTTCATCACAACAGATAGTCCTCATCACTGCAGAACTTCAGTTGAGTTGAAATGGCTGCAACAAGTGAGGGAGAAGTAGGTCAAGATGGCTGCTTTTCCAGTCGTCTCTTAGTGGCTCTGCTCCTTTACTGGGAGCTGCTCAGACCAGTAGGACACAGGAGGAGGAAGAGTGGGATGTGACTGAGACGTTTATGAGGGAGGAGAAGCTGGAGGCCTTAAAGGAGAGTTATGGTTCAAGTGAAACAACAAAAAAACTTTTTTTTTTTAGGAAAACATAGAAAAATAAACTCCTGTTCTGATGAAGCAGTATAATAAAAAGGGAAGGTGTAATAATTTAGTTTTTTCCACTGGCTGAGACTCAAACTCATTGTTTATTATTCTATTTTTGGTGTTTTTATGTTTTTTAATGGGGGAAAATAAAATGTTAAACGTTGCCATAATAAGTTTGGTCAGTGAAATGATTAATGTGAGAGAATAAGAGTTGAATAAACCAATCTGAGGGGGTTCTGACCCGACCCAATCAGTAGCAGGTTCTAATTCACTGATTTACTGAAACGTTCCAACTGGGAACGCTGGTTTTCCACTGGGTTTTATTCTCACCTGTAAATTAATTTTGTTGGATTTAATGTAAATATCATAACATAATCCACAATAAGAGTATCAGGAAAAGATCTGATCATTTTATTGATGTTTACGGTTTTACAGCCCACTTTAACCACTGTGGTAAAGACTAAACCAGGCTGATGACATCATTAACAGGGAGAGTAATAATGTTTAGTAGTGGAGGGTAAAAGCGTTTTCTTTAATTATCCAGCAGCTTCATCTGAATAAATGCTGGAACAACCCTCAGGTTTAAAGACTTGACTCAATTTAACCGTCACGAAAAACTTTTCTACAAACTTCTCTAAACAAAGCTGCTGTTGGATTCTAAATCCTGTGTTGTTTTGGGCAGCCATGTTTGTTTAGGATGACTTTTTTGAACAGGAGCTGTTTTTGTTGCATCTCTAATTTCAAGGACTTTTAGACACTTTATTAAAAAAAAAAAATTCAAGGACTTTCAAAACCTTGAAAATGGCTTGTTAAAATTCAAGCACCTGTAGGAATCCTGGAGAGTCGAGTTTGACTCTAAAGGGGTCGTTCTTTATCTACAGTAAGGACCACACCCACTGGTGACATCACTCAAATTCTCATATGAGATAGTAGAGGGTTAATGTACATTTTTAAGCAAAGGCTGTAATAAATCCTGATGAATTAGCTGCTCATTTGACACCGAACTGCAGCAGTGTCTCTCAGCTCCTGTTCAGAGGACTAGAGACTCCGCCCACTTTAAGTGATAGACGCCACCTTAGAACGACCCAAACGTTCCAGGTGATGAGGAAGGCGAGTCTAGTCTCACACTGTATGCACATGTTTAGATTGATGTCACATTCATGAGTCATGTTCTCACACATGATTGGTTGCATTACCTGAGTTTTTATCCTCACTCTCACCTTCCACATGAATGAGGTGACCTTTGACCTTTCTGTTTTCAGTGATGAGGCTCTTCTCCTGCACCTTCCAGGCTTTTCTGGACTTTGAGTCCTTATTAGATTAGACGGGCAGAGCAGTTTCCAGACTGAAAAAACGGACAGAGCTGCCAGGAAATCTCAAATTAAAACCGTGACATCATTTGTTTAAATATTTAATCTAACAATGACATAAGCTAAATCCCATTTCGCTTACATTTAATTCATTCACACAAGGCATCCTTGTTCTTTTTGTATATCCTCCGTTTTAACGGTCTAGACAGAAAGTCGGTTCTGATGGAGTCCTCAGCTCAGAGCTACTGAATCACATCCATCATGTGGAGCATGCCGTTAACGTGTGCCGTACCGTTCCTTGACAGGAGGGATTGAATCATCCTGATGATGGTCTCATCCAGGCTCTTAGTGTAATTTATTCTCTTTGTGACCAGTAACTCCTCCCAGTGTGACCTGATCCTCTCAGAAATCCCAGTGATTGGAATCATGTCTCTTTCCAGCTCCACCTATCAGACTCCTAAGCTGATCCTGTTTTATTCATGTGTCGTTTTGGGGAGTTTGACTCATTTTGTCAATGATTTCAGGAAAATGCAGCAGGCTGACAGACGACGGAGGTAAGAGGCTGGTAGAGGTAACGGACTGAACAGTTGCTGCCTTCTTCCTTCTTTTCTCCTAGAAGTTAAAAATGTGGTTTTATGGATCCTTTTTTCAGATCACACAGCCAGTAGCACTCATTACCAAACAAAAACAATTAAAACATTTACAGCCAATCCATGTGATCGGCAGCAGAATCCCTAATGATGCTCCAATCAGATGTTCTCAGAATGAATCAAATCAATAGAAATACAACAAACAAGTACGAATGATAACTATGTGGCCGGGCCCCAGAAGGTCTGACCAAGACCCCGAGGGCCTAAACCAGGAGGAGCAGCAACTCAGGACCCCAAAAGCACACGGACACCAGCTGAGAGGAAATAGATGATCGTTTATTTCTCTCTCTAAAAACTGTCAGTGACAATAATAATGTTAAAACTAAATAAAATTAGATCTAAAAAATAATTTAAAACCCTGTCGTCCCATGTTGCACATAAAAGTCCCTCTGTTAGCTCGGCCAGGCAGGGGCTCCTCGCAGCTGGACCACGACCACGGGCCCCTCTCAGCTGGACCACGGGCCCCTCTCAGCTGGACCACGGGCCCCTCGCAGCTGGACCACGGGCCCCTCTCAGCTGGACCATGGGCCCCTCGCAGCTGGACCACGACCACAGGCCTCTCGCAGCTGGACCACGACCTCGGGCCCCTCGCAGCTGGACCACAACCTCGGGCCCCTCGCAGCTGGACCACAACCTCGGGCCTCTCGCAGCTGGACCACGACCTCGGGCCCCTTGCAGCTGGACCACAACCTCGGGCCCCTCGCAGCTGGACCATGACCTCGGGCCCCTCGCAGCTGGACCACAACCTCGGGCCCCTCGCAGCTGGACCTCAAGGCGTCCTGCTTTCTGTGTGTGTCTCTCCTCTTTGCCTTTCTGAGTGTTGCACTTAAATAGGCCTCCTCCTGGCCACGCCCACCTCCCAACAGGTGACAGTCAATGATTTTAGCCACCAGTCTACACAGTGATCCCAAAAAATGGTTAAAAACACGCAAAAAAGTATAAAAACATGGAATAATTTAGTATATTAAAAAAACAGAAAAATCATGCAAATAAAACTTTAAAAACAACTAAATTTTCACTGTGTGACAAGTATATATTCAAATAACGATTAAATCAAACCACTTGAAGCTGCCTCACCACTGAGACAAAGAGCTGGTTTTTGCAGCTCCAGCTTTTCTCCAACCTGCACAAACATAATGACTCCTCACAATCCGATTTCCAGGCAGAAACAGTCACTTTCTGAAAAAAAGGAGACAAAATCCAGTTAAAGTCGATTTTACTTTCAGTTTTCATGACTCAGCACATTCCTGTCCCCTACCTCAGTCTCTCAGCTGCTTCAGTAAACTCAGTAATGGTTCAGTTTAAACTGGTTCTAACCTGGATAAGAAGATTTAATATGATGATTTTTTGTTTTACATCAGGAGTCATTTACTTTTGTTATTTGATATTTATTAGTGAAGTTCACGTTGCCCAGTGAGCGTTCTGACCTTCCTGCGACTCAACACCATTAGATCTTGTCTTTGCATCAGGCTCGTTCTCCTGGTCAGGCGCCGTGTTAACGGCCACTGGCGAGGAGAACCTCCTCACGCATTTATTGATCCAGTGAGCTGCTTCTGGATGACGAGAAACCAGGAGGCAGATCGATACTTAGACACCCATCGGTCCATATTTTGGTATCAATACCTTTATAAATAACTCACTACCACTGTCCTGGCAAAATGTGCAGTTTGGTCTTCTGTGTCACATNCAGCTGGACCACGGGCCCCTCGCAGCTGGACCACGGGCCCCTCTCAGCTGGACCATGGGCCCCTCGCAGCTGGACCACGACCACAGGCCTCTCGCAGCTGGACCACAACCTCGGGCCCCTCGCAGCTGGACCACAACCTCGGGCCTCTCGCAGCTGGACCACAACCTCGGGCCTCTCGCAGCTGGACCACGACCTCGGGCCCCTCGCAGCTGGACCACAACCTCGGGCCCCTCGCAGCTGGACC